>CM054063.1:48627919-49000725 GCA_028641055.1 Alopecurus myosuroides | reverse complement strand
CTTTGTCCGATTATAAGATTGTAGCCGTACTCGTTTGCAAGTAATCGGCCCTTATAACTCATAGGCATCATGGCCGGGTCTTTGAGTTTGTAACTGTGCTATTCAAGCGACCAGCCCCCAAGACCTAGATATACGCATCATACTGAGAGTACATAACCTGATAATAACCATCTCTTTTCTTGATAACCACCTCTTTACTTGATATGAAAAATCTAGGTCAGCAAGCCGCCTCGTTAAAAACCCGTCCAGTCCCCAAAGGTACCCTGGATAGGAAAAGAGTACGTCTGAAAACCTGCTGCCTATTACATCGTGCAATTCCACTTGCCAATATAATCTTTTTTAAGTATAATATGGACGTAGCCGAGCCACGTTCCATGGTCTATCTCTTTCTTGCATAGATGAAGTGGTATGTGCGGTGTCGTTAACTGTAGCCGACTCTTCCCTTGCATCTATCAAGTAATATGATCCATTATGCAGATTCCGGCTTATGATAAACGGTCCTTCCCATGGTGGTGATAATTTGTGCTTTCCTTCATTTGACTGTACCAGGCGCAGAACCAAGTCTCCTTCCTGGAATACCCGGGTTTTCACGCGCCGGCTATGATATCTCCGTAGATCTTGCTGATATATGGCTGATCTTTCCAGGGCTTGTTCTCTTTGCTCTTCTAACATATCTACGGCGTCCTGCCGGGTTTTTTCGTTCTCCACTTCGACGTAAGCTGATACTCGCGGTGAGTCGTGAATAATGTCACTCGGTAACACTGCCTCCGCACCATAGACCATGAAGAAGGGCGTCATCTGAGTGGATCTGTTAGGTGTAGTGTTGATACCCCAAACCACAGAAGGAAGTTCTTCGACCCATGCACCAGCAGCCCTGACACAGGGAACTCGCAACCGTGGTTTTAACCCGCGAAGCAATTCTTGGTTTGCTCTCTCCACTTGTCCATTGGCCTGCGGATGAGCCACCGATGCAACATCAAGCCGGATTCCATTGTTGCCACAGAACTTCTCCATCTCACCAAGGGACATGTTGGTTCCATTGTCGGTAATTATGCTGTGGGGATACCCGAACCGGTAGATAATCCTTTTCAGGAACTTGACTGCTGTAGCTGCTTCGCAATTAGTAACTGGCATAACCTCAACCCACTTGGTAAACTTATCAATAGCCACCAAAAGATGTGTCTTCTTGCATGGTGACATATGAAAGGGGCCAACCATGTCCATACCCCAGACAGCGAACGGCCAAGTTAACGGGATGGTCCGTAACTCCATAGCCGGCACATGGGTTTGGCGAGCGTACCTTTGACATCCGTCACACCTTGCTACCAATCGTTCCGCATCCGCTAGAGCCGTGAGCCAGAAAAATCCGTGTCGATAAGCTTTAGCCACAAGAGACCTTGTGGATGCATGATGTCCACAGTCGCCTTCATGGATTTCCTTGAGAATCTGTCGGCCTTCTTCTGACGCTACGCAACGCAAAAAGACTCCTGCTGCGCTTCTCTTGTATAATTCCCCATTGATGATAGAATATCCCTTTGCTCGCCTCAAAATTTGCCTTGATAACACCTCCTGCTGTGGTAACTCGCCCCGCGACAGGTAGGCCAAAAACGGTTCTGTCCATTCGGGAACAGTATGTACTGCAGCCACAAGTCCTGAATCCGGGTCTTGGTTTGCCAATTCCTCCTCTGACTCGGTTTTAACCGATGGTCGCCATAATTCATCCAGGAAAACGTTAGGTGGAACCGGCTCTCTGCGCGAGCCGAGTCTAGCGAGCGCGTCGGCTGCCTCGTTCTTTCTTCTGTCTATATGCTCCACCTCATACCCGGAAAAACATCCTACAACCCTATCAACTTCCCTGCGGTATGCTGCCATAGTTGCGTCCTTTCTATCCCAAGTTCCTGACACCTGCTGTACCACAAGATCCGAATCTCCGAAACACCGTATCCTTTTGATGTTCATCTCCTTAGCTGCCCTTAGGCCGTGCAATAGGGCCTCATACTCGGCCACGTTGTTGGAACAGTCAAAGTGGATTTGTAGTACGTAACTTAGTTTATCTCCTTTGGGTGACGTTAGCACCACCCCAGCTCCTGATCCCTCGTATTGCTTAGATCCATCGAAGTGCATGATCCATGACTCGGAATTTGGAACCGTTGTAGTCATGCCTGTATGTGTCCAGTCGTTAACGAAATCAATTAAAGCTTGAGATTTGATTGCTGACCTGGGTTCGTAGTTGATGTGATAATCCCCCATCTCTATCGCCCATTTGGCTATTCTTCCCGTCGCGTCCGAGTTTCTGATGATATCCGACATTGGTATTGAACTAACCACTGTTATGGGGTGTTCTTGGAAGTACGGCTTCAATTTCCGGCTAGCCATAAAGACCCCAAACACCAGCTTTTGCCAATGTGGATAGCGCTGCTTTGCTTCTGATAATACCTCGCTGACATAATAAACCGGCCTCTGAACCGGGTAACCTTTCCCGTCTTCTTTACGCTCCACAACAACTACTGCGCTGACGGCTCGAGGGCCAGCTGCCACGTACAGCAACATAGGCTCTTTAGGACCCGACGCCGCTAGTACTGGTGGTTCGGATAACTGCTTCTTTAGTGCCTCGAATGCCTCATCCGCCTCCTGATCCCACACGAATTTGTCTGATTTCCGCAAGAGTCGGTACAAGGGTATTGCCTTTTCTCCGAGTCTGGATATGAATCGGCTCAAGGCTGCTACGCAGCCCGTGAGCTTTTGAACATGCTTCAAATTCTCTGGTTTTTTCAGACCTTGGATGGCCTTGATTTTATCCGGGTTTGCTTCGATCCCTCTTTCGGAAACTATAAAGCTGAGTAATTTCCCGGCTGGAACTCCGAACACGCACTTTGTCGGGTTGAGCTTCATCTGGTACCTCCTCAAGTTTTTGAACGTCTCCTTTAGATCATCGATAAACGTCTCCGCCTTCCTGGCCTTGATGACCACATCGTCCACATAGGCGTGGACGTTGCGTCCGATTTGGTCTTCGAAGCACTTTTGAATACATCGTTGGTAAGTTGCACCGGCGTTCTTCAATCCAAACGTCATGGTTTTATAACAGAAGGCCCCAAAAGGGGTTATGAATGATGTTTTCTCCCAATCCTCCCTCTTGAGCTTGATCTGATGATACCCGGAATATGCGTCCAGGAAGCATAATAAATCGCTTCCAGCTACTGCATCTATAATCTGATCTATCCTGGGTAGTGCGAACGGATCCTTTGGGCAATGTTTGTTGAGACTCGTAAAATCAATGCACATCCTCCACTCATTGGTCTTTTTCATCACTAGAACCGGGTTTGCCAGCCAATCCGGGTGAAATACTTCCATGATAAAGCCGGCTGCCAATAGCCGAGCGATCTCTTCGCCTATAGCCTTCCTTCTTTCCTCATTCATTTTCCTCAAGCCCTGCTTCACGGGCCTGGACTTGGGATCCACATGCAAACTGTGCTCGGCTAGCTCTGTAGGGATACCCGGCATATCGCTAGGTGTCCAGGCGAACACATCTGCATTTGAACGAATAAACTCCACAAGTGCTTCCTCCTGCTCTTTTCCCAAGTTAGACCCTATGGTAAACTGCTTAGTGGAATCGCCTTCAACAAAATCTATCTTCTTGGTGTCTTGTGCTGCCTTGAATTTTGCTCTCTCGTCCTCGGTATTCGGCTTGTTCAAGGCTGTTCTATCATCTGGGTTCACTTGAGACCGGTAATATTCGAGTTCTTCCTTTCTGCATGCTTGCTCAGCCATAACCGAATCTCCTTCGTCACACTCGGCCGCTATATCCCGGTTCCCATGTATGGTGATGGTCCGTTTAGGACCCGGAATCTTTAGCTGCAAATACACGTAGCACGGCCTAGCCATGAATTTGGCGTAAGCCGGTCTTCCAAACAGCGCGTGATAAGGACTGCGCAGTTTGACCACCTCGAACGTGAGCCACTCAACTCGATAATTATCCGTCGATTCTCCAAAAGCAACCTCCAAGGTGATCTTTCCCTCGGGGCTCGCCGAGTGACCCGGTACGATCCCATGAAAGATTGTCGAACTTTTCTGCAACTGGGACTCTTTGAGACTCATCCGTAAGAATGTCTCCCAATAAAGGATGTTGATGCTACTTCCACCGTCCATCAGGACCCTCTTCAGTTCGTAACCATTAACCTGTGGAGCAACCACCAATGCCAAGACCCCTGGACGCTCTACTTTTTCCGGATGATCTCTTCTACTCCACGTTATCTCTTGTTCTGCCCATCTAAGATATCCCGGCGCGGCCGATGAAACCGAATTTGCCGCTTGCTTTGACGTCTCTTTGTTCCTTCTAGAAGTTCCTGTAGTATGCACATGATATTGTCCTTTTAAATTAGTCGTTCGTACCATACCGACGAAGATGTTGATCCGGCCGATCGTCACGACGGATCCGGATTCGAGGTGACCCGACTCTGGCCCCCAGCCGGAATCGTCCACCGTCTTTTTTCCTCTGCGGTCGATGTAGATTTCGCCGACAACGAGATTCTCCATATTCTTCCGAGCTTCTCCCGTGATGTAAACACCTTTGGACGCAGGCCCCACGGTGGGCGCCAACTGTCGTGGTGTAATCACGGCAGACGTTACCGGGGGTAACTGATCTTGGGGCAAGACGACACAGGTGTTTGGGAGAGGGTTTAGCTCAGAGGAAAACATGGTGCGATTCAATCTGGTAGCCGGCCATCAAAGTCGCCGAGTCTCCGATCTCGATATAACAACTCAACTCTAGGATTACACTAGATGCTCGATACCAAGCGCTATATCTAGGGTTCTTAGATCTCTGTCCAAAACTAGACCTGGGGGTCGGTTTATAAAGCACCCGTACCCCCTGGCTTATTCCCCAAGGCGCATCCTGGATCCTACCCGGACACGGCGCACAAACCCTAGCTTTCCTTTACAGCAACCCACAATCCGGATTGCTGGGCCTACAAACTTGGGCCTTCCACAAGCTTCCTTATTCTTAGCCGGATCCTGCGCATCGTCCTTTGGGCCGGGTTACTCCTTGGAGTTCGGCCCACCGGGTTATCGTCCCCCCGTCAGTACCGGCTTATCTTCAGCATTGTACAGAGGGGTAAGCTTGTTCACGTCAAGTTTATCGGCTATCAAGCTTGCCGAGTGACGTATTTGAGTATGGATAGCTTTGTAGTCCGTTGCCGAGAATCGAGAGCCGTCTGTGTTGAATTCGGGGAACCCATTCACAAGCGTTACCGACTCAAGCTTAGGAAAGTAGGCTTTGGCCAACGCAAGGCCACGGGTCACCCCAACCCGGCACGCCGAGCGCTTCCAGTGGTCGATCCAAGCAGGGACCGTTGAGCACGCATCAAGCATTTGGGATACACCGCCATAACCACCAGGCCACCTCACGGCTTCAAGGGTCCACTTGGTCCCCGCAGAAAATTGCCGGATAACCGCCTTCAAGGTCTTCAATTTCTCTATATCATCTTCATCATCAACTTTGTCACCCGGACCTGCAGAATAAAGAGAAAAGTAAAGTGGTAAGGTCCGGGTCATAGACCTTATCAAATGAGAAACCTGAGTCATAGGCAGGAAGTTAAGTTCCTTTACCAATTATGGAGCTGTATGTATCGGCAACAGAGGTCGATAATTTCTTCAGTAAATTCTCAACATGGTGGAGCTTTTTCTTGTATTTCTTGCAATCCTTGGAAAGTTCCTTCACCTCGACCTCCAGCTCCTCTCAAAGTTTGGTCTCAACTTGGAGGAGTTCGTTGGTTTTTGCCAACATCTCCTCCGTCCGGGTCACATAAGCCTGAAAAATAGACAAGGAGATATTAGTCGGTTGCAGTGTAAAAACCGAGTATGGAAGGTTATGTAGCTATGGAAGTACCGAGTAAACTATGTATACTTCACATGGAACTTGGGGACTAGGTGAGTGCGCAAATGATATCGGTAGAGTTACCTAATGCTCAGCTGCTAGGGATTCGAGAATATCTCTTTCATTGGTCTTTAGAGAAAAAAGTTCATCTAGCATCCCTTCAAAGTCAAGGCCACTTAGATTTGGCCTGGAGGAGCTAGGGTTCTGGTTACCCGGTGGAGGGGTCCTTTCCTGCTTCATCGGGTCGACTCTAGTCGCCTGGGTGTTAGGAGCAGGGGCAGCCCTCTGTGTTCCCAGAAACTCGACATCAGCGTCAGCCGGTTGATGAGTTGGCAGGGGAAACCCGGTTTCCGGGACAATGGGATCATTGAGCTCTTCCTCTTCACCGCCAGATGCGGGCTTGGTAGCACTCTCCGGGTCTTCCATGGCCGTGTTATCAACGTGCATATCCTCCGGGTCACTAAGTGTAACCTTGGCTCTGAGAAAGAAAAGGAAAAAGTTAGTAAGTAATAGATGGAAGACAAGGAAAATAAAGGTATATTGGTTAAACAAGGGTAGTAAGTTACCTGGTATTCACGACGAAGTCGGCTGGGAGATCGTTGCTTGACCCGGAAGATGCTGATAAAGAATCGGAAAGTGAGACCCGGAGTTGTCCGGCTAAGGGATGATTTGGAGATGGAAATTTTCGAGGTATATGGGTTTGATAAGTTGGAGGAGTAGCGGCTCGGCGAGCGGGTGACATGGGAATACCCGGTTTAAGAGGATCGTCACCCGGAAAGGTCTGGGTTGCCCGTCGTTTGGCTGGAGTTGATTCCTTCAGAGATGGTGAAGTGGTTAGATGCATGTTAAGTTCGCACATATTGGCATAGGAGTATGGCTTGGAGGTCATGGAAGAATATGGCACCTTGAAAACAACTCTCCTGCTCTTCCTCTTCGCCCCAACCTCAGCCTCCGGCTCTGCTTCACTCTCTTCTGACTGAGTGTCGTCCTTGTCCTCTAGCGCTGGAGAGTGAGGATCATTGTCGAAAGGAGGAGAAGTTTGGTCTAATAAGCTAACGAAGTGATTATTAAGAAGAGACCCGGAATTACCTTCATCGCTATCAGTCGGCTCCTCCTCCTCCTCCGAGTTTTCAGAGGGGGGAGGGGTGACAATCTTCCAGAATGCGTCAGTTTCCTGAATAAAAAACACAAAGATAAAAGTTAGTATCTATACATAAGAAGTGTTAGTCGGAATAAAGAGTGATAGCCGGTTCTTACTGGAGGATCCGGCTTAGAACGTGTTAAAGGGGCAAGCCCGGCGATGGTCTTGATAACATCAACTCTCTCAGCCAAGAAAATCTTCATGATTTTATTTACATCTGCGGCCGGGTAAGTTTTCTCTAAGTATCGGAGAGAGTCGGTGACGTGCCCGGAGTAATCGCACATAAGCTTGGGCCGGATGCTGTTTGGCTGGATCCGGCAGCTGACCCAGGTTTTTATCAGGTTAAGCCCAATGAGACCTTGGGACGAAAGCACATCAAGCTTGTGGAGGATAGGCTGGATAGATTGCCTATCGGCCTCGGGTGCGAAAGAGTTTAGATTATCAGATAGAGAAAGAATATCGTCAGAGAAACCCGGCAAAGGCTTTTCGACGGGTAAAGATGTGTCTCGGTAATAGAAAAATGTTTTCTGCCAGTGCTTCACATGAGAGTGAAGACTGAGAGTCGGCATAAGAGAGTTTTTACGTCTCTGAATCGAGACCCCCCCCAACAAACCAGGAGGGCCCCGTCCGTGCTCTCCCGGCAGGGTTTGCATTGGAATAGTTCTAAGAATAAAGCCAAGTTTGGAGGAATGCATAAATAAGCCTCACAGAGGACTATGAAGTGGCAGATATTTAACATGGAGTTTGGGCCGATATCAAACACCCGGAGTTTATAGTGGTCTAAAAGATCTCGGAAGAAAGGGTGCCCCGGGGGGCGGTAACCCCGGATCACGTGCTCGAGGAAGACGACTACCTCACCCGGGCCTGGTGTAGGCCGGTCTCCTCACCCGGCGTCCTCCACTGGATGTCTGAATCAGCGGGTAGGACACCCGACTCGGCCAGCTCGTCAAGTTTGGCTTTGGTGACAGTCGATTTCGCCCAATTGGCGGAAATCGACTGACCCGACATTTGCTTCCCAGCCAGGTTTTTGCCCTTCAGCTTAGCGCTAGCCTTGGGAGCCATGGAGTGTAGATCTAAATGAAGGTAAAATGCGAGTAAGTAAAGGCCGAGAAATTTGAAGAGCGCAACTATTTGATGCAACAGGAAAAGGAAAGGTAAACCGGCTAAGTATTTGCGAGGGATATGGAAAATAGATCTAACTAAGAGCAAATTGTGGGAAAATATGGGATTGGAAATTGTGAAAGCGCGCCTAGCTAATGGAGAAACGGCGGATGACTATGAGTAAGTTTCAATCCGAAATACTAGCGCAAGATTGAGGAAAATGGAAACCTAGATCTAGTGGATAGAGGAGCTTACCGGGGTGGTTCGTTGGTGGAGATGCGCGGCGGCGGCGATCTGGGAACGACGACGAGCGCGGCGGCGGCGCTTCGCTGCCGGTGGCGGTCTGTCTCGAGAGCTCCGGCGGCGCGGATGGAGGCGCGGTTGTGGGTGTTGACGGCGGGGACCGGCGGCGACCCGATGGGTGCTGGCGCAGCTTTGGCGGACGCGAGCTCAATTTGGGGCTCGTGGGCGCGGAGGTGGAGCGAAAGGAAGAGGGAGAAGGGGAAATGGCGTTTTGATCTAGGGTTGAACCCTGGGGCCAATTTATAGGCGCGGGGGAAAAAACCTAGGTTTGGGCGGTAAGTGAAAAAATTTCGGTATAGATTGATCCGGCCCGGATATTTGGGGATAGGTATCAAAGTATTCTTTGCGAGATATCCGGATAGAGATTGAGATAGATTTTGGGCGTATTGTTCGGATTAATTGATAGCGATACGAATGCCGGGTCTTGTTACGTTTCTTTGGAGTGTTGACCCGGGAAATGATGCCCTGGCTTGAAAAATAAAACCGGGTTATTATATGGACCGCCCAAAGAGAAGGCCTAGCTATGATTAAAGCACTCTAACCCGGTATATTATGAATTTGAATGTTTATTGTTTTGCAGGGAATAACATGCGCTTCGTGGTTGATCCCGAGAAGCCCAAGCTATTCTGGGGACTACTGATGGGGGGATGGTAACCCGGTAGGCTCATGCCTAGGTGAAACCCGGCCCGAAGGGAATCGCACAAGATCCGGACCAAGGAGGAGGAGTTTCTAGAAGGCCCAAAGGGGAACGTAGGTCTTGTAACCCGTACCTTGGGGGTCACGATTAGGAAACTTAGGGTTGTGTGCGGTTTCCGGGTAGGATTCCGGGTATGTCTTGTATAGGAAGCCAGAGAGCCGAGTAATATATGAACCGGCTCCTGGGACAGAGAGAGCAAGAGTTTTTACCTGATATTCGAGTATTCTTGTGGTACGAGAGCTGATAGTTGTAACCCTAGATCGGAGACTCGGCGACATTGCAGCCCGAGCTACCAGATCACCTGATAACATGATTTCCCCTGAGCTAAACCCTCTCCCAAACACCAGAGTCGATTTGCCCCAAAGTAAGTTACCCCAGGTAACGTCTGCCGTGATTATCCCACGACAGGCATGGTGGTGTAGAACCCTTCGGTAATGATTTTTCTCTCCCGGCAGGGTGCCGGGGAGAACTCTAGAACCCTCCCGATCTCTGGTTGACGATGACGGCGGCCTCGGGTGTTTTTCATGGAAACGTGGTCTCTTTTAGGGTTAACGTATCGGGGGGAATAAATAGGCGAAAGGGCGATGGCGGTGGATGCCCGAAGGGCCCACACCACCCTCAGGCATGGCCGGGGGGCGCCCTGTGGTGTGGCCCCCCTGTGGCTCCTCTCCGGGCCTCTTCGGGGCTCCGTGGAACCTTCGGGAATTCTAAGACTTCCGGGCTTTGAATTTTCCAATTCCGATAATATTTCCAGAACAACTTTTCTGAAACTAAAAACAGCAGAAAACAGGGAACTGACTCTGTGGCATCTTGTCAATAGGTTAGTTTCGGGAAATTGATAAAAATGACATAAAGTGTATATCAAATATGAAGCAAGTAACATGAAAACAACATGGAACATAAGAAATTAAGGATATGTTTATGACATATCAGCATCCCCAAGCTTAGTTTCTACTCGTCCTCGAGTAGGTAAACAATAAAAACACATAATTTCCGAGGTGACATGCTACCAACATAAACTTGATCATCAATATTGTAAAAGCATATGTAAGATGAGATCGTAGTACTTTAAACACAAGCATGATAGATATAATTCTAGCAATAAAACATAGCAGTCACTTTGCATCATGAGAAGTAACACAAATAAAAGATCATGAATAATAATAGACTGAAAGTTATACGTTTGTTTCAAGCATAGATATAACATAGCAAAGTGATATTTCGCTTGTCCTTAAGAGTGGGGCAAAACATAAATGTCAGATCACCTTCAAAGTTTATGAGGAAGACTAGAACAAATAATTAGAGAGAAAGCAATAACACATCATGAATCAATTAATAATGTTTCTGGGACAAATGCACATAAAACTCAGAATGGCAACTATGCTCTCTCAACCGTGCATAAAGTTAGAAGATGGAGACTCAACATAAAAGTAAAAGAAAGGCCCATCGCAGAGGGAAGCATGGATCACTTACGTGCTAGAGCTTTTATTTTATTAAACACAGGTATAAAATGTTTGACACTCCTCCCATCCATCGAATCCTCGGGTGCCTGCCAACAATCACATACCGTGGAGGAGTGTCTATTTTTTTAGAGAGGGGTGTATGCTTATGTCAACGGATGGTAAACAGAAAATACAGTATGTCACAAGCCAATTAGACTTTACAAGAGCGGCTCCCATTTGAAGGACGCAACTGGTATAGGAGTTCATCCCTCTTTCTCTTTTGTTTACACAATTATGCTTTGACTGATAAATCAGGGGCAAAAATAGTGAAGAGAATTTGTTTGTATTAATTTGGGTCTGGGCACCCCGCTGCCAGCTCTTCTATCAATTGGATAAGCGGATGAAGCCACTAATCGAGGGTGTGAAATCCAACCAACAAGTGAGATAAAGATTCTCTATTTACGTCCTCATGAGCTAAAACAGGAACACAAAATAGGAGTAATTTTGAAAGTTTTAAAGGTAACACATGAGCAATTTACTTTGGAAGTGGCGGTTAAATACCACATGTAGGTAGGTATGGTGGACACATTTGGCGTACTTTAGTTTTTGGGAGTTGGATGCACGAGTAGAGCTCATACTCAGTACAGGTGGAGGCTAGTAAAAGACTGGGAGCGACAAATCAAGAGAGCATAATGGACATAATGATGCATAGCGACAAAAACATCATTAATCAAAGCATAAGTGGTACAACAAGTTCAAAAACTAAATGATCATAGAGTCTATAGGTGACTGGTTTGTAGTCATAAACATGGTGTAAGCATGCGCCAAGTCAACCAAATAAAACACCACAAATTTATGCTTCAATATGAAAAGAACAACTCATGATTCTTTCAATGCCACATTAAACACTCTCAGCTATTGGAGACAAATCATGCTACAAAAATAACTCTAGGTTTAGAGTTAAAATAACATCTAGCATGACATGAAAAAGTCTAGCCACAGTCTATACAAGCTTCTATTTGCATCGTTATAATTTCTACCACATGCAACAATTTCTTTTCCCAACAAGCACCATACAAAATATGTTTTAACGAAAACTCTCTAAATGATACAACAAGAAAGAAATATAGTACTCACATAACTCTACTAAAACTAACATCTCTGAATAAGATATGCATGAAAGCAAAACATGGGCTAAAAGGATTGCAGTAACTAGAACAAAAACTAAGAATACGAGCATAACGAGTATTCAAATGAAAAAACGGAGTGTGTCTCTCTCCCAAAAAGAAATGATAGGTTCCAATGATGTTCATTGAAGCAATGAAACAAAATAAAACAAAGGAAAATAGAACTAGAAAATAAAATATGCTCCACGTAAATTTCATATGATGTGACCGAATAAAAATATAATTTCACTAGAAGTGACCTGATAATTTGTTGATGAAGAAGGGGATTCCTTGGGCATCCCCAAGCTTAGATGCTTGAGTCTTATTAGAATTTGCTGGGATGAACCACGGGAGCATCCCCAAGCTTTGACCTTGCACTCTTCTCGATCGCATTATATCACCCTCTTCTCTTGACCCTTGAAAACTTCCTTCACACCACACTCAAAAAGTAATTCGCATTATAGGATTTGTGCAAAAATAAAAAATTCATGGGTTCTTCATGGGCACAAGTGTTGTTGATACCTTTAAACATTAGCTACAACCACTGATGTTTTGTGAAGCTAAGAAATCCACTCGACATCATAAAAGAGCAAATGCAAGAAAAATGGCAGAATCTGCCAAAACCAGACCAATTTGTAATGATGAATTTTTTGGGGCACTTATGTTGCTCAAATCAAAGAATGTAAAGAACAAAAAAGTTTCAGAACTAGCTGAGGAATAAGCAAAAAGAAAATCAAGTCATTTTGATCTTTCTAGAATTTATACGGTTTTTTACGGTGGATAGGAGAAATCTGTTTTCTGGCAGAAATTCAAAACCAACTCCAACTCTCGCTAGAAACTAATACATGAAAATAAAGATACAAATGAGTTTCTACAGAATTATACAGCCCCTTGACTCAAATAAAACAGAGAAAAACGAAGCAAAAATAAAACCATGGGTTATCTCCCAAGAAGTGCTTTTCTTTAACACCTTTTAGCTAGGCCCAGAAAAGTGGAATCAAGTGTTTTCAAATGAATAAGCATCCAAATTGTAATTTGTTCGAATGATAGAATCAAAATTCAACTTCATTCTCTTTCTAGGAAAGTGTTCCATACCTTTGTTGAGTTAGAATTGATATTTAATATTCCCCTCTTTCATATCAATAACAACACCAACAGTTCTAAGAAAAGGTCTTCCCAAAACATTAGGAAAAGAAGCATTGCATTCAATATTCATGACAACAAATCAACGGGGAAAAGGTTATTATTAGCCATAATAAGAAAATCATCAACTCTCCCCAAAGGTTTCTTTCTAACATTATCAATAAGATGAATATCCAAATAACAGGGTTCCAATGGTGGTAAATCAAGCATATCATAAAGTTTCTTAGGCATAACAGAGATACTAGCACCAAGATCACATAGAGCATTACAATAAAAATCATTCACTTTAATTTTAATGATGGGTTCCCATCCATCATCTAACTTCCTAGGGATAGAGACTTCACATCTTAATTCATCCTCTCTAATTTGCATGAGAGCATTTGTAATATGTTTTGTGAAAGCCATATTCATAGCACTAGCATTAGGACAACTAGCAAGCTTTTGTAAGAACTTAATCACTTCAGTTATGTGGAAATCATCAAAGTCGAGATCATTTTTATCAAAGGTAATAGGACCATTGTCTCCCATGTTCCTAAAAATTTCAGCACTTTCATCAGGAGCATTATTAGCAGTTTCAGACAGTTTTGCATGTTCAATAGCAGAAGTGGGAGTATTGCAAACACCAATTACTTTACCATTGACAGTAGAAGGTTTACTAGCATGAGAAGTTTCAGTTTTACTAGTAGTGGTAATGGTGCAAACATTAGCTATATTATTCTTTCTAGCTATTTCATCTTCTCTTTTCCATCTAGCATGCAATTCAGCTAATATCCTAACATTGTCATCAATTCGAATTTGGATGGCATTTAGAGTTTTGCTTTCTTTAACATCATGAGGCGTGATACGTCCATAACGTATCTATAATTTTTGATTGTTTCATGCTAATATTATGCTTTTGACACTTGTTTTTATATAAAGTTTATGATTTATTTGGACTAACCTATTAATAGTTGCAAGAGTGCATAATGTTCTTGTTTTACTATTTGATGTGTAGGAATTAACAAGAAAACACAAAAGGAGACTTGTTGGAAAAGGACCCTGACTTTCCTGAAATCTGTCCACCAACAGCTTTTAGAGATCATCAGTTTTACCCCCAGAGACAATGTCAACTGAAGATAAAATTTCCTACAAAGTTGTTGTCCACTTCCATACCATTCATTTAAGCCCAAGAACAGCCCAATCCAAGTTCTTATGCGACCTATGGACCCATTTTACTAGAGGATATATATCTGATTACAGGATTACGGTAATCGATGATGTGATTGAGTCCAACTCTTACCATATTTGATGGACTCAGCCAAGACACGACTTTGGGGCTGAGAGGGGTCCCTAGGAAGGTTCTATAGGTTCCCAAGAGCCTTTGGATCAAGGGGCCATCCATCGGAGGGTCGGGGAGCATTGTCCCATCACATATAAGGAGAGGAAAACCCTAATTCTTGGGCAGCCATCAAAAGCCACGAATTTTGCCTCCCCCATGATCTCATATCAATGGGGGAGGGCTCATATACAGAGCCAATAAGCCATGGAGGAAGGGAGCTAAGGGGCGGCGCTCCCCCATGATGGCCGGCCGACGCAAGAGGAGCCCCCTGCGCCGCCCTGCACCTCACGTGCTGCCCCTTCTCCATCCTCTCCGCCATGATGCCGCCTTCACCAACACCTCAATCATCATATCCTACTTGTATTCAGTGATTCATCCTCCCACAAACCTCTGTACCATCCTATGTAAACATGGTGTTTGATGCTATAATATTTATCCTATGATCTATGTCATGTTTGTGTAGTTTATTTGTCTTTTGATTGCTTGGCTGAATGTCTTTGGTTCATTAGAGTTGTATGTTGATATGGTATTTTCCTTTGGTGTCCATTATATTTGTGCGCTCTTGGATCAACACCATAGAATTAGTAGTATGTGCAAAGGAAGGGGCGTAGTTCTGCCGGAGTGACAGAAACCTAAGGACTCAAACCGGTCAGTTGCACGTATGGCAGTAAGAGGACCATTAACTTAAGGCTATGGTTGGGTATTTTTACCTTAATGTATCTTATAGTAGTTACGGATGTTTGCTAGAGTTCCAATCATAAGTACTTGCAATCATTGGATAGTGAGAGCTTGTTAGCTTTGCCTCTCCCACATAGAAAACTGCATCGAAGATAATGAACCCGATATCTTCACTAATTAATCTTGGACAAAGCCACCACAATTACGACCGCTTTTCCACACTCATGGTACTGTTAGTTTATGGCTACTTAGTATATTTTATTGCTGCAGCACTAACATTTAATTTCTTGTATTTATTATCTTGCAAAGCTATCTCTCATACCTGTATTATTGCTCTAGTTTTATTTCCTAGATAATGCAAACGTTTAGTGTGTATAGAGTTGTATCAGTGCTTGATTGAACTTGAGAGAATATTTATCCTACCTTTAGCTCCTCGTTGGGTTCGACACTCTTTCTTATTGAAAAGGTTACACACGATCCCCTATACTTATGGGATATCAAGGCATAACCTTTAGTTTCAGAAAATCAACATCAAGAGCAAGGCTATCAACTTTATAAGCAAGAACATCAATTTTGTCAAACTTTTCCTCAACAGATTTATTAAAAGAAGTTTGTATACTAATAAAATTCTTAAGCACGTTCTCAAGATCAGAGTGTACACTTTTGTTGCTGTTGTAAGAATTACCATAAGCATTATTATTATTAGGAGGATATGGCCTATAGTTGTTGCTACCAAAATTATTCCTATATGCATTGTTGTTGAAATTATTATTTTTAATGAAGTTCACATCAACATGCTATTCTTGAGCAAGCAAAGAAGCTAAAGGAACATTATTTGGATCAATAGAAGTATGGCCATTAACAAGCATAGACATAATAGCATCAAGTCTATCACTCAAAGAGGAGGTTTCTTCAACAGAATTTACCTTCTTACCAGTTGGAGCTCTCTCGGTGTGCCACTCAGAATGATTTACCATCATATTATCTAGAAGCTTTGTTGCTGTCCCCAAGGTCATGGACATAAAGGTTCCTCCAACAGTTGAATCCAGAAGGTTTCTTGAAGAAAAATTTATTCCTGCATAAAAAGTTTGGATGATCATCTAAGTATTCAGTCCATGAGTGGGACAATTCTTTACTAAAGATTTCATTCTTTCCCAAGCTTTAGCAACATGCTCATTATCAAGTTGCTTAAAATTAATAATGCTACTTCTTAAAGATATAATATTAGTAGGAGGACAATATTTTCCAATGAAAGCATCTTTACATTTAGTCCAAGAATCAATACTATTTCTAGGCAAAGATAGCAACCATTCTTTAGCTCTTCCTCTCAAAGAGAAAGGAAAAAATTTGAGTTTAATAATATCTCCATCTACATCTTTATATTTTTGCATCTCACATAGCTCAACATAATTATTAAGATGGGCAGCAACATCATCAGTACTAATACCAGAAAATTGCTCTCTCATAACAAGATTTAATAGTGCATGGTTAATCTCATAAAAATCAGCAGTAGGAGCAGGTGGAGCAATAGGTGTACTAATAAAATCAATGTTGTTGGTGCTAGTAAAGTCACACAACTTAGTGTTCTCAGGGGTACTCATTTTAGCAAGATAAAAAACGGGATAAAAATAACAACTAGAATAAGAACTATTTTTGTTGTGTGTTTTTGATAAAGAGAAGCAAACAAGATAAAATAAAATAAACTAAGCAAAACAATAACACGGTAAAGAGATTGGAAGTGAGAGACTCCCCTTGCAGAAATTCTCTTCCTCCCCGGCAACAGCGCCAGAAAAAGTCTTGATGGTGCAGGTCTTGCACTCGTTGGGAGACCCCAAGAGGAAGGTGTGAAGAGTGCAGCGGCAAGTTTTCCCTCAGAAAAGAAACCAAGGCTGAATCGACCAGTAGGAGGAAGGAGTAACTTCAGAAGGTTGATGCAGTTGAGATGGTAGGACGCACTACCGGTTCAGCAGCAACGTTGAACCTACACAACACAATCAATTCACTTTGCTCCAACGAAGCAGTGAGGTTGTCAATCTCACCGGTTTTGCTGATAACAAAGAGGTTAAATGTATGGTGTGGAAAACAGTAGTAAAACAATATGAAAATAGTAGTAGCAGTGTGAAAACAGTAATTGCAGTGGTTGTATTATCAGTATGAGAAAATGGACCGGGGTCCACAGTTCACTAGTGGTTTCTCTCCATAAAAGATAGATAACATGTGTGGTGAACAAATTACAGCCGGGTAACTTATAGATATGAAGGCTGCACCGTAGTGCATATGCATGACATGATGATTACATTGTGATTCATGCGGGCATTACAACAAAATACATAGACCGTCATCCAACTGCATCTATGACTAGTAATCCACCCTCCGAATATCACCCGAACAAACATTGGGTATTAAGTGCAAGCAACATATTATCGCAGTAAGCAAAGTGTGTAATGTAAACAAAGTAAACATCGTTGTTTTCTCCCTAATGGCAACATCACATCCTCCATTCGTCACATTTCTGTCACTCGAGCACAGATGCAAAGGAGGCATGAACCCACTATCGAGCATAAATACTCCCTCTTGGAGTCACTAGCATCTGCTTGGCCAGTGCATCTACTAGCAACGGAGAGCATGCAAGATCATAAATAACATACACACGAAGATAACATGATAGATTGATAATCAAGAGACATAGCATTCAACATTCATCGAATCCCAGCAAACACAACATGTAGCATTACAATAAGATGATCTCGATCATGTGAGGAAGATCACGAGATCTAAACATGAGGCATAAAGTGGAGAGGACAACCATCTAGCTACTGCTATGGACCCGTAGTCCAGGGATGAACTACTCACGCATCACTCCGGAGGAGGGAATGGTGGTGTAGAACCCTCCGGTGATGATTTTCCCTCCCGGCAGGGTGTCGGGGAGACCTCCAGAACCCCCCGATCTCGGGTTGACGATGACGACGGCCTCGGGTGTTTTTCGTGGAAAAGTGTTCTCTTTTTAGGGTTAACATATCAGGGGAATAAATAGGCGAAAAGGCGATGGCGATGGACGCCCGAGGTACCCACACCACCCCCAGGCGCGGCCAGGGGGACACCGCCCTATGGTGTGCCCCCCTGGGCCCCTCTCCGGGCCTCTTCAGGACTACGTGGAACCTTCTGGAATTCTAAGACTTCCGGGCTCCGAATTTTCCAATTCCGAGAATATTTCCAGAACAACTTTTCTGAAACTAAAAACAGGGATCTGGCTCTGTGGCATCTTGTCAATAGGTTAGTCCCGGGAAATCGATAAAAATGACATAAAGTGTATAACAAACATGAAGAAAATAACATGAAAACAACATGGAACATCAGAAATTAAGGATACGTTTACGACGTATCACTCCTACAGCGACAACACCCACAACTTCGTCACTCATTGTGAGCATGTGCAATTCCGTGTCGTTGTGCGTGATGGTTTGGAACGCTATGAGCATCGCCTACGTGAACAACATGCAAGATTCAATGATCAATTGGCACAAATCAACATCAATTTAGCAAATCTTGCTAACCGCCCATGATCACCTTCATCTTCACACCGAACAAGAAGTTCCTCAAGGTCAAGCCATCCACGTGAACAAGATCATGCTCCTCACCAACCTCGTCGCCATGATCGTCATGGCCACATGCAAGATGGTGGACTTCACCTCCAAGAGCATGTACCCCGACCTTCTCCACAACCTCACCGCGAAAATTGGTTTGATGATAGCTCGCCTCCTTCACCCCCTCCTTGACATCAACAAGGACATGATTACCCTCTTAAACAACACCCTCGACGCCCGCACCTTCGTCAACATCACCCACAACCTCCTCCAAACGCCACTAATAACTTTGGTCTACATGAATTTGTGGATGATGCTCGCCCACATCAATGGCCTCCAAGGCATAATGCGTGTCGTCACCATAATGACCGTGAAGATCAAGACCTTAGCTACTCATGGCAATAGGAGACATCCTCCTCCACAAGGTCGTCAAGAACATGATCACGTCGACCCATATGCTTATTCGCTACCCATCTATGATGGAGACGTCACTAAGAACAACCGTCGTCACAATGAAGACAACAACATGAGCACTATTCGAGTCAATGTTCCTAAGTTCTATGGAGACTCTGATCCATATGTTTACCTCTCTTGGGACCTCAAAGTTGACAAACATCTTTCACACTCACAAATTTAGTGATGATAAAAAGGTAGCAACAACTTCTCTTGAATTGGAAGGTTATACCTCTTGTGGTGGGAACAAGTACAATCCCAAAGGATAGCCAACCGCTTGCCTCCTATCAACACTTTGAATGATACGAGAGAAGTTATGCATGCACGATTCACACCTCCTCACTACAAGCGAGATTTACTCAAGAAGCTATAAGAGCTCAAGCAAGGATTGAAAACGGTTGATGAGTACTATAAGGAAATGGAAATCGCCATGACAAGAGCAAAGGTAACGGAACCTCAAGAACACACAATGGCCCATTTCCTCAATGGACTCACTCACCCCATCAAGATAATTGTGGAGTTTCAACCATATGACAATCTTGTTGGCCTTGTCCATCAAGCACTCAAGGACGAGCGCCAACTATTTGAGGACCTCAAGTATTCGAAGCAAAATGCCTACTTCGCCTCTAAGTCTTCAACTTCAACGCCTCCAATGGCTCACGCATCTACACCAAGTGCCTCCAAAGGAAATCCAAGAGATCCAAATGCAACAACAAAACCTCCTCAACACTTCAAGAAACAAGTGCCTACCACCAGCACAAGTGCTCCTCAAGTCAAGTCTAGCTCAATAACTTGCTTCAAATACAGTGGTAATGGACAAAAGTCAAGATGATCATGATTGTCAACCAAGATGGTGAACGTGACTAAATGAGTGAAGATGAGTACTATGCTATGCACCAAATTGTTGCCAACCCCTTTGATGAAGAAAAACTTGACGATGAAAGCGTCTATTGTGATGTGGACAAAATCCCATCCTTGGTGGTTACAAGAGTGCTAATAACATATCCAAAAGAAGATCAAGATCAATGGTGCAACCTCTTCCAAACAAATGGCGGAATAAATGGAAAGTCCATCAAGGTCATCATCGATGGTGGAAGTTGCCATAAACTTTCTAGCAAAGAGCTTTGTGACAAGCTACACTTGACATACAAGAAGTACCATCATCCTTACCATGTGCAATGGCTTAGTGAATCTGGCACCTTCAAGATACAACAAATGGTTAATGTCTCCTTCAAGATTGGTCCTTACAAAGACACCGTGGGGTGTGATGTAGTTCCAATGACCGTGTTCCATATTCTACTTGGAAGACCTTGGAAATATGATAAGGGTGCAATGCATGATGGACGCACCAATCAATTCTACTTCAAGTGGAACAACAAGAACTTTGTGCTCCGTCCTATGTTTCCAAGCCAAATAATTGCCTAAAATGCAAAGAAGCTTGCACGCACCCAACAAGAGAATAATTCTAGTGAGATGAGTGGTGAGAGAGCGATCCACCAAAAAGAGAGTGAGAGCCACAAGCCAAACATGAGTGGAAAAATTATGAGTGCTTCCAAAGGCCTAGCCTTACTTGCCACAAAACGTGAGATGCGAGAGCTTCGAGAAAACCCATCCATACTTCATTTCATCCTCGTGTGCAAAGGAGAAGCACTTGAAACTAATGCCATAACAAACTTTCCTTCATCTTTGTTGCCCTTACTGCAGAAATTTGAAGACGTATTTCCCAAAGAACTACCACCGGGTCTACCTCCTCTACAAGGCATCGAGCACCGCATTGACCTCATCCCGGGTGCTCCAATCCCAAACTGTGCTCCTTATCGCACCAACCCGAGGAGACTAAGGAGATCGAGCGAAAAATCCAATAACTTCTAGATAAAGGTTTCATTCGTGAATCCCTTAGCCCTTGTGCCATTCCGGTTATCCTTGTCCAAAAACAAGATGATACTTCTCCTATGTGCATGGATTGTCGACCTATAAATGCTATCACCGTTATATATAGACATCTCATCCCTAGGCTTGATGATATGCTTGACGAATTAAGTGGTGCTACAATCTTTTTAAAAATTGACCTTAAAAGTGGATATCACCAAATTCACATGAGCATAGGCGATGAATGGAAAAATCTGCTTTCAAAACAAAACTTGGTCTCTATGAATGGCTTGTCATGCCCTTTGGCCTTTCGAACGCTCCTTCAAAATTTATGCGTCTCATGAATGAAGTTTTGAGATCTTTCATTGGCAAATTTGTCGTGGTTTATTTTTAAGGCATTCTTATCTATAGAAAATCTTTGGAGGATCACCTTGAACATATTTCTCAAGTCTTGTTGGCCCTTCGCAAAGCAAAACTTTTTGCAAATCTTTAAAAGTGCAATTTTTGCACCAACAAGCTTGTTTTTTTGGGCTTTTAGATTTCCTACAACGGTATCGAAGTTAATGAGAAGAAGGTAGAAGCAATTAGGAATTGGCCTAACCCAACTTCCATGGGTGAAATAAGACGTTTTCATGGTCTTGTCGGTTTCTATGGCCGTTTTGTGAAGGATTTTTCAACAATTGCTTTCCCTTTAAATGAGCTTACGAAATAGAATGTATCGTTTATTTGGGGAAATGCTCAACAAAAAGCTTTTGATATTCTTAAGAAATTTTCGACCGAAGCACCTTTGCTTGTTTTACCGGATTTTGAGAAAACCTTTGAGATTGAATGTGTGATACGTCCATTTTGCATCACTATTTTGTGTCATGATTTTCTGTTATTCATCGATATATTTCATGTTATGATGTATCCCTTATGTTATTTTATCTTCTTTTGCATGTTTTATAATTTTTGGAGAATAAACACCGGGACTAGAAATCTGATGGAAAAAGCACCGTCGAGATACCATATTTCAGAAGATCAGAAGAAGACGGGGGACATCCGGGGGTTCTGTAACACCCGGGGTTTTCCCAAATAGAAACTTGATTGTTTTTTTCTTTTCTTTTGTGCATCTCATGACATCCTCATCCATCCTCATGCATTTAAAAGTAGCAAAATAATTGAATTGCATAAGAAATTATTTTCTAAGTTATTTTGAAATTATTTTGTGCATCCAAAACTATTTCTAAAAAATACACAAAACCTTGTTCAATTTTCTGGGAAATAAAAAAAATAATCACACACAAACAAAAAAAGAAAAAAAAATGTTTGCCAAAGCGGGCATCAATCCAGTGGGCCGAGGCAGCCCACCAAAGGCCAACCTCGCGCTACCAACATGCTCATCCTTGGGAGCCCCTCCCTTGCGCCCGGGCGTTCTCTAGCCCTGGTTTCGCTTAAGTAATTTTCTCATGGGCCTGTCAAAGGCGGCCCATTTATACCAGCTCACATGTTCTGTTCCATGCATGCTTCGATTGACCGACCCCACCGCACATCTAGATTACTAGGTTCGCTGCTCCTAGGACCCCACTGCACGTAGGCCCACCTTGTGAGACAAGTATTTATGTTGGTCCCGAATTGCTTGTACACAACTAGGCAAAGCGAGCTATATAAGTTGATATATGTGTGTGCAAACTTCCGATGTGGGACTAAAAACGCACCCATCACGGCGTCAACTGTGTACGTGCGCAGGCAAGTACCAAAGTTGTACTCCTACGTTCTTTTGTCCTTTTTAGCTTAGCTCGTTGAGTGCACACACGATGTTTACACGAGTATGCATTTGTACTTGTACCTTGCACTTTACGCGACGGAGGAAAAAAAGTATATGCAAGCATGATCTAGCTCAAAAGATCCCCATCGGCGATATAAATAAAAAATAAAATAAAAATAAAAACATGATTTAGTCGAACCAAAACGCCTTGCGAATAATATTTCCAACAAGGAAAATATATTTTATGAGAAATAAATAAACTAGAAACAAATAGAAAAACAAAAATACACACCATTTTTCTGTGTTGTGGCAACTAAAAATAAATAAACTGGGTAGCCAAGAGAAGGAAAAACTACGAGCAAATTTAGTAGCCAAGAGAAAGAACAACTAAGAGAAAATTTAGTAGCCAAGAGAAAGAACACCTACAAGTAATTTTTTTAACACATATTTAAAGTTTAATAGAATAAAAAAAGTACATAGTATTTTTGGAACTTATTTTTTACAACAAGAGGAACAAATTATCCCTAAAAAAATAAAATCGCAATAGCTAGCGGACAAATTTTTACCATGAAAATTGCTAGCATAGGTGTTACTTTAACGACCCCACGACAAATATTTTCGAAGGAACAATATTTTATTTTTTGGAAAAAGAATTTAGAGAGGAAGGAACAAACCTTGCTAGTACAATTTTTTATTTTTTTGGGAACAAAAATTTAAACGGGAAGCAACACAAATTTAACAATCCCACAACAAATTACTAGTAGAAGTTTAACAAAAATTTACCAGTCGAAGACCATAGCGAGAGGAACAAAAGGTTAGAAACAAAGCTCAGGACAAAACTTAGAAACAAAATCTCCACATACATAAGAACAAAAATCTCTACAGAGATAGGAACAAAGTTTCATGGACATAGGAACAAAAAAAGATTGGAACAAAGATAGGAACAAAAGGCTACAAAGAGATAGTAACAATAGTTCGGAACAAAGTTAGGAACAAATTTTCCTGGACATAGGAACAAAAACTCGGAACAAAGGTAGCAACAAGCTATGAATGAAAAGATCCATAGATAAGAACAAAACCTAGGAACAAAGTTCCACGAATATAGGAACAAAGCTAATAGGAACAAAAGATAGGAACAAAGTTCCATGAACATAGCGCTTGGAACAAAGGTAGGAACAAAGATAGGAAAAAAAGTCGGGAACAAAGTTCCATGGACATAGCAACAAAAAGCTTGGAAAAAAGGTAGACAGAAAAATCTACATAGATAGGAACAAAAAGCTACAAAGTTAGGAACAAATCATGGGAACAAAGTTAGGAACAATGTTTTATGGACATAGAAACAAAAGTCGAAACAAATATCGGAACAAAGTTAGGAACAAAAAGGTATAGAAAGATAGGAACGCCGGAAACAAAGTCAATAACAAAATCTTCATAGAGATAGGAACAAAACTCTATATAGAGAGTAACAAATTTTCATGGAACAAAATCTAGAACAAAATTTTGGAACAAACATCTAGGAACAAAATTCTTGAAACAAAATCTGATAACAAATGCTTGTAACAAAATGCTGGGAACAAAATCTTGGAACAAAAGTTCTTGGAACAAAAAATCTAGCAACAAATACTAGGAACAAAAATCTAGGAACAATGCTTGGAACAAGTGCTAGGAACAAAAATCTAAAAACAAATGCTAGGAACAAAATCTAAAAACAAAAGTTTGGAATAAATGTTGAGAAAAAAATGTAGGAATAAATATTAGGAATAAAAATCTAGGAATAAAAGTTCTTGGAACAAAATATAGGAACAGAATGCTTAAAACAAATGTTAGGAACAAAAATGTTTGTAACAAAATCTGGGAACAAAAGCTTGAAACAAAATGTTGAATATAAAATCTAGAAACAAATGTTAGGAACAAAATCTAGAAACAAAATTCTTGGAACAAAATCTAGAAATGATTGGAACAAAATCTGAAAACAAAAAATGTTTGAAACAAAATCTAAGAATAAATGCTTGGATTCATCGACAAAATGGTAGGATAATTATACACCGGTAAAAATGTTTATAAATAAAGAAATAAAAATAAATACGCATTTAGGAACAAAAAATACATAGCCGAGAACTTAAAAGTAAAAAAAAAAAAGATACTTTAAAGATGAAAACAAAGTAAGAGAAAAAACAAAAGAAATATATGAAAATTAACAACAACAAAAAGTGAAACAAAAAAAGAAAGAAAAATAGAGATAACTTGCTATACATATTTTCTATAATAAGAGG
Source organism: Alopecurus myosuroides (assembly GCA_028641055.1). Lineage (NCBI taxonomy): Eukaryota > Viridiplantae > Streptophyta > Magnoliopsida > Poales > Poaceae > Alopecurus > Alopecurus myosuroides. Next base: position 48,975,938 of record CM054063.1, on the reverse strand, counting down.
AACACATATTTTATAACTAAAACGGATAAAAAGTTACACATCAAGGAAAAAATACATCGCTAAGAAGAAAAGGAAAATAAATGTATTTTAAAGTTGAAAAGAAGGTACAAGAAAAAAAAATGAAAAAGTGAAAGAAATAAAAAAAAAGTAAATAGGAAAAAAGATAAATATGTGTGAAAAAGTGAAAGAAATCCTTTCTCATAGCTAGGCATTTTCTGTGTTCATACATACTCTGTAGCCTCTAGTACGTACACTTGAACAAGACATAGTGGACGAGGGGGCCAACCAGCATTTCTACGCTCGTAGGCTTAAAGGAAGCTGGAACCAATCGCTAGGAGGAAGGCGGAGTGAACCAGCAGTCTGATACGAATAGTTTTTTTTTTCTTTTTTTTGAGAATCAATCTGATACGAGCCCAAGTAGAAAAACCTTCTGCGAAACGGGAGCACCGAAACGCTCGGGCGTTGGCGAGTGATTTCCCTCCTTCTTCCTTGTCCGTACAGAGCACACGCAGGAGGCGTGAAGCTCTCCTGGACCACCGCACCCACATGCTCCTCCCCCTCCTTAAAGCTGCCCTGATCCTCCCCAGGAAACCCTAGTTCACCCTCCACCTTTTCTTCCTCCTCTCCGCCGCCATCCTCTCATTCTCCCTCTCTGTTTATGTTCCTCTAAGGCTCTAATGCTTTCTGTAACACCACACATAACCGACAAGCTCATCGTCGCCCCCATCATTACCGACCTCTACAAGCCGATCCGAGAACGCCAGGAGCGGCGCCTCGTCCTCCTCTTCGTCCACACCGAACGAATCGATCCGGGAGCGCCCTGATCGTCGTCGGCGTCCTTTCTTCCTTTCCGAGCAGCCACCTTCGCCGGCGGAACTCGCGGCTTCCGGTCTTCCTCGAGTTCGATCGACTACATCATGACCCTCCCGGTGAGCTAACCTTCCGATTCCCGCTGATTCTCGGCCCGATTGCATCCTATATGTCACGCTAGCATCCGTTAAGTTCTGTCCGTCATGAACGCAAGCTGAAACTCGTGCGCTCTTTTCTGCCTCCTGTTCATTCCGTTCTGTACTTCAGCACCTCACTCTGCTACGCACGCACGTGCAGCACCCGCTCCTGCAAGCTCGCACGCAGATGATCCCGAGCAAGCATGGAACTAGCATACTCTGCCGAGGCCAGTCGCCATAGTGCTGCTCCGTTCCTGAAAACCTGAACGCTGCTTCTTTGTTTCATCTAACGTCTATCGCCGATTTTAGCACGAACATTTAGTGAGCCTATTGGCTAGCACAGCTCGCTACCAAATTGGACGTCTCTGGTTCAATTTCCAGCAGAGGTGAAATCTTCCCATTTTTATCTTGTTTTACAATCTGAACCTGTCAATAAAAATTCAGTTACTGTGGTTGTTTGTTCATCTTCAGTCAGCGTCATATGCATTCATAACTCGATGCTGGCCCAGTGGCTTCACCTCCTGTCTCCTTTCTGGGAGATCCCTGCTTCATTCCCCACATCAAGCAGAATTTTATTTTGGCCTGACTGAACTTTTCTGTGTATTGGTTCAGTTAACACCCGAAATACACCAAACAACAGAATGAACGATTGGTTAACAGCTCAATCTGCCATATGTCACACCAAGTTCAAATCCCGCTTCTATCATTTTCTTGCCTTGTTTCTCTTATTTTGTCTATAATATGTCAATCTTATTAATTCCACAACTCATGTTTCAATCCCCACATCAAGCAGAATTTTATTTTGGCCTGACTGAACTTTTCTGTGTATTGGTTCAGTTTACACCCGAAATACACCTCTACTTGGACCAGTTGTAGATTAGATAACAAACAACAGAATGAACGATTGGTTAACAGCTCAATCTGCCATATGTCACACCCAAGTTCAAATCCTGCTTCTACCATTTTCTTGCCTTGTTTCTCTTATTTTGTCTATAATATGTCAATCTTATTAATTCCACAACTCATGTTTCATAACGCCAAACAATATGAACTTTATGTCTATTTTTATCACCAAAATGCATAGAATCTTAATTTGTCATCCTTGTTCATGTTTGCATCTTTCATTTTGCATTTCTTTAGTGTTATGCATGTCACCTAAATAATTAAACATGGAATGTGTTGGGCTATTTAATTCAAATTGTGTTCTATTCCATTTAATCTTGTGTAGCTCATCTATGAATTGTTTCCATTCTAATCAACATTTAATTTGATGGATAGCTAAAACAACATAAACCTATAATTAATCGTTGGGATTCCGGTTCCGCTTAAATTGGTTTAGTTGCATCCCGCATGTCATGCATCCATATCTTGATCATGCTGGATCTTTTGCCGTAGTAGTAAGTGTTGCATCTTTGGCTTATTTTAGTGCTTGCTTCTTTGCGGATATGACGTTGAGATGATGTGAGCAATGACAAGTTCTGCTACCTCTACAAGCTGGATTCCAGGCAAGTTTTACTCACTTGCTACGTATGCCGGCCGTTCCTCACTTGTTACAGATGCTTTCCGTTATCTTTATTCTAGCCTTATGATTTGATACTTGTGTCTCGATCCTATCATATGTTTATCTTGCAGCCATGAGATAGCCCCATCTCCCACCTCCTATGACATGTTTGTTTTCTTGTTGGCCTTGCGAGTCGTAGCGCATGCTTAGGTTTTTTTTGGCGAGTTTGGTTCCTTGTCACCTGACTAGTATGATAGGTTGTTTCAAAATTAAATTGATCTTAACGCTTGGGGTAATAATAAAATTTAAATTCGAGTTAAGGCACCGACGGGAGGCCCCTCGAGGCTTTTGGTCCCTCTGTTGTCGCTTTAGGAAAAGGTTCTTGTCCGCTGATCCAAGAATGAGCGCGCTAACCATATTGTGGGAGGAATGGGACTCCCCGCAACCTATTAGCCTCTCTGCAATCTTGTCCAGGATGCCACAACTTAGTTCGGGCTTTCCATTTGGGTACACACATCACCAGTTCTGCAGGTACAATGGCAACAATGTTGAGGATGTGCGCACAATTATATAGGTTTTCGCGGTATGACGTGAATCGGACAGTTCCGGTCAGGTTTGATCCGTTTCGCGCGTAGGCGCAAACGGCTAGGTCCGCTTCGAAGCATCTGCCGGACTCTCGAGACGGTTCCAACCTAGCTAGGTGGCTCCCTAGACTTATTTGTGGTGAGGTGAAGTGTTGTGCCGACAGTCTCGCGACAGTTCGGTGCGTGTGGCTACAGTAGTGCATCCCTGCAGGGTTAAATCTTTTCGAGAAGGCGTATCGTCCGCGCTTATGTGACGATCTTGGAGAAAGTGCTGGCTTACAAGAGTCAGATAACTTACACCTAATGATATTTGTTAAACTATGCGATAACGAGATTACTATTTCAACAGGTGTGAGTTTTTCCTCGGGTTACCTCCAGGCATTGGTTGAGGGGGGTTACCCCTGGATTGGTATTGTTCTTGGTGAGTAGTATAGTTGTTTCAATGCGCTCTCTCATCCCTTTCTAATAGACGAGAGTTGTATCGTGTCTCCATAGACTGCTTAGTGTCGCCCGCTGCCTCTTCATTACAACAACCTCTTCCTTTGTACCCAAAGTATTTGTATCTTGTGATGACTGGTTGCACTGGTATCTTGTGAGTATTGCTTGCCGCTTGTTGGTACATTCAAAGTACTGACCCCATGATTCGGGGTTGTATTCACAATGCCGTCGACATGTTTGAAGTCTGACGCCGTTAGCTTGGGAATCCCTACGGCTTGGCCTGGGCTGGGATTGGACGCCATCGCTTATCTTCAGGACTCTTAGTCCAGTTTGTATCTTATTCGTAGTCGGATACTGTTTTGTTTTCGCTGTTATTTGGATCATTGTATTGTATTAGTTGTATTCTTGACTCATTGGAGTCGTGTTACCAAAAGTTACCAAAAGTTTAGAGGAGGAACTCAGCCAAAAGGAGAGCCGGAGGGGGCCACCAGGGGCCCATACCTAGGGGTGGCGCGCCCCCTGGCCGCGACACCTAGGGGTGCGGCCACCTGGCCCACCTCTGGGGGTTATTTTCTGCGTGCCTGGCCCCGAGGGAACCCTAAGACTAATTCCATCCTCGAAGAATTATTCCGCCGCCGTCTCAGGGCGGAAAACACCCGAGAGAGAAAAGCTCTGAAATCTGCCAGGGAAATTCCTCTCCGGAGAGGGGAAATCACCGCCATCGTCACCGTCACCACTCCGGGCATCATCAAGATCGTCATCATCATCATCATCACCACCAGCACCATAACCCTCATCATCCACCGTCATCCCGCTGTAACAATTAGGGGCCTCTATCGTTGTTTTGCATTAGATCTTTCTCCCGGTGTGGATTACTTGTTAGTAGTTGATACTTGTGAGATTTATCGGTGTTTGCACTTTATGATCAGATTGTTATCATCCATTATATCACCTCTGATAATGATCCATATGATGTGTTGTGAGTAGTTCGTGTTGTTCTTGAGGACATGGGAGAAGTCAAGTTTTTAGTAGTGAAGTAATGTTGAGTAATATTTAATGTTTGATATTTAGGTTGTGGTGTTATTCTTCTAGTGGTGTCATGTGAACATCGACTACATGATACTTCACCATTTATGGCCCTAGGGGAATGCATCGTGTATTTGGCTACTAATTGTGGGGTTGCCGGAGTGACATAAACCTAAACCCCCTTTATGAAACCATTACACGAGGGAGCGTAGGATCCCGGAGTTTAAAGCTGTGGTTAGATTTATTTCTTAATACTTTCTTGTAGTTGTGGATGCTTGCAAGGGGTATAATCACAAGTATGTATTAGTATTGGATGGGACGGTACATTAGCATAGGTTCACCCACACAACACTTATCAAAACATCGAACATTATTCAGCTGCATGGAACAAAAGCACTTGACAGAAACCTCCCGTGTGTCCTCGAGAACGTTTGTTAATCATAAGTAAACTCACCGGCTTGTCCTTTGATAAAGAAAGGATTGAGCCACTTGCTGCAATTATTATTACGACATTTTATTTACTCGCAGTTTATTTATCTGCAATATCAAAAACCCCTACAAATCTATTTTCCATTATTTACAGTTATTCCTTCATCGAAACTGTTTGTCAACACCTTCTGCTCCTCGTTGGGTTCGACACTCTTATTTATCGAAAATACTACGAGACACCCCCTATACTTGTGGGTCATCAAGACTATTTTATGGTGCCGTTGCCGGGGAGTGAAGCGCTATTGGGAAGTGGAATTGATAAAGGAATCTTTTGTTGTAAGTGTTGTTTTTATTTCTGTCTACTGCTTTATTACAAAATGTTTGGAACTCCTTTTGAGTCCTTATTTGTGGGCACTGCCGCCACTGCTGCCACTGCTAGGGTAGTAAGTGACCCACCGCATGATGATTTGGATCCTTATAAAATACCTATAAAGATTGTTAAACATGTTATGGATAACTGCTATTTAGGTGATGGAAATGTCCATCCTGGTGATCATTTGCTCTTTTAACATGAATTATGCGAGTTGTTCAAGTGTGCAGGTATTACAATGAGCCAAGTGAAGAGGAAATTATTCTCTATATCATTGATAGGCCGAGCCTCTAAATGGTTCAAGTTGCTGAAAAATAGCCAGACTATTGAATGAGAGGAAATTGTACCTCTCTTTTATTTTAAATTCTATCCTCCAAGTGAAATCCATAGAGATCGGAATTATACATATAATTTTTGGCCTCACGACAGAGAGAGTATTGCCCAAGCATGGGGGAGATTGAAGTTACTAATGCTCAAATGCCCCATTCATGAGCTCCCCAGTAATATCATTATTAATAATTTCTATGCAAGGCTTCCTCTTCATGATAAGGATTTATTGGATGAAACTAAATGGGATCTTCTTGACCGTATTCAAGAAAACACTAAAGCGTGGGAGAATGACAAAGGTAGAAAGTCAGGTATACATTATGACTATGAATGCATTAAAACCTTTATGTCATCTGAGGATTTTCATAATGTTAGTGTTGTTTATGGTCTAGATTCTCAAGTTGCTGCAAACTTATATAAAACTTTTGCTTCTTACATTGATATTCCTAAAAAGGAATGGGATAAGTACCATGCACCTTATAAAGATATTATTAATTGTGTTCCTGCTATAGATATAGAAGTTCATACTGTTGATTCTATTGTGCCTGAACCTTATATTGAGAAAATGTCTTTCCTGCTAAGGTAAAAGAACATTCTATGTTAGCTAGTGTGGTTAATAAAAGTGCAAGGAAACCTGTAGAACCTACAGTAGCAATAGTAAAGGACCTTGTTTCTGAAAATGTAGAAGAGGGACACATTATATTTTGTGAAGATGCTTCTAATATTGTCTCTCATCCAGGTAAATCTAGGAAACCTAGTGTTCCTGTGCTATCTGTTAGGATAGGTGATCATTGTTATTATGGTTTATGTGATATTGGTGCTAGTTCTAGTGTTATTCCTTATGAGCTTTAAAAAGAAATTATGCATGAAATTGGTTGTTGTGAACTTGAAGACATTGATGTGATTATTCAACTTTCTAATAGGGAAACTATTTCTCCAATTGGTATTGTTAAAGATGTGGAGGTCTTATGTGGTAAAACTAAGTATCCTGCTGATTTTCTAGTACCAGGCACTTCTTCTAGTGATACTTGTCCTATTATATTTGGTAGACCTTTCTTAAATACTTGTGGTGCTGTTATTGATTGTAAAAAGGAGAAAATTCTTACAAAGTTTGATGGAGAGTCTTATGAATTTAATTTCTCCAAATTTGCTAAAGCACCCTATGAAGCTGAATTACCTAATGAAAATTATAGAGTTGAATAGTTGGCTGCTATTGCTCTTGCTCCTACAATCCTTTGCAGCAATACATGGAAGACGGTGAAAGTGATGTCTTTATGGAAGAAATGAATGAAATTGATGAGATTTTCCTACATCAGCCAGCAATGCTGAAACATAATTTACCTGTGGAAGACTTGGGTACAACATTACCACCCAAGGAAGATCCTGTTTTTGATTTAAAGTCTTTGCCTTATAATCTTAAATATGCTCATATTGATGATAAGAAATTATATCCTGTTATTATTAGTTCTCAACTTTCTGATAGAGAAGAGGAGAGATTATTGGGGATATTGAAGAAACATAGAGGTGCTATTGGTTATACTCTTGATGATTTTAAGGGGATTTCTCCTGCTATATGTCAGCATGCTATTAATATTGAACCTGATGCAAAGCCAGTTGTTGAAAATCAACGCCGTTTAAATCCTAAAATGAAGTATGTGGTAAGAAATGAGGTATTGAAACTCCTTGATGCTGGTATTATTTATCCTATTGCTGATAGTAGATGAGTTATTCATGTGCATTGTGTCCCTAAGAAAGGAGGGATGACTGTTGTGCCAAATGAAAATAATGAACTTATTCCTCAAAGAGTTGTGGTTGGTTATAGGACGTGCATTGATTTTAGGAAAGTTAATAAGGTCACTAAGAAAGATCATTATCCTTTGCCTTTTATTGATCAAATGTTAGAAAGGTTGTCTAAGAGAACTCATTTCTGCTTTCTTGATGGTTATTCTGGGTTCTCTCAAATTGCTGTTAGAAAGCCTGATCAGGAGAAAACAACTTTCACTTGTCCTTATGGAACTTATGCTTATAGACGTATGCCTTTTGGTTTATGTAATGCTCCTGCTACTTTTCAAAGATGCATGTCTGCTATATTTCATGGTTTTTGTGAAGAAATTGTGGAAGTCTTCATGGACGATTTCTCCGTCTATGGAACTTCTTTTGATAATTGTTTGCAGAATCTTGATAAATTTTTGCAGAGATGTGAGGAGACTAATATTGTTCTTAATTGGGAGAAATTCCATTTTATGGTTAATGAAGGAATTGTTCTTGGACATAAAATTTCTGAAAGAGGTATTGAAGTTGATAGAGCTAAAGTTGAAGCTATCGAGAAAATGCCATGTCCCAGGGATGTTAAAGCTTTTCGTAGTATTCTTGGTCATGCTGGTTTCTATAGAAGGCTTACTAAAGATTTCTCTAAAATATCAAAGCCTCTTACTAATCTTATTCAAAAAGATGTACCTTTTGTTTTTGATGAAGATTGTAAAGAAGCTTTTGAAATTTTAAAGAAGGCTTTAATATCTGCCCCTATTGTTCAACCACCTGATTGGAACTTATTATTTGAAATTATGTGTGATGCTAGTGATTATGCTGTATGTGCAGTTCTAGGACAATGAATAGATAAGAAGTTAAATGTTATTCATTATGCTAGTAAAACTCTTGATTCTTCTCAAAAGAATTATGCTACCACCGAGAAAGAATTCCTAGCTGTAGTTTTTGCTTGTGATAAATTTAGGCAGTATATTGTTGATTCTAAAGTTACTATTCATACTGATCATGCTGCTATTAAGTACCTTATGGAAAATAAAGATGCTAAGCCTAGGCTTATTAGATGGGTGCTTCTTTTACAAGAGTTTGATTTACATATTGTGGATAGGAATGGTGCTGAAAATCCTGTTGCTGCGTCGCCACAAAGATTCTTATGACGCATGCTTCTGACAGGCTGCCACGTGGGAGGTACTGGAAGACTTTTCAAAGGGCTAAGTATTAGGCACCAGGTTATACGAGTTTTCTGAAGAGCAACAACGGAAGGTGAACCTGCATACTAATAAAGAGAAAGAAAAGAAATAAGGGATTCTGCGGCTCCTGTCTCTGAGATTGATTGGCACATAGGGTGAGACAAATCTACCTTCTAATAAGGTGTACTGTGTGTAAGGCCTTTCTAACTTATAGTATTTATCCTTTTTTTTCCTTTTATCAATATCAATGGGTTTAAGATTCATTAGCTTTTTCATTCTACTCTTTCACAAAGGCTGAAATGCATCAATCCACAATACTAGTACCTGCTCTCCAATCTCAATGGTTAATGATGCATGTCAGTATGATGTTACTAAGCTATGCAACTCTTTTGTGCAGATTGACTTTGCTTTACTTTAACGAAGTTATCATTTCACATCGTTACTTCATTTGGCTAGTCGATGTCATACTTTATTTGCATCATCGTACCAACTGAATCGGTGGTTTCCACAAGGCGGAACCACCTGCTTTAATCTAAGGAATAGCTACGCTACTAGCTAAACATGGTTACGAGGCATCACTCTTTTGAGTTCGCCTCTTCACCTATGTTGGATTCGGTGTCAAGGCACTCTTATTAATCTGTCTAGATTAGAAAATATTCCTGATGACCCTATTCCTGTTAATGATAGTTTTCCTAATGAACAGTTAGCTGCAATAAAAGTGAGCTCTCAAGAGAGTCCATGGTATGCTGATTATGCTAACTTTATTGTTTCAAAGTATTTGCCTCCTACCTTTAAAGTTCAGCAAAGAAGAAAATTCTTCTATGATTTGAGGCATTATTTTTGGGATGACCCACACTTATATAAAGAAGGTGTTGATGGTATGATGAGAAGATGTGTTCCTGAAAATGAACAACGAGAGATATTGAGAAAATGTCATAGTAGTGCTTATGGAGGACATCACGCTGGAGATAGAACTGCACATAAAGTTCTACAATCAGGTTTTTATTGGTCTACTCTCTTTAAAGATGCTAGAAAATTTATTTTATCTTGTAATCAATGTCAAAGGGTTGGAAATATTTCTAGACGTAATGAAATGTCTATGAATTATTCTCTTGTTATTGAACCATTTGATTGTTGGGGTTTTGACTTTATGGGTCCTTTCCCTCCTTCCCAAGGCTATACTCATATTCTTGTTGCTGTTGATTATGTTACTAAATGGGTAGAGGCTATACCTACTAAAAGTGCTGATGGTGAAACCTCTTTAAAAATGCTTAAGGACATTATTTTTCCTAGGTTTGGTGTACCTAGATATCTTATGACCGATGGGGGTTCTCATTTTATTCATGGTGGTTTTAGAAAAACCCTTGCTAAATATGATGTTAATCATAGAATTGCTTAACCCTATCATCCTCAAACCAGCGGGCAAGTAGAATTATCAAATAGATAAATCAAATCTATCTTGCAAATGACTGTTAACAAATCTAGAAAAAATTGGGCTAAGAAATTAAATGATGCTTTGTGGGCTTATAGAACTGCTTACAAAAATCCCATGGGCATGTCTCCTTATAAAATGGTTTATGGAAAAGCTTGTCACTTGCCCCTAGAATTAGAACACAAAGCTTATTGAGCAGTGAAAGACCTAAATAGAGATTTTAAACTTGCTGGTGAGAAAAAGGTTGCTTGACTTAAGTTCTTTAGATGAATGGAGGAGTGAAGCATATGAAAATGCTGAACTCTTTAAAGAGAAAGTTAAAAGGTGGCATGATAAGAGAATTGTTAAAAGAGAATTTCATGTTGGTGAGAAAGTGCTATTGTATAGGTCTCGTCTCAGTTTTTTTGCAGGAAAAATACTCTCGAGATGGGAATGAACTTTTGTTATCGAAGAAGTATATCGTTCGGGGGCAATTAAAATTGTTTCCCTTGAAGACAACTCTTCACAGTGGTGAATGGCCAAAGACTCAAGCATTATGTTTCTGGAGATCCTTATAATGAAAATGTTGATTGTATTCAAGCCATGATCCCAGAGGAGTTTATTAAGAAGCATATTTCAGAAACTGCAGAGTCAGTTTTCGAATAGGTAATAGTTTTGGTAAGAAAATGTTCGCGAAACATCTTTCAACTTATATTTTTACTGTTTTTAGAAAATATGAAAAATTATGAGCCGGAAACGATAGGGAGACGGATCCCGGAGGCTCCACACCATAGGGTGGCGCGAGCCCACCTCTGGCCGCGCCAGCCCATGGTGTGGGCGCCCCGGAGCCCCTCTCCGACTCGTTTTCGGCCCGGACTTTCCTTTCGTTATGAAACTTTTTGCTATATAATCCCCCGGACCCCCGAGGTCCGTATATCGTTTTCTCGTTGTGTTTCTGTTTGAAGCTATTTCTGCCATATTACATCTTCAGATCTAGAGCAACAATGGCTTCTGTTGGATCTCCCAAGGACAGTTTCTTTGAGAACATCGTCAACCTGTACTTGAACGAGTTGAAGATGCATCCCAAGGAATTGCATCTCAAGGACGGGAAGGTGCAGATTGAAGATGTTCGGGGCCCTAGAGGAGAAGGAAATCTGGAAGCCAGGATGGAAGAACTGGAGCAAGAAGTTTTCAGGTACAAGAAGATGGCGGAGCATGAAGTTGAGATCATCGATAGGATAAAGACAAAACAGATCGCTGAATACAAGAGGGAGAATTTGAAGCTTTGGGAGGAGATTCTCTCACTCACCAAGATCACCAATGATCTGCAAGCACAACTCTATGACGTGCAGAACCAGAACTGTGAGTATGAGGACAGGTTTAAACGTATAAGATCTGCTGCTAGTTCCAGGATGATGGAGACCAGGACGTCATTTGTGGATGGAGAGCCTTTACCTTGGAAAACCGAGGATGAGAAGGATCCACCACCACCAAAGAATTGATTCGTCATTGGTTTTGGCATCCCCTCGGCTTGTTCCAAGCTTGGGGGGGGGGGTGCCGCGGTATCACAACACTAGCTTTCATCTTTTTACCTTTTCAGTAGAGTCATATCATGAGTAGAGAGGTTATCATATAGGATGGTTTGCAGTATGGAAGTGTCTCTCCCTAGTTGGTTATCGTTGTATCCGTTGGTGTGAGTTACCGGTTTGAAATATTAATGAGAAGTTTTATCATTTACTTTCTATGCATATTATTTTAGTTTTCAACTTCTGTCATATGGTTGAGCTTGCTATTAGTATTTGGTATTGAGATCATCAAGTTAATCTAGTTGGTTTTGGCAAACTTAGCTTGGGTCAGCAGAAATAATAATTTGAGTTGCTGGTATAAGAAAGAGGAATTTTCCTATTAGCTCATAAACTTAGTATTCACAAGTTAAGACCGCTTGTGCTTTCAATTAAGATTGCATGATTAGTTTCATCATATGTATATTTGTTTGTTTTCCTTCAACTCTTATGCTTGCTACCCAGCCTTGCTATCCAAAAACCCTGTGCTGAGAGGGAATGCTTCTCGTGCATCCAAACCTTAAACCCCAAAACCTTGCCCATTGTGTCCACCATACCTACCTACATGTGGTATTTTACCGCCACTCCAAGTAAATTTCTCATGGTGCTACCTTTAAAACCTTTAAATTACTCCTGTTTTGCGTTCCTGTTTTAGCACATGAGGACGCAAATAGAGAATCTTTATCTCACTTGTTGATTGGACTCACACACCTGGACTAGTGGCTTCATCCGCTTATCCAAATGCTAGAAGAGCTGGCAGCAGGGTTCCCAGCCCCAAATAATAATACAAATTCTCTTCACTCTTTTTGCCCCTGATTTATCAGTCAAAGCATAATTGTGTAAACAAAAGAGAAAGAGGGATGACCTTCCATACCAGTTGCATCCTTATATGGGAGCCTCTCTTGTGAGTCTAGTTGGCCTGTCACGTACTGTATTTTCTGTTTGCTATTCGTTGACATAAATATACACCTCTCAAAATTTAGACACTCCTCCACGGTTTGTGATTGTTGGCAGACACCCGAGGATTCGGTTAGCCATGGTTTGTGTAAGATGGATGGGAGGAGTGTCAAACTTTTATAACTATGTTTTATTAAAATAAAAGCTCTAGCACATGAGTAGTCAATGATTCCCTCTGCGAAGGGCCTATCTTTTAAATTTATGTTGAGTCAGTATACCCATTTCCTTCTGTCTCCAGCAAGCATTTGAGTTGTTTTGTTCTCATCATCTATATGTTGATTTATTCAATCATGTTTTCCATCCTTCTTTGTTTAGCACATGCTTTATTATCTGAATGAATATTACTTTGAAAGCTATGAATCACTATAAAAGAGTTGTTATAATTAAACATGTTAAGCCCTACACTATAAACCTTGTTATAAAGATTTCACCTAAGATAAGTATAATTTCATTAAATGTTCTCTGACCAAGAACGAAGTTTGCCATTACCAATTTTGATTCTCTATTTTGCATCTTTGTTTGTGACTCCTTTTACTTGTTTCAAGTTAAGTTATATGAGAGGAAGTTGCTGTTTGTAATGATTGGTGCATAGGTAAATGTGATGCTTCTTGTCCGTATTTTATTTATCGACTCTTCACTCCATAAACCCGTGGTCATGTTTTCCGAGTTCAGTTTTGCTTGGAGACAAGCGAGGTCTAAGCTTGGGGGGAGTTGATACGTCCATTTTGCATCACTATTTTATATCATAATTTTCTGTTATTCATCGATATATTTCATGTTATGATGTATCCCTTATGTTATTTTATCTTATTTTGCATGTTTTATAATTTTTGGAGAATAAACACCGGGACCAGAAATCTGATGGAAAAAACATCGTCGAGATACCATATTTCAGAAGATCACAAGAAGAAGGGGGACATCCGGGGGTTCCTAAAAGTTCAGAGGAGGAACTTAGCCAGAAGGATAGCCGGAGGGGGGCCACCAGGGGCCCACACCTAGGGGTGGCGCGCCCCCTCGCCGCACCACTTAGGGGTGTGGCCACACTGGCCCACCTCTGGAGTTATTTTCTGCGTGCCTGGCCCCGAGGGAACCCTAAGCCTCATTCCATCCTCGAAGAATTATTCCGCCGCCGCCTCGGGGCAGAAAACACCCGAGAGAGAAAAGCTCTCTGGCAGGGAGAAATCTGCCGGGGAAATTCCTCTCCGGAGAGGGGAAATCACCGCCATCGTCACCGTCACCACTCCGGGCACCATCAAGATCGTCATCATCATCATCACCACCAGCACCATCACCCTCATCATCCATCGTCATCCCGCTGTAACAATTAGGGGTCTCTATCGTTGTTTTGCATTAGATCTCTCTCCCGGTGTGGATTATTTGTTAGTAGTTGATGCTTGTGAGATTTATCGGTGTTTGCACTTTATGACCAGATTGTTATCATCCATTATATCACCTCTGATCATGATCCATATGATGTGTTGTGAGTAGTTCGTGTTGTTCTTGAGGACATGGGAGAAGTCAAGTTGTTAGTAGTGAAGTAATGTTGAGTAATATTTAATGTTTGATATTTAAGTTGTGGTGTTATTCTTCTAGTGGTGTCATGTGAACGTCGACTACATGATACTTCACCATTTATGGGCCTAGGGGAATGCATCGTGTATTTGACTACTAATTGTGGGGTTGCCGGAGTGACAGAAACCTAAACCCCCTTTAGGAAACCATTACACGAGGGAGCGTAGGATCCCGGAGTTTAAAGCCGTGGTTAGATTTATTTCTTAATTACTTTCTTGTAGTTGAGGATGCTTGCAAGGGGTATAATCACAAGTATGTATTAGTCTTGGATGGGATGGTACATTGGCATAGGTTCACCCACATAACACTTACCAAAACACCAAACATTATTCAGCTGCATGGAACAAAAGCACTTTACAAAAACCTCCCGTGTGTCCTCGAGAACGTTTGTTAATCATAAGTAAACTCACCGGCTTGTCCTTTGCTAAATAAAGGATTGGGCCACTTGCTGTAATTATTATTACTGCATTTTATTTACTCGCACTTTATTTATCTACAATATAAAAAAACCCTACAAATCTATTTTCCAGCATTTATAGTTATTCCTTCATCGAAACTGCTTGTCAAAACCTTCTGCTCCTCGTTGGGTTCGACACTCTTATTTATCGAAAGTACTACGACACACCCCCTATACTCGTGGGTCAGCAATGTGACGCTAGTGGTATTGGTGGCATTTTTATGCAAAATGGACGTCCTGTAGCATATCATAGTTAGAAACTTCATGGCGCTAGATTAAACTACCCCATCTATGACAAAGAGCTATTTGATTTAGTTAGAGTTTTGGAAGTTTTGCAACACTATCTTTGGCCTAAAGAATTTTTTATTCATTCCGATCACCAATCCTTGAAATATTTGAAAAGTCAAGATAATTTGAAGAAAAGACATGCTAAATGGGTAGAATTCATAGAATATTTTCGTTATGTCATTAAGTACAAGAAAGGTAAAGAAAATGTTGTCGATGATGGTTTGTCTCGTAAAGAATGTCTGCTTACACGCCTTGAAATCAATGTGATTGGTTTTTATGAGATCAAATACATATACCCTTTCGATGCTTTCTTTGGACCCATTTTCGCAAAATGCTTGCCCAATCGAGGTTTTGAAGATTTCTACTCGCATAAAGGTTTCTTGTTTAAGGCTAACAAACTATGCATTCCGAAGTACTTTCTTCTTTTATTGTTATTGAAGGAGTCACATGAAGGAGGTCTCATGGGACACTTGGGAAGAGACAAGGCCTATGCCATGATCTCCACCAACTACTATTGGCCTAATATGAGGCACCAAGTGGAAAGACTTGTCACAAGATGTCCAACATGTCTTCGAGCTAAGTCTACTTCAAACTTTCTTGGTCTTTATATGCCATTGCGTACACCACAAGTCCCTTGGAGTGACATTAGCATGGATTTAATGTTAGTACTCCCACGCACAAAACAAACATGGACTCAATATTTGTAGTTTTTATCTCTTTTCTGAAATGGCACATTTCATTCCATGCAATTGAACAGACGATGCTTCTCATGTCGCAAATATGTTTTTTCAGGGAAATTGTGTGTCTACATGGTGTGCCCAAGACAATTGTGTCTGATCGAGATGTCAAGTTCACGTCCTACTTTTGGAAGACATTGATGGCTAAGCTCGGCATCAAGATCCTCTTCTTCACCGCTTATCACCCACAAACCGATGGCCAAACCGAAGTGGTGAATCGATCGCTCTCTTCACTTCTACGCGCTTTGATCAAGCCCAACCTCAAGAATTGGGAAGAATGAATTCCACATGCCGAGTTCGCCTACAATCGAGAACTTCACCAAGCTACAAAGATAAGCCCCCTTCGAGATCGTCTATGGCTTCAATCCCAACACCGCTCTCGACATCCTACCATTGCCTCTACGCGAACAAGCAAACATGGATATCGACAAGCGCACCGAGTACATCAAAGACACTACATGAATCCACAAGAGCTACACTTGAGAAGCATTCCAAGAACCGAGCATCCATGATGAACAAGAACAAGAAGCCCATGGTGTCCCAAGAAGATGACCTCGTTTGGCTACTTATCCGCAAAGACCGCTTTCCCCAAGAGCGCAACTCCAAGCTAAAGCCACGAGGTGACGGCCCCTTCAAGATCCTCAAGCGCATCAACGACAACGCATACAAGCTCGACCTACCGCAATCCAAGTATCTCGTACACAACCCCTTCAACGTGCGAGACCTAACTCCCTTCCATGGAAGTCCAAGTGATGACACAAGTCACGAGTCGAGGACGACTCTTTTCGAAGGGGGAAGATGATGCAACACACCCCATTCCACCAAGCCCTACATCAACACCCATTGGACCCATGACAAGATCACGTGCAAAGGCGATGCATGATAAGGTGGATTTATGCCTCTCTCTCTATGCCTTCTGTGAGTTGGTGAATGGTGCGCTACCTCGTGGAAATACCCTATGCATGCTCAGGTTTGACCCCACATTGGAACCCCAATATGGTGCCCAAGAAGCCTGTCGCACCCGGACTTCTAAAGGATACTCACAGTCCGCTAAATAGTAGAACAAATGGCTTACGGGGCATACCGGCACCCGCATCTCAATATGAGCAGGCCAACACGTAAACGTGTGACAACCATTCTCTACTATCCATCGTCTGCGCAAACCATCCCATAGAAATCAGGACACTTCCGTTGACGTACTTCATAACATACACACATGGTACGTCAACGGCATTAGAACAACTGATATCACAACATATCTCTAAGACACAAAGGATTGAAATAAGTTGCAAATAGCTCTCACTAGAGCAGAGATAGCAAATACAATCATCCAGAGGACACATGTCCCAACATATCAGCATTACAACACAGCGGAAGCATCCAAAGTGTCTGAGTACAGACAAGATCCAAATAGGCCTAAGAGGCCGGAAACGAAAAGACGGAGCCCATCCACGATGTCTCGGATCCTGCCCGGGTCCGCTATCTACTCGTCAGCATCCTCGTCAAACTCCACGTAGTAGCCATCACGGGGATCCTCGTAAGCGTAGTCTGCGGAAACCACAGCCCCAAAGGGGTCAGTACATAAACGTACTGGCAAGCAAGACTCACAATTCACCAAAGTGTACCCAACAACATCAAGCACAGATGCTTTGGGTTCAACGGAAGAAAGGGTGATACAAAAGATGCTGCAGCGGGCTGCCCTAACCAACTACAGAAACATGCTACAACTTCCGGCTAACAGAAAGGAGATAAGATAGCGTATCGGAACCAACTACTTCTAACTCCAAACAAACCCATCCTGGATCTCGCCCCTTATCCAAAGAAGCAATCCGAGGATAACTCACACAGTTGTATTAGAGATGGTTCAAGTTATTGTGTCAATAAGACTATTACTAGTCAAGTTATCATTAGTTAGGTGTAAGTTGTTCTGAGTACTTGTTAGCCAGTACTTTCACCAAGTTAACCATAACCGCGGAAAACACGGCTTCTCGAGAAGATTTATCCCTGCAGGGGTGCACCAATTTGGCCGTACACGTAAGAATAACCCGCCAGATGGAATGCCTCCCACCAAGCGGGGCACTCAACACAACTCAACTCTTCTTCGCATCAAGCCCAAAGAACCCCGTGCAATTGAGCGCACGGCTAATCAAGCCCCACGAAGAAAAGGGGACCCTCATAGCACTCTAAGAACGTGTCTCCCTAAATGCCGACTACAAAAGTTCCACCCTGGCCTCGGGTTCGCACCTGCATATGCATGCGGCAAATGGAAAACCCGAACTAAATGAGGCGATTTGGACGAGATGCGAATCGAATCAAATTGAGGGGGGCGCCCATACACGCTTCCCACATGCGGGTAGTGCGCTCATCATGGATCAGTAGACAAGACCCTTTTCCTAATTAGGGTCGACACTAGCAGGCCTCAAAACCACGCCGGGCCTCCTGCCGGTGCCTTAACATCAATTTAGCATTACCTCAAAATTAATAGGTTGTTGTTTAACAGCGAGCCCCAGAATATAATAAAATATGGTAACAGAAAGTAACGGGTAACAGACTCGAGCAGAAACAACCCTAAGCATGCTAGTAAGACACGGGCAACAAGCAAAGGGGTTATAGGTGTGGAGGTGGGGCTATATCAGGGTTAAAGGATAACATGTGAGAGGATCGAACACAAGCAACGATTCATAAGGCTAGCAGAATAGACAACGGAAAGTATCGGTATCCCATGTTTGAAAGGAACACAATGGTTCATGTGAGTGAATACTTGCCTGCAAACTCAGCAGCCTGGTACTGAGCTAGATCCTCAGAAGGGGTGTCGTAAACCTCGTCTGTCTCAACGTCGTCGTCTATTCGAGAAGAAGCAAACAAACAACGCAGAGAGACAAACAATCAATAACATGACATAATGCACAATCATGGGATGATGCATGACCATTTAATTGATGCATAAAAATAAACTAGTTGACATGGTAACATAACATGATTAAATGGACCCATATGCAATTGGATTGCATATGGAAAGGTCCATGAATTAAGGTTGGAATAATTGTTTTACAACTAATCAACAGGTGAAAGTGGATTAGTATGATGCATGGATGAGGAAAACAGAAAAATAACAACAACAGAAACAATTTAAAATAAGGTTTACCAAGTTTGGAATTTTAGTTATTAAGTTATGGAATTTTGGTTCCTTAAAGGTGTTACACAAGCATTTGTTGTTTTCACCAATTTTAATTGTTCAAAACAAATAACAAAACTCATATTTGGAAAGTACACAAAATTTTAGGTGGATTACATGTTTCAATTATTGAAAAAGGAATTAGAATGAATTAATTATGAATTAAACAAGTTTAAACAAGATTTAAATGAGTTAAATTCAAGTATGAATTTATTTGAATTTTTATTTGTTCAAAACATTAAACCAAATTCATATTTGAAAAGTTTATACTTTTCCAGTTTGAAAACATATTTTATATGTTTAAAAATAATTTAATTTAAGCAAGTTATGAATTGAGCAAATTTAAATGATTTCAACAAGGTTTAAATTAGTTAAGCAATTTTAATTATTCAAAACATGAAACAAATTTTATATTTGGAAAGGTGGTTCAAAATAGCATGGAAAACATATTTTATTTGGGTGATTTGAATTAAGTTTGAATTATTTATGGAATTAACCAAAATTAAGATGATTTGTTTGAATTTGAAATTTGAATGCATTTGAAATGTTCAAAACAGAATACAAATGTTTTAAATAGGTAGAGAATTTAATTTGGTTCAGCAAACATATTTTATTTGCATGATTTGGATTTAGGAATTAAAAGTTATTAGCATTTTAATTGCAGGGACTAAACTGTGAAAGAAAAGGACTTATTTAAAAGAAAATTGTGCAGAAAACAATTTCTACCGCGCAGGGGCCCAGCCTGGGCCACTGCCAGCGGGCCCTGGCCTCGTGGCAGCTCACATGGCGCTCACTGCCACAGACAGGTGGGCCTCCTGCCTGCCTGCGTGTCAATTTGCAAAAAAAGGGGATTAATTCCCGCGGGGCAGGGCTCGAACCTGCGCCCTGGGACGCGCGCGGCAGCGTTGCTACCACTGCAGTGTGTTTCGTTCGTTGTCAGGTAAGGGATGCGCAGCTAGGTTATGTTTCAGTTATCGCTAACTGAATTTTTCCTGCATGTGCGTTTCTGAACTTCAACAGAGCGGCAACGGTGGCCGGCGGCGAGCTACTGCCGCATGCTGTTGCTCGCTGCGGTGTGCGGTGGTGATGCGTGTGTGCGTGTGAAGCAGAGAAGGAACATGAGGGGGAGGATGGAGTGCTCACTGTCGCTATAGAGGAAGCAGCGACTCTACGGCGAGGTGGACGACGGCGACAGCTGCGAGGATGGCGGCGGAGATGTAGGCGTCCCCAGCCCTCGTGGTGGTGTCGATGAGCTCGAGGGAGGTGCGGGGAGATGATTCCCGGGGTTAGCCCGAGGGGAGAAGGAGCAGGTCGACGGCGATCATCGGCGGAAGGTGGTGGTGGCGCTCGGTTACGGTGAGCTTCAGAGGGGAATTGCGAGCGGAGGGAGAGGGAAACGGCGGCGATGAGTAGCTGGGGGAGGTCTAGGGCTAGCAGGGGGGCTCGGGGGTAGGTTTTAAGGGCGAGGCGAGCATTTGCTGGCCGTTGCTGCCCCGCTGCTGCGACGTGGACACCGACATCTTCCTGCCGTACAGGAGGAAGATGACCGCGAAGGGGTACCGGGCCGTGGGGGGTAGCTGGGCTGGGCCTGCTGCCTCCCTCGCTGCGATTTCTTTCCTTTTTATTTTTGTTCTGTTAGTTTTTTATTTGCTGATTTGAAATAGGGAGAAAAAGGCTAGATTTTGGGGTTAGAAAAATTAGGTAAAATTTGTGTAAGTTAATTAGGTCAACAGCAACATTGTATCAGCTTTTGTTTTCAAAATATTTGATTCATGTTGCTGTTTGGAAAATAAATGAATTTAATTTAATATTTGAATTAAGTGATTAATTGAACTTAAACAATTTAAAAGCCTTTTAAAATTCCTGTTTACTTGAAACAATAGATTTGGAGTGATTTGTAATTTCCATAATTTACAAATGGTTGCTGTTTGGAATTTAATTTTGAATAACATTTGAATTAAGTGAATTATTAAAAGCCATAATTTTAAATAGTTTGAACCTTATGGTTTAATGGAAACAAATGGTTGCTTTGATTGAACTTTTTAGTTGGAAAAATTGTAACATAACAAGTATGAACAAAGCATTTGAATATTGTTTGAATTTCAAATGGGAAAACAAAGGAAAACAGATGCAAACAAAAAGAAAACAAATGCAATGATGAAGATGCCATGATGCAAAACAATAATAAAGCAAGAAACAAACATTCTAGGGGTGGTTTTCATACTTGGGATGTTACAAAACGCCCCCCCCCCCTTGAAGGAATCGCGCCCCGAGATTCCTACTGAGAACTGAAAAGGTCCGGATACTTCTTGCGAAGATCCTCTTCGGTCTCCCACGTTGCCTCTTTATCGGAATGATGGGACCACTGCACTTTCAAGAACTTGGTGCTCTTGTTGCGAGTCTTACGCTCGGTCTCATCGAGAATACGAACAGGGTGCTCCTCATAAGATAGATCTTCTTGCAGTTCAATAGAATCATGATCAACTGCACGATCTGGATCTTTGAAACACCTCTTGAGCTGTGACACGTGAAACACATCGTGCACCTTGGATAGCTTTTTTGGAAGTTCAAGACGATAGGCATTTTCCGCACGTCTTGAGAGAATGTTGAAAGGACCAATGTATCTTGGTGCAAGCTTTCCTTTCACACCAACACGATGAGTGCCTCTGAGGGGAGTTACACGAAGATATGCTTTGTCACCAGGTGCATAGATCATATCCCTGTGCTTGCTGTCATAGTAGCTTTTCTGACGAGACTGAGCAATCTTGAGATTGTCACGAATGATGCGAACTTTCTCTTCGGCCTCCTTAACAATGTCAGGACCTAAGAGTGAACGTTCACCGACTCCAGACCAATTGATTGGACTCCTGCATCTGCGGCCATAGAGAGCTTCAAATGGTGCCATGCCTAGGCTTGCCTGGAAGCTGTTGTTGTAGGAGAATTCAGCATATGGAAGACATTCCTCCCATTTCATGCCAAAAGAGATACCACATGCTCTGAGCATATCCTCGAGAATCTGATTGACTCTTTCGACTTTCCCTTGAGACTGAGGGTGATAAGCTGTGCTGAACAGAAGTTTGGTGCCCAAAGCTTCTTGAAAGATTTTCCAGAAATGAGAAGTGAATATGCTTCCACGGTATGAGCTTATTTCCAATGGAACACCATGAAGAGGAACAATCTTTGCTGTGTAGAGCTCTGCTAACTGACTAGCTGAGATTGTTTCTTTGACAGCAAAGAAGTGAGCTACTTTAGTGAGACGATCAATAACAACGAAGATTGCATCGTTGCCCTTCTTGGACTTTGGAAAACCAGTGACGAAGTCCATTTCAATCATGTCCCACTTCCACTCAGGGATTTTCAGTGGTTGGAGTAGACCGACTGTTTTCTGATGACTGCCTTAACACGTTGACAAACGTCGCATTCAGAAACGTATTGAGCAATTTCACGTTTCATGTCAGGCCACCAATACAGTGTCTTAAGATCCTGGTACATCTTTGTACTTCCAGGGTGTATGGAGAGAGGAGTTTCATGAGCCTCCTTGAGAATGACATCTTTGAGACTTTGAACTTGAGGAACTGCAATGCGTCCTTCGAAGAACACAGTTCCCTTGTCATCAATTGAGAAGGACTTAAATTTCTCCTTGCCTTCTTTAATGTGTTCTACCATTTTCTTGATTTCAGCATCACGAAGTTGTTCAGAACGAATCTTGTCCTCGAGAGTTGGACTGGCTGTCAAGTTTGCAAGATAGCCTTGAGGAACAAGACCAAGGTTGAGCTTCTGGAATTCTTCATGAAGTGGAGGTTGGCTTTCCATGATCATGAGATTATTTCAATACGACTTGCGACTGAGAGCATCGGCCATAACATTAGCCTTGCCTAGAGTGTAAGAAATGGTGAGATCAAAGTCTTTAATCTTTTCAATCCATCTCCTTTGCCTGAGGTTTAGATCTAGTTGAGTGAAGATGTATTTCAGACTCTTATGATCGGAAAAGATTTCAGTGCGGTTACCCAACAAGTATTGTCTCCATTTCTTGAGGGCAAACACAACTGCTGCAAGTTCAAGGTCATGTTTGGGATAATTGAGCTCATGTGCATTCAACTGACGTGAAGCATAAGCCACAACTTGACGTTCTTGCATAAGAACTGCACCTAGACCTTGGAGAGATGCATCACAGAATATCTGGAAAGGTTTGGTAGTATCTGGGCCAACCAGAACTGGTGTAGAAGTGAGTTTAGTCTTCAGGA
This sequence comes from Alopecurus myosuroides, assembly GCA_028641055.1. Lineage (NCBI taxonomy): Eukaryota > Viridiplantae > Streptophyta > Magnoliopsida > Poales > Poaceae > Alopecurus > Alopecurus myosuroides. Next base: position 48,952,959 of record CM054063.1, on the reverse strand, counting down.
GATTGAAACTTTCATCACATTGTGGAGACCAAACGAACTTCTTGTCCTTCTTTGTGAGCTCAGTGAGAGGTTTGGCAATCTTGGAGAAGTTTTGGACGAAACGACGGCAATAGCTAGCCAAGCCAAGAAAACTTCTGACTTGCTTCACCGTCTTAGGAGGTTTCCAATCAACAATTGCTTTAACCTTTTCTGGATCAATGGCTATGCCCTTGGCAGAGATGATATGACCAAGGTAAGCAACTTCTGGAATCCAGAACTCACATTTGGAGAATTTGGCATATAGACGATGCTCGCGAAGTTTCATGAGAGTGAGACGAAGGTGTTCTTCATGCTCTTCCTCAGATTTTGAGTAGACAAGATGTCATCGAGATATACCACAACGAACTTGTCGAGGTATTCGTGGAAGACAGAATTCATGAGTCGAGAGAATGTCGCCGGTGCATTGGTGAGACCAAAGGACATGACGGTGTATTCATATAGACCGTACCGAGTGGTGAAAGCTGTTTTTGGAATATCTTCCTTTCTGATCTTTATTTGATGGTAACCCATTCTCAAGTCCAACTTGGAGAATATTGAGGCTCCAGCAAGTTGATCAAAAAGATCATCGATACGAGGAATTGGATACTTGTTTTTGATGGTTTTCTCGTTAAGAGGACGATAGTCAACAACGAGTCTCTTTGTGTGATCCTTCTTCGCAACGAACAAAGTTGGGCAACCCCAAGCCGAGGAACTAGGTTGAATGTAACCTTTTTCCATGTACATATCGATTTGCTCCTTTAACAGTTTCAGTTCAGGAGGAGCTATCTTGTATGGATGCTTAGAGATTGGAGCAGTACCTGGTTCAAGCTCGATCACGAACTCAACTGCTCTGTCCGGAGGCATCCCTGGCAACTCTTCTGGAAAGACGTCAGGGAATTCACAAACCACCGGAACATTTTCAATTGCAGGAAGAGGTTTTGCATCGAGGGTGCATAGCTGAACAGAACTTGAATCATTTGGAGAATAGACTATGTGGCCAGAGGGGTGGAACAGAGTTATTGACTTCTGAGCACAGTCAATCGTAGCTTTATTAGCTTTCATCCAATCCATACCAAGAATGACATCAATGTCAGAACTTCCCAGCAACATGAGAGAGGCAAGGAAAATGTGGCCTCCAATTAGGATTTGATTATCCTTACTTATCTTGGAAGTCAACATTTGAGATCCCGGGGAGTGAACGGTGATTTGATTGCTTAGTGGAACCACCATTAGGTTGTTTGTTGTGGCAAAAATCTTTGACACAAAAGAATGCGATGCTCCGGTATCAAACAACACTTTAGCTGGTATAAAGTTTACGGGTAATATACCGAGAACGACGTCAGGAGCTTCCTCAGCTTTGTCGATCTTGACATGATTCACCCTTGCGGTCCTCCCGACAGGCCTGTTGTTGGAGTTGAAGGCCTTGGGCGGGGGAGCGCGCACCATTGCCTGGTTTGTGTTGGGACGAGGTGGTGGTAGAGGTAGCTGTCTCTGCGTGCACTTGTCAGCGTAGTGCCCCGTCTGCTTGCACTTGTAGCAAGTGACGACACGAGGAGGCCCTGGCCTTGGCTGCCCCATCGAAGCCCTCTGATCATGCATCTGAGCAGGGTTGGGTGGGCGGGGAGCGAAGCCTGGAGAAGCTTGGGCATATGGAGCCCTAGTGACATCACCATTTGGCACCCAGATGCGGCGCTTCTGCGGAGGGGTGGTCATGTTGGAGGAGGAACCACCCTCACGCGAGTGCTTGCGAGACTCCTCGAACGCCTTGCGCCCATTTTCTTCATTGAGCGCGGTGTTCACGAGCTCCTCGAAGTTGTTGGCCTTGATGTTGGTGAGGGCATACTTGAGTTCCGGGTTAAAACCTCTGCGGAACCTTGCCATCTTCTTAGCCTCAGTGGACACCTGATCACCAGCGTAACGAGCGAGGCGATTGAACTCACTCTGATAGCCAATGACGTCCAGCTTGCCCTGCTTGAGTGAGCAAAACTCTTCACGCATCCTTTCCATGAGACCATCTGGAATGTGGTGCTTCAGGAAAGCTTCCTTGAAACAACCCCAGGTGATTGGATAGCCAGCTCTCATGGTCTGGTAGTTTTCCCACCAAGTAGCTGCCTGACCCTTCAGGAGATAGGAGGCATACTTGACCTTGTCTTCCTCAGCAACGTGAGCAATCTCCAGAGCCTTAGCTATCTCACGGATCCAGTCATCAGCATCCAGAGGCTCGCGTGTGGCCACGAAAGCTCTTGGGCCCAGATTGAGAAACTCATTGATACTGACTCGTGGAGCATTCTGGTTGTTGTGCTGGTTAGTCTGAAACTGGGCCATCTGTGCCATGACTTCGGTCATCTGAGTCAACAGCTCCGTGATTGGCGGTGGCTCAGGCGGGGTGTTCCTTGTTGGCGGCATCCTGAATAGACATGCATTTTAGCACAACAATAGAAAAGGATAGACTTGGAAACCGAAAGAGAGATTATTCCGACGCATGAATAGATAACCAACAGGTACATCATCACATGTTCAAATACATCAGAATATCCAACACCACAAATGGTTTGAATGCCAAAGGATAACTAAACATAGCTAGGAATGGATACATCGATACTCCCATGCTCATCACGCAGGACGGCGGCTAGGAGTACAGCGAGAGGTACGGTGAGGAGCACGCCCACGAAAGTAGGTAGAACGACGATCCACATAGATCTAACGTGGTGTGAGAGCTACTCTAGGTGTGGTGAAGTACATAGCATCGGCTCCCTGTGCTCCAAAGCGTGGAATCCCAGTGTAACCAGCACCGAGGTTAAGGAGTGGACCTCTGATCGGCTCGTAACCTCCAGCATCTGGCAGACGACGACCAACTGGCTGATCAAAACGTGCAAAGCGCTCATCTCCAACAAAGTCTGTGGTGTACATCGCCAGACGAGTCAAAGCAAGGTAGAGCTGCTCTCTGACTGAAGCCAACTCCTGAGATAGTGTGCTGGCAACTGCGTCACTGTGCCTCACAAACTGAGCGGTGGTGTGCAGCCTGGAGTTATCATGCTCGTAGACATCCAAGTTGTTGTAGAGAGTGAAGTGATCTCCCTCCGAAGTGATGTAACCACGGGGGATGTGGCGATAGATAGAATCGTCAAATCCCCAGTAGTCAGCACGAAGGACGGTGAGACTCACATAAGCTGCATGCTGCACAACCATATCCACTGTGGAACCTACTGCCTCGTAGCGGTGGACAACGCTCATGCCATCATCTGACAGAATGTAGACGATAGCCTGGTAGTAGGTCTGGTCAAACTCTCGCTGCTGCTCGTAGACCTGGTACTCTGGTGCCCAACGGAAACCCAGATAAGTGACCATGTCTCTCAGCATCTCCGGATAACCGGCGGTGCTCTCACAACGAGTCATCCGAACCACCTGCGGGAAGAACCTGAGATCCATCTGCAGATGATCGGGGAAGTTTTTGATTAGACGCCGGTAGAAGAACTGAAGTGGAAAGAAACAAGAAGGTTTCAACGGTCGAAAAGGATGTTGAGAAGAACAGGATATCGAAGCAACATCGGGAAACACGAGACCAAAACTCCTGAGGTACTACGGAAAAACCCATCCGGGCTTCTAAAGGATCAATATCTACTGCTTAAGGAATAGAGGATCTGCTTCCGGGGCTTACACGCCTCCGTTCTCAATCATGAGTAGGCAACATGATAAATCATGTCACAACCACCTCCATTCCTATGGTCTAGTAGATATAACTATCCTAGAGAAACCAGGATTCGTGAAATCCTAACTTGAAAGTTTAGGTGAGAAGAGAAAACAACGTTGCACTTCCTTACCAGAAAAGGGAGGTTGGGTGGGGAAAGAAATAAAAGGGCAGAATTCCTACTCTCACGTTTCATTATTCCTATATAGCTACAAAATAGTTTCTAGACTCAACTGCGACCAGTAAAAGGGATCCTACAGGCAGACAGGCTCTGATACCATTTGTCGCACCCGGACTTCTAGAGGATACTCACAGTCCGCTAAATAGTAGAACCAATGGCTTACGGGGCATACCGGCACCCGCATCTCAATATGAGCAGGCCAACACGTAAACGTGTGACAACCATTCTCTACTATCCATCGTCTGCGCAAACCATCCCATAGAAATCAGGACACTTCCGTTGACGTACTTCATAACATACACACATGGTACGTCAACGGCATTAGAACAACTGATATCACAACATATCTCTAAGACACAAAAGATTGAAATAAGTTGCAAATAGCTCTCACTAGAGCAGAGATAGCAAATACAATCATCCAGAGGACACATGTCACAACAATTCATCATTACATCACAGCGGAAGCATTCAAAAGGTCTGAGTACAGACAAATCCAAATAGGCCTAAGAGGCCGGAAACGAAAAGACGGAGCCCATCCACAGTGTGTCGGACCCTGCCCGGGTCCGCTATCTACTCGTCAGCAGCCTCGTCGTACTCCACGTAGTAGCCATCACGGGGATCCTCGTAAGCGTAGTCTGCGGAAACCACAGCCCCAAAGGGTCAGTACATAAACGTACTGGCAAGCAAGACTCACAGTTCACCAAAATGTACCCCACAACATCAAGCACAGATGCTTTGGGTTCAACGGAAGAAAGGGTGATACAAAAGATGCGGCAGCTGGCTGCACTAACCAACTACAGAACATACTACAACTTCCGGCTAACAGAAAGGAGATAAGATAGCGTATCGTAACCAACTACCAACTAACTCCAAACAAACCCATCCTGGATCTCGCCCCTTATCCAAAGAAGCAATCCGAGGATAACTCACACATTTGGATTAATGATGGTTCAAGTTATTGTGTCAATAAGACTATTACTAGTCAAGTTATCATTAGTTAGGTGTAAGTTGTTCTGAGTACTTGTTAGACAGTACTTTCACCAAGTCAACCATAACCGCGGAAAACACGGCTTCTCGAGAAGATTTATCCCTGCAGGGGTGCACCAATTTGGCCGAACACGTATGAATAACCCGCCAGATGGAATGCCTCCCACCAAGCGGGGCAGTCAACACAACTCAACTCTTCTTCGCATCAAGCCCAAAGAACCCCGTGCAGTTGAGCGCACGGCTAATCAAGCCCCACGAAGAAAAGGGGACCCTCATAGCACTCTAAGAACGTGTCTCCCTAAATGCCGACTACAAAAGTTCCACCCTGGCCTGGGTTCGCAAGATCATGCATGCGGCAAATGGAAAACCCGAACTAAATGAGGCGATTTGGACGAGATGCGAATCGAATCAAATTGAGGGGGGCGCCCATACACGCTTCCCACATGCGGATAGTGCGCTCATCACGGATCAGTAGACAAGACCCTTTTTCCTAATTAGGGTCGACACTAGCAGGCCTCAAAACCACGCCGGGCCTCCTGCCGGTGCCTTATCATCAAATTAGCATTACCTCAAAATTAACAGGTTGTTGTTTACCATCGAGCCCCAGAACATAATAAAATATGGTAACAGAAAGTAACGGGTAACAGACTCGAGCAGAAACAACCCTAAGCATGCTAGTAAGACACGGGCAACAAGCAACAGGGTTATAGGTGTGGGGGTGAGGCTATATCAGGGTTAAAGGATAACATGTGATAGGTTCGTAACAGAAGCAACGATTCATAGGGCTAGCAGAAATAGACAACGGGAAGTATCGGTATCCAATGTGGAAAGGAACACAATGGTTCATGTGAGTGAATACTTGCCTGCAAACTCAGCAGCCTGGTACTGAGCTAGATCCTCAGAAGGGGTGTCGTAAGTATCGTGTGTCTCAACGTCGTCGTCTATTCGAGAAGAAGCAAACAAACAACGCAAGGAGACAAACAATCAATAACATGGCATAGTGCACAATCATGGGATGATGCATGACCATTTAATTGATGCATCAAAATAAACTAGTTGACAAGATAACATGTTTAAATGGACCCATATGCAACTTGGATTGCATATGGAAAAGGCCCATGAATTTAAGGTGGAAATAAATGATCTACAAATAATTACCATGTGAAAGTTGATTAGCATGATGCATGCATGAGGAAAACAAAAAGAAAACAACATTAGATGCAAGTTGGTATGAAGCTTACCAAGTATGGAAGTTTGTTTATTAAGTTAAGAAATTTTGGTTCCTTAAAGGTGTTACACAAGCATTTGTTGTTTTCACCACTTTAAATTGTTCAAAATAGATAACAAAGTTCATATTTGAAAAGAACATAAAATTTTGGGTGGATTACATGTTTCACTTGTTGAAAAAGGATTTAGAATGAATTAATTGGGAATTAAACAAGTTTAAACAAGATTTAAATGAATTAAATTCAAGTATGAATTTATTTGAATTTTTATTTGTTCAAAACATTAAACCAAATTCATATTTGAAAAGTTTATACTTTTCTAGTTTGACAACATATTTTACATGTTCAAAATTAATTTAATTTGAGCAAGTTATGAATTTAGCAAATTTAAATGAATTAATCAAGGTTTAAATTATTTAACCAATTTTAATTATTCAAAACATGAAATAAAAGTTATATTTGAAAAGGTGGTTCAAAATGGCATGGAAAACATATTTTATTTGTGTGATTTGAATTAAGTTTGAATTATTTATGGAGTTAACCAAAATTAAGATGATTTGTTTGAATTTGAAATTTGAATACATTTGAAATATTCAAAACAGAAAACAAATGATGTAATCATGTAGAGAATTAAATTTGGTGCAGTGTACATATTTTATTTATTTTATTTGAAGTTGTAATTTAAAAGTTATTTGTATTTTAAACCCAGGGACTAAACTGTAAATGAATTGGACTTAAATAAAAGAAAAACTGGGCAGAAAAATGTTTTCTACCTCGCAGTGGCTCGCCCCAGCCACTGACAGAGGGGCCCCTGGGCCAAGGTGGCCCGCGTGGGTGCACAGCAGCTGACAGGGGGGCCCTCCTGTCAGTGCTCCTCGCAAAAAAAGGTGGGGATTTTATTTGCGGGAGGCAGGGATCGAACCCTAGCCTCCCGAGCGCGCGCGCTGGCTGCTACCACTGCGCTGCGATTCGTTCCTTGTAAGGTAAGGATACGCAGCGAGGTTATGCTTCAGTTCGTGCGCTAACTGAATTTTCTGCAGGCCGTTTTCTGAACTTTCGACAGAGGGTCGCTGGCCGGCGGCGAGCTGCTGCCGCGCTGCGGTGGCTGTTGCGTGGTGGCTCGCTGTGGTTGCGCGTGTGTGTGTGCTTGTGCTTGCGCAAGTGCAGAGAGAAAGAAGGAGAGGGAAGGTGGAGGTGATCACCGGCGAGTGGAGAGGAAGCAGAGGTTCGGGGCAGAGGTGGCCGGCGACGACGTCGAGGATGGCGGCGGCGTTGTGGTAGCTCCTGGACGTCGGGGAGGTGTCGAAGGGGGAGAGGGAGGTGCGGGGGTTTGATTCCCGTGCCTACCCTGCTCGGTGGAGGCCCAGATCGACGGCGATCGCCATGGATTCAGAGGTGGGTGGCGCGGTGGTGTTGCGGGGTGATGTTCAGAGAGGGAAAACGCCGGGCAGAAAGAGAGAACGACGGCGGCGAGAGAGGTGGGTGGAGGTCTAGGGTTAGGGCTAGCTCGGGGAGGCAGCGGTAGGGTTTATAAGGGCGAGGTGAGGGGCTCGCGGCCGTTGCTGCTCCGCTGCTGCGACGTGGACACTGTCGATGGCCGCCGTACATGTTGAAGAAGGTGTGCGAGGGGGTACCGGGCCCGTTTGGTGGGCTGGGCCTGCCCACTCGCCTGGCCACTCCCTCCGTTTCCTTTTTTTTTAATTTTTCTGTTTCCCTTTTTTTTTTGCTGAAATGAAATAGGAACAAAAGGCTAGGGTTTTTGGATTAGAAAATTTTAGGGATAATTTTTATATTTCTTATTTATTGTAACAGCACAAAGTGCAACTTTTGGTTTTTCAAAATGATTTGAATTTAAGTGCTGTTTGCAATTGTTTAAAAAAATGAATGAAATTAATATTAATTGAAATAATTGAACTTAAGCAAATAAGTTTTTAAATTCAAGTTTAATTGGAAACAAGTGAATGAATTGTTTTGTCATTTTCATAATTTCAAAAATGGTTGCTGCTTGTAATTGAATTTGAATAACATTTGAATTAAGTGAATTATTAAAAGCCATAATTTTAAATAGTTTGAACCTTATGGTTTAAAATGGAAACAATTGATGTTTTGAGTTGAACTTTTTATTTGAAAAATTGTAACATAACAAGTATGAAACAAAGGTTTGAATGTTGTTTGAATTTCAATTGTGAAAACAAAGGAAAACAGATGGGAACAAAATGAAAACAAATGCAATGATTAAGATGCCATGATGCAAAACAATAATAAAGCAAGAAACAAACATTCCAGGGGTGGTTTCATACTTGGGATGTTACACATCATCTACAGCATTATCATATACATTTTCTAAACAAACTTCCTCATTAGCATGCATATCAGTAGTTGGAATAAATAGAGGATTATCATAGGATTTATCAAAGTAGCATGGATTTGAAGGGAATATGCCCGAGAGGAAATAATAATGTGTTTATTATGTTATTCCTTGTTTATGATAGATGTTTATTTCTCATACTAGAATTGTATTAACCGGAAACATTAATACATATGTGATTAATAAACAAACAAACGTTCCTAATAAAGCCTCTCTTTTAACTAGCTGTTGATTAACAGATGATCAAGGTTTCCTGATCATAGACATTGGATGTTGTTAATAACGGGGTAATGTCATTAGGGGAATGACGTGATGAACTTAGACCCTAACTAAGTATAACAATACGACCAGGTCATTTAGTTTTGTTGTTATGTCTTACATTCGGAGTAACATTATTCCTTAGACCATGTACCGAAAGAGTACCTTTATGACATCAAACGTCACACCGTAGCAGGGTGACTATAAAGGTGGCGTTAGGTATTCGGAAAGTGTTAGTTCAAGCTCATGGATCAAGAGTGAGATTTGTCCATCCCAAATGATAGAGAGATATACTCTGAGCCCTCTCGGTGATATCACATCGACACCACTTGCAAGCACGTGACTAGGTCACAAGGATGTCATATCATGGGAACGAGAAAAGAGTACCTGTCGGGTAACGAGATCGAACAAGGTATGGTTGATACCGATGATCGGATCTCGGACAAGTAAAATAACGCGAGATGAAGGGAAATAATTACGAAGTTGAAGGTTCACATGATCACGAGAGTCATCGTTGAATATATAAGAGTCATCACGGATCTCCAGATCCCGCTGTTGATTATTAATCGGAGAGGAGTCTTGATCATGTATATATTATTCGCGAACCGTAGGGTGACACACTTAAGGTTCGATGAAGCGTTTGAGAGGATACGGAACACCGAAGAATGTTTTGGGCAGCACCGAAACTGTTTTGGGGAAAATTGAAATAGTTCAAGGGGTTTTTCATCGAATGTTTGTTAATGGAATTAAAAAATGATTCGAGGTGCTATATTCAAATGTTTTAATGGAATTAACAAATATAAATAAAGAAATAAAAATGTTTTATTTATTTATTAAAGAAAAACCTTTGGATTTTCTAAGTGGGAAATTAAGAGAGCATGAGTGGGTGTGAGTGGAGGTTCCACTCACATGAAGAGGGAAGAGGTGGGAGCACACCATGGCTGGCCGCAACCCCCCTTTGGGCTGCCTCCCCCTCCCCTATAAAAGGAGGGTGAGAGCTCCTCCCACCTCCCTTCCACTGCACCCGCTGCTCCATTCCATGGTCTCCGGCTTGGCGAAGCCCTGACCGTGGGATTCTTCACCACCACCACGTCGTCGTGCTGCTAGAGTTCCGGAGGATCCTCTACTTCGGCTGCCCCGCTGGATCGAGGGAACGGAGGTCTTGATCGAGCTGAATGTGTGACCGATTACGGAGACACCGCCGGATTGCGGTGCACTTCTTCTCGCTCTCGGGATCGGCGTGAGTACGACTACGCCAACGACGAGATTTTATCTCATACCACTTAGAGTCTTTGAGGGTATGTTATTCTAAGACTCTTTCTCCCCGTTACCTTTCATCTCCTAGATTAGATCTTGGCCCTTCGGTTTTATCGCGCGTAGGATTTTTTTGTTTTCTATGCAACGTACCCTTCAGTGATATCAGATCCGGATCAATGCGTAGATGATTTGTATGGGTAGAACATATAAGAGTATGTGGGCATTGATAATAATGTTTTTTCCTCCTTGATTATTTTATGATCTTAGTGGCATAGTAGAATGAAGCTGCCCTAGACTAAGTTTACGTGTACTATGTACGCGAGAATTGTCTCACTTGTGGCCGAGGGGATGTCTGTTTTTCCTACTATAGTTAAGATCTAATCTACAAAGGGTTGTTAAAAATATGTTTTATCAACGTTGTGGCTTTTTACGTAGGTATGGACGGTTCTATCCTCGTAAGCCCAAGCCACGTAAAATAAGAAAAAATAAATTAGAGGCGTCTAACTTGTTTTTGCAGGGCATGTGATGTGATATGGTCAATGTTACAAACTTTATGTATGAGATGATATCTTTTGTAAATTATTGACATACCGCTGGAGCCATATGGTTGTCTTATTTTTATGGCTTGCGTGCTGTATATCATATCCATGTGATATGTTGTAATGGAAAATCAAGATGGAGGTGCCACAGATCTTGGTGCCATGCCGGTGGAATGATGGAGATCATACCATGATGTACAAGATGGAGATCAAGTGCAAGAAGGACCATATCATATCACATTATCCATGCATGTAATGTTAATCCCTTTATGCATCTTATTTTGCTTAGATCGCGACGGTAACATTATAGATGATCCCTCTCACTTAATATCAAGATAATAATGTGTCCTTCCTTAAGTATGCACCGTTAAGAAAGTTCGTCATTTTGAGACACCACGTGATGATCGGGTGTGATAGACTCAACGTTTGCATACAACGGGTGTTTTCAAACCTAGCATGTACATACATGGCCTTGAAACACACAGAATACTACGGTTCTACTTCGCGAGCCTAGCATGTACAGACATGGCCTCAGAACACGTAACCAAAAGGTAAAGCATGAGTCATATGGATGATATGATGAACATGTTGATGTTCGCCTTTGGAACTACACCGTCTCACGTGATGATCGGTTTCGGTGTAGTGAATTTGGTTCGTGTAATCACTAAATACGACTAAGAGGGATGTTGTTTTTGAGTTGGAGTTCATGGGATAATTTTAGAATTAACTTGAACTTAATTTATCATAAACCTAGTCTAAATAGTCTTTGCAAATATGTTGTAGATCATGGCACCACCCACCTTCAATTTCAATATGTTCATGGAGAGAGAAAAACTAGCGAACAATGGAAGCAACTTTACCAACTGGGCACTTAAACTGAGGATTATCCTCACTGCTTGCAAGAATCTCTATGTGCTTGATGCACCGCTAGGTGACCCCCCCGCTAATGATGCCTATGATGAAGATAAAAATGTTTATCTGAATCAACAAGAAGACCACAATATAGTTCATTGCGGCATCCTTTATGGATTAGAGCCAGAGCTGCGAAAACGTTTCGAGAACAGCACTGCCTTTGCTACAATGTGAGAATTCAAAATGATTTTTGATACCCATCCCGCAGTTGAGAGTTATGACGCTCCAGAAAAGTTCTTTAGCTGCATGATGGAAGATAACAGCTCCGTTAGTGAGCACGTACTCAAAATGTCTGCGTACGCTGATAAACTCATAGCCTTGGGAATAACGATTCCCAATGAGCTGGGGATACATTGTGTTCTCCAATCTCTGCCACCTAGTTACAAGAACTTTGTGATGAAGTATAATATGCAAGGCATGAAGAAGACTCTTCCAGAGCTTCTCTCGATGCTTAAAACTGCTGAAGTGGAGATCAAGAAAGAACATCAAATGTTGATGATCAATAAGACCACTAGTTTCAAGAAAGGCAAGCCAAGGGTAAACTTCAAGAAGGGTAGAAAATCTGTTGCTGCACCTGAGAAGAAAACCAAGTATGGCCCTAAGCCTGAGACTGAGTGCTACTATTGCAATGGCACTGGCCATTGGAAGCGCAACTGCCCCAACTATCTGGTAGATAGGAAGGCCGGCAAAGTGAACAAAGGTATATATGATATTTTTTTTATTGATGTGTACCTTACTAGTACTCGCAGTAGCGCCTGGGTATTTGATACTGGTTCGGTTGCTCACATATGTAACTCGAAATAGGAGCTGCCGAATAAGCGACCACTAGCAAAGGATCAGGTGACGATCCGCGTCGGCAATGGATCAAGAGTTGATGTGATCGCCGTCGGGACGCTACCTCTACGTTTACCATCTGGATTAGTTATAAACCTGAATAATTGTTATTTGGTGCCTGCATTAAGCATGAATATCATTTCTGGATCTTGCTTAATGTAGAGTGGTTATTCCTTTAAGTCTGACAACAATGGTTGTTCGGTTTATATGAATAATATCTTTTATGGTCACGCACCTCAGAAGAATGGTTTATTTCTGTTGAATCTTGATAGTATTGATACACATATTCATAATGTCAATGTCAAAAGAATTATGTTAAATGATGATATTGATACTTACATGTGGCATTGCCGCTTAGGTCATATTGGTGTTAAACGCATGAAGAAGGTCCATTCTGATGGACTCTTAGAATCACTTGAAACATCTGAACCATGCCTTATGGGCAAGATGACTAGAACCCCGTTTTCTGGAACTATGGAACGGGCGACAGACTTATTGGAAATCATACATACTGATGTGTGTGGACCAATGAGTGTATCGGTGCGCGGTGGATATCGTTATTTTGTCACTTTCACAGATGATTTGAGTAGATATGGGTATATTTACTTAATGAAACACAAATCTGAGACATTTGAAAAGTCCAAAGAATTTCAGTGTGAAGTTGAAAATCATCGTAACAGAAAGATTAAATTTCTACGATCTGATCGTGGAGGTGAATATTTAAGTTACGAATTTGGCATGCATATGAAACAATGTGGAATAGTTTCACAACTCACACCTGCCGAAACACCACAGCTTAATGGTGTTTCCGAACGTCGTAATCGTACTTTAGTTGATATGGTTCGATATATGATGTCTCTTACAGATTTTCCACTATCATTTTGGGGTTATGCACTAGAGACCACTGCATTCACTTTAAATAGGGTACCATCTAAATCCGTTGAAACGACACCGTATGAATTATGGTTTGGAAATAAAGCTAAGCTGTCATTTGTAAAAGTTTGGGGATGCGATTTTTATGTGAAGAAGCTTCAACCTTGTGACGCCCCGAGATCGGGCACTATGCAGATTTCAGCATTTCCGCCAAAATCCACATAATAACCAATTCCAGGTTGCCACTTGAGATAAAATTACAACAGTTCACGAATATTCCGCAACAACAACAGAAAAGAGATATATACAAGATGACTTCAAACGAGTCAAGGATACAACTGATACAATACAAAGATCCAAATAACAGCGGAAGAAACAACATAGTGTCCGACTACGGACAAGATACAAATTGGACTAAGAGTCCTGAAGATAACCGATGGCGTCCAATCCCTGCCCAGGCCAAGCCGGAGGGATTCCCAAGCTAACGTCGTCAGACTTCAAACCTGTTGACTGCAATTTGGAATATGCAGCCACGAAAATTAATTCGTGGGTCAGTACGGTTAAGTACTGGCAAGTGGATAACCCATACTCACAAGATACCAGCGTAACCAATCATCACAAGATACAAAAACTTTGGATACAACGGAAGAAAGGGGTTATTGCAAAGAAGCTGCAGCAGGCTGCACTAACAAACTACAGAGACGCGCTACAACTTCCGGCTATTAGAGAGGGATAAGAGAGCGCGACACAAACCAACTATAACTACTCACCAAACAATACCCATCCAGTGTTACCCCCTACTAAGGAAGCAACCCAAGGAAACTCACACTGTTGATTAAGGTGAAGTTCAGGTTATTGTGACAATATTCCTATTACTAGTCAAATTATTATTAATTAGGTGTAAGTTGTCTGAGTACTTGTTAGCCAGCACTTTCACCAAGTCGTCACATAACCGCGGACAACACGGCTTCTCGAGAAGATTCATCCCTGCAGGGTGCGCTACAGTACCCGTACACACTCAAGCCACCAACTAAAACTCAGGTTGGCTCGACACGACCCAAACCGTCTCTACAACCCATCCTAGGAGCCACGGAGCTATAAGGTCCCGGCCAGTCCGACCTAACCTAAGCGCAAGGGTGAAAACCACACCCCCCCGGCACCACAGGCCTCGCCCTATATGCATCATCATCATAACCATCATAATCATCATCAACCATGGGGGTGCCTCCCATTATGCATATGCGCAAATGGAACGCCCGAACTAAGTGTGGCTCTTCGGACAAGCTGCAAATCAGGTCTAAGTCGAGGGGGGGTCCCATACTACCTCCCGGATGCGGTTAGCGCGCTCATCATGGATCAATGGACAAGACCCTTTTCCTAGTTTCGACACCAGCAGGCTCCAAAACCACGCCGGGCCTCCTGCCGGTGCCTTATCATCAAATTATTATTACCCCAAACATTAACATGTTGTTGATTAAATTGAAACCCAACTACCAACTAAACAGGTGATATGAAAAAGGACAACAAGACTCGAGCGCAAACAACACTAAGCATGCAACTACGACACGAGGGCCAACAAGGTAAACAAACAACAGTTAATAGGAATTGGAAGGAAGGCTATATCATGGCTGCAAGGTAAACATATGATAGGATCGAGACTCAAGCATCGATAATACTAGGCTAGCAAAAAGACAACGGAAAGAATCGGTAACAAGTGATGAAAGGCAGCCATAGGTAGCAAGTGAGTATACTTAGCTGGAATCCAGCAAGTAGAGGTACATCCGCAGAACTTGTCGTTGCTCACATCATCTCAACGTCCTATCCGCGAAGAAGCAACGAACTAGAACAAACACCGGATGCAACAATTACTACTACGGCAAAAGATCCAGCATGATCCTATTTTATATGCATGACAAGTTAAAGGGTGCATCAAAATAAACTAGTTGACATGGTAAACATATTTAAATGGGCCCATATGCAATTTGGATTGCATATGGAAAAGCCCATGAATTAATGTTGAATTAAATGATCTAAAAATAACCATCATGTGAAAGTTGATTAGGATGATGCATGGATGATGAAAACAATAAGAAAACAACAATAGCTTCAGTTTGATATGTTTTTTACCAAGTTTGGAATTTTATTTATTAAGTTATGAACTTTTGGCATTTTAAATGATTAAACAAACATTTGTTGTTTTCACCAATTTTAAATGTTCAAAACATATAACAAAATTTATATTTGGAAAGAACACAAAATTTTAGATGGAATACATATTTCATTTGTTGAATTTGGATTTAAAATGAGCAAGTTATGAATTTGGCAATTTAAAAGGTGTATTTAAAATATTGAATTATTGCACCAATTTTAATTAGGAAAAACAGTAAACAAATTGTATTGAAAAGGTTGAAAACATGTAGCAAATGTTTCACTGAAAATTTTGAGCTATTAAACATAATTTTTGGATCATTATTGAATTTTTTATGCATTTTTCCATAAGCATTTTTATTCTGCCCCTTTTTGTAAACAGAGGTAAACATGTTCAAATTTAATTCAATTGTGACCAAATAAAATACCACTGTGTAGAGTTTGTTAACACAAATTTTTAGAGCCCAAGTTTTCTCAATTTGGATGAACAGAACTCAAGTTATGAATCTCCAAAGTTTCAAATTTTAATAGCCATTTCTGTATTTAATTATTTAGTGCAAAATTTATTACAGAAACATGTTTCAACTTTGGTAATAACAGAAAGAGCACAAGATTCTGAATCCA
Source organism: Alopecurus myosuroides (assembly GCA_028641055.1). NCBI lineage: Eukaryota > Viridiplantae > Streptophyta > Magnoliopsida > Poales > Poaceae > Alopecurus > Alopecurus myosuroides. The sequence continues at coordinate 48,937,046 of CM054063.1, read as the reverse complement.
TAGAAATTTGAATCATTGAAATGGGAGCATTTTTCAATTTGTTATTGATTTTACAAATAAAGACCCAGTTCTGTTTTTCTGGATTTCGGGAAATAAAAGGAAATAGAGAAAAAAAAGGGGGTGGATTGCCACGGGTGGGATTCGAACCAGAGCCTGCGGGGAAGCAGTGCGGGGCGCTAGCCACTGGGATGGAGCTCGGGTTGTGATAGGATTCAGATCCGAGGCTTTAAGAGGTAAATTGGACGGCTTGTTTCCTGCTGAAACTGAAGATCGATCTCCCTGCAGACGACGGTGATGCGAACGGAAAAGACAGGAAGCGGGAGACATCCGGACACGAGAGGCGCGAAATTGCTGCTCGAGGGCAAGCCACAGAGCAAGAGGGAGGGGGGAGGAGGGGCTCGAGGGCGAGGCTCTCACCTTGGGCTCGAGGGGCGCCTTTGTGCGCTGCAGTTGCCGAACGGAGGAGGATGAGGGAGCTCACCGGCGGAGAGAACTCGACGGTGCCGGCGACTCGGGCGTCCTCCGGCCTCGCCGCCTTCAACAAACCCGAAGAGGAAGCTCCCCTTGTTCCATTCCCGCCGAGGATAGGGCTCAACGATGAGCATGGCGGCGGCGCCATGGCTTGCTACTTTCGGCCATGGAGGTGTTGTTCGGGTTCAGGAGATTCAGAGATATGGGAGGAGGAAGAAAGGGGCGGCTGGGAGGAAGAAAGGAGGGGAGAAGGGATAGGGTTAGGGTTGATGAGAGGGAGTGGGGCGGATTTAAGGGAGGGGAAAGGGAGCAGGTGGGTGCGGTGCGTGGTGGAGGTGCTTCCGTCACCACCGTACGGAGGTGGAAGAAAGGGAGGTGGGCTGGGGCGCTCGAGTTGTAGGTGGCCGACTGGGCCTTGTTGGCCCAGTTCGGCTGCCTCCTCACTCCCTTTCTTTTTCTTTTATTTATCTTTTTTTTGTAGAAAAGAAAAGAAGAGAAATAGCATAAGAGTTTTAGGGTTTTGATTCAACAAATGTTTTAGTTGGACATAAGACTACCTCTGCCCAAGTGTAAGCTATTTAGTTTTCAAAGTTTGAATTTGCACAATTTATTAAACAATGGGATTTGAATTCAAATCCAAAAGAGGTTTTTCCAAATTGAGGCAATGTTTAAATAACCAAGTATAAATAATAATTCCACATCAAATATGGATTACAATTTTAGTTGAGTTGTTTGCAATTTTAATTGAAACCATTTGGAATATGTTTGAAGTTTTAAATTGGTTTGAAATTTTTTAATTGGTTTGAGAACAAGTGCAATGCATATGAGGCATGATGCCATGTGATGCAAAAGAAAAACAACAAGAAACTCTAATTGGGGAAACCCCGGGTGTTACAGCCGACACCACTAACAAGGGATTGCGCCCTCGCAATTCGCCAACGCCAAGAGAGAGGACGAAGCCGGACTATCGAGTCTTCATGTTCAAGTTGATCTCCTCGACACCACTAACAAGGGAATCTTGCTCATCTTGATGATGATGCTCTTCCACTAAGAACCTTCCGAAGATCGAACCTATTAGGTTTAAAGGCTAAGAGAACATCCAAACCACGTAGGATCCTAGGACGTGTTTGGTTCGGAGATTTTTGTCCGTAACCAGATACCACCGACAATTGATACCGTTAATGATGTTTGTTTCAGAAGGGCTGTAATCAGATGTCGCGTAAACGATTAACGCCCGTATTGTCGGCTGATACCGCCCACCCCCCAGCGTTATCTTATTCCGTTACCGCTGGCTTTCTTCTTCCTCAACCTCGCTCGCTTCCTCCTCTTCCCGATCCCCACAGCCCCGATCTCCTCCGCCTCCCACGCGACCAACTCCCTCGCCGCTGGCTCGACGGCGGCTCGCTGCCAGCCTAATCCATCCTTGCCATCCATCCCCGCCGCCAGGCCCACCCATCCCACCCGCATCCATCCGCCGCTAGCCCCAAGATCCCGTGCCGTCCGTCCAAGATCTCCTACCGGCCGACGAGCTCAAACTTGCAAAGGGTCCCGCGCTGTTCGCTGCTCCGCCCTAAGACCCGTGCCTACTCTCCTGCTCCGTCCGCGACCTAACTACACACCGCCCAACGACCTGCGCGACGACCAGGAGCCCGACGATCCTGCCGGGAGCACATCCAGGAGGGGCCTCCCCTTCTCCCCCGGGGCCTCGACGTGGACTTCTCCCTAACCACCGGGCAAGCTCCACCTCGACTTGCATCCAGGAGAGGATCCTGACGACAAGGAATCTCCTTCTCTGTATCTTCTTGCACCAACAAGGTTACTTTTTCTAGATGATCTGTAGATGCCAATCTTTGCAATTCATAGATGTATGATAATTTTAGATGATCTGTACATATTTCTTGCAGATGGTTTCTCACTAATTTGGTGGAAGTTCATTTTATTTCAGTTCATGGATGTCCATAGGAAATGCTATTTTTATCATTGTCACATAGATTTCACTTTCAGTATCGATTATTTCCTAGACTACTGTATTGAAATGCTATTTTTATCATGGTCAGCATGGTGTTATGTCTTCTACCGCAAGACCAGGTTTTTTTTAGTTGCTGGCTGTAACCTGCTAGTTGTCCTCGCTCTCTATTAGCCCTCCTCCAGATTTTCTCAATCTCTAATCCACCCTTTCTTCAATTAAATTTAGCATCAGAGTACTGCTCATCCTGTTATGTCGATCTGTTCTTGGTTTGGGTAACTAATCTGGGACTAGTTTTCCCACAGCCAGAACGCTGCACGAGAAGGTCAACAAGGAGCTGCCACCCAAAGTATCTTACTTGAACTCAATCTTCTCTAATGGATCTGAATCATTTTTGTATATTTTGCTGCCACTTCTGTACTTCTTCTGAATTTATAAACTTATAGCCTGATATCTGAACCTTATTTCTTTTTACAGTCATAACCAGCTTAGACTAACTGAAGTAATTATCCTTGAAACCAAATTATTCTATTAGTACTGCACTTCAATATATATTTCATATTCTTGAAAATGAATTGCACAGTACATATGGTCTATCACACTAAGTACTAATATATACTAGTTGCAGTTAAAAAAATAGGCCATTTTCTATTAAAGTACAAACACATGTTACCTATGAATAATGCAGGTGTAACTAACAGTCTGATTTTATTAGTTCATCTATGTATGATAAAAATGATACATCAACACATCATACTTGTGTCACAAATGATGCATTCATCTTTGTGATGTTACCTGTTCTTGGTTGGTTGAATAACTTGGAGTTGATGATGTGTCTTTTATTTTGACATAGATTCCCCCTCCACTTAGTCGGCTTGCGCATCTAGCATCTGAATCAAGCTCTTACAAGTGACACACCATAGGAATCTGAATTGATTTTTATCTTGGATCACGAGTGACACACCTTAACGTCAGCTTAATACATGGGCTAGCACTATTCTTCACACAAATACCTACTTGTAACCAGAAAAATGTGAAGTTTGATGTCTGATGTATAAATATAGTCGTTTCAGATAAGTTGTCACAGACTCACAGATCATGAGAAATTGCTGCATTCATTTCTTTTGCTTCTAGCTCTTGCAAAAAAGAGAAACTATGTCTTGTGGTATGATTCTGAAGTCTGAACTGAATTTACGGTTCATTGCATGCTCTTTGTCTTTGGTTCTATCTTTTTTTCTATAAATAATGCTTGCAAACATATTTACCCGTTAGATGCGGTGTGAGCTGTATCTTAAGCCGTCATCAATTATTTCAACCAGTGTCTTAGAAGCTCCATTTTGCTTATTGAATTGTTCTGATTAACTTATTTAGACGGATTTATTCTAGTTACTAGAGTGGCTTTCTAATTAAGGAATGTGAATATATAATAGTTTAGAGTTCTTCCTCAAGTTCTGTTAAGAGAGGATTCGATGTGTGCAGTTTGTTTTGGTTACAAGTATATCTTATCAAATTTATGTCTAATTTATCGGAGGGGCCTGTGCATCTACCTCCAGTCCTCCACTACTGATCGGAGCGGCCTCGCCGACAGTGGTAACATGAGCCGTCGGAGGCTCTGTGGCGCAGTCATTAGGGCGGCCAGTGTCGCTCCACCTGTACGGTCGTCTAGGCGGGCATGTCAGCCGCTGCATCCCCATTGATAAGTCTGAACCCCGGTCGGCGATGGCAGTGGGCAGGATCTCGCCGAGCAACTTTTATGTGCAGAACTCAATTTTCTTAAGGCGGCGCGCGAGGTTCTCGACGAGGTGGTCTACGGGGCGGGATCAAGAATAACTGTCAAGAAGAAGGGGGGGGGGACATGAAGGATGACACAACGGAAACATCGAAGTCGACGTTCTTGACGGCGAGGAGCACGAAGTGCTGCCGAGCTGGGGGGGACATGAAGGATGACACAACGGAAACATCGAAGTCGACGTTCTTGACGGCGAGGAGCACGAAGTGCTGCCGAGCTGCCGGTGGAGAGGCGGACCTCAAGAACAAGGTGACGGCGCTAATGATTACGCTGGACCAGGTCGACCGGAGGTACCGGCACCACCACCATCAAAATGTCGATGGTTGTGTCATCATTCGACGTGGTCGCCAGCACCGGCGCGGCGAGGCCGTACATGGCAATGGCCGTTTGATGTGTTTGTCCTTAATTTATACAAAATTATTTGTAAATTATATGCCAGTTTCATGATTTTGGAAATGCCAATCAAGGACTTATGAATTGCCTGTGAAAATTCATCGTGGTTTTACGTGTGGAGAATTTCCTGGTGCAGATCGGTTGCCAGTCTATACTGGTGTGTCAAACCAAACACGGTTATGCAACCTGATACCATTACTGCCACATACCAAACAAAATTGCAAATGGTCTGCCACTCCACTGATCGCACCGTAACCTCATTCCATTGCCGTTTACGTTACCAGTATGTGTACCAAACACGTCCCTAACACTTTGAAAGATAGGTACGAGAGTAGACTCCAAAACAAATGGGGTAGAAGGAGAAGTAGAATAGAGGAAAGGAATAAACAAGAATCCTATCGAGAGGTTTCCATAGATTTTGCACAAATAGTTTTGACACTCTAAGAACACGACCGTTAGCGAGGTTATCCTACAGGCTTTGCGGACCCGTTGCTTCGATAACCATTCGTATCGAAACAACATTGGGAATCGGAAACCATGCTCTGATACCATTTGTGACGCCCCGAGATCGGGCACTATGCAGATTTCAGCATTTCCGCCAAAATCCACATAATAACCGATTCCAGGTTGCCACTTGAGATAACATTACAACAGTTCACGAATATTCCGCAACAACAACAGAAAAGAGATATATACAAGACGACTTCAAACGAGTCAAGGATACAACTGATACAATACAAAGATCCAAATAACAGCGGAAGAAACAACATAGTGTCCGACTACGGACAAGATACAAATTGGACTAAGAGTCCTGAAGATAACCGATGGCATCCAATCCCTGCCCAGGCCAAGCCGGAGGGATTCCCAAGCTAACGTCGTCAGACTTCAAACCTGTTGACTGCAATTTGGAATATGCAGCCACGAAAATGAATTCGTGGGTCAGTACGGTTAAGTACTGGCAAGTGGATAACCCATACTCAAAAAATACCATCGTAACCAATCATCACAAGATACAAAAACTTTGGATACAACGGAAGAAAGGGGTTATTGCAAAGAAGCTGCAGCAGGCTGCACTAACAAACTACAGAGACGCGCTACAACTTCCGGCTATTAGAGAGGGATAAGAGAGCGCGACACAAACCAACTATAACTACCCACCAAACAATACCCATCCAGTGTTACCCCCTACTAAGGAAGCAACCCAAGGAAACTCACACTGTTGATTAAGGTGAAGTTCAGGTTATTGTGACAATATTCCTATTACTAGTCAAATTATTATTAATTAGGTGTAAGTTGTCTGAGTACTTGTTAGCCAGCACTTTCACCAAGTCGTCACATAACCGCGGACAACACGGCTTCTCGAGAAGATTCATCCCTGCAGGGTGCGCTACAGTACCCGTACACACTCAAGCCACCAACTAAAACTCAGGTTGGCTCGACACGACCCAAACCGTCTCTACAACCCATCCTAGGAGCCACGGAGCTATAAGGTCCCGGCCAGTCCGACCTAACCTAAGCGCAAGGGTGAAAACCACACCCCCCGGCACCACATGCCTCGCCCTATATGCATCATCATCATAACCATCATAATCATCATCAACCATGGGGGCGCCTCCCATTATGCATATGCGCAAATGGCACGCCCAAACTAAGTGTGGCTCTTCGGACAAGCTGCAAATCAGGTCTAAGTCGAGGGGGGTCCCATACTACCTCCCGGATGCGGTTAGCGCGCTCATCATGGATCAATGGACAAGACCCTTTTCCTAGTTTCGACACCAGCAGGCTCCAAAACCACGCCGGGCCTCCTGCCGGTGCCTTATCATCAAATTATTATTACCCCAAACATTAACATGTTGTTGATTAAATTGAAACCCAACTACCAACTAAACAGGTGATATGAAAAAGGACAACAAGACTCGAGCGCAAACAACACTAAGCATGCAACTACGACACGAGGGCCAACAAGGTAAACAAACAACAGTTAATAGGAATTGGAAGGAAGGCTATATCATGGCTGCAAGGTAAACATATGATAGGATCAAGACTCAAGCATCGATAATACTAGGCTAGCAAAAAGACAACGGAAAGAATCGGTAACAAGTGATGAAAGGCAGCCATAGGTAGCAAGTGAGTATACTTAGCTGGAATCCAGCAAGTAGAGGTAGATCCGCAGAACTTGTCGTTGCTCACATCATCTCAACGTCCTATCCGCGAAGAAGCAACGAACTAGAACAAACACCGGATGCAACAATTACTACTACGGCAAAAGATCCAGCATGATCCTATTTTATATGCATGACAAGTTAAAGGGTGCATCAAAATAAACTAGTTGACATGGTAAACATATTTAAATGGGCCCATATGCAATTTGGATTGCATATGGAAAAGCCCATGAATTAATGTTGAATTAAATGATCTAAAAATAACCATCATGTGAAAGTTGATTAGGATGATGCATGGATGATGAAAACAATAAGAAAACAACAATAGCTTCAGTTTGATATGTTTTTTACCAAGTTTGGAATTTTATTTATTAAGTTATGAACTTTTGGCATTTTAAATGATTAAACAAACATTTGTTGTTTTCACCAATTTTAAATGTTCAAAACATATAACAAAATTTATATTTGGAAAGAACACAAAATTTTAGATGGAATACATATTTCATTTGTTGAATTTGGATTTAAAATGAGCAAGTTATGAATTTGGCAATTTAAAAGGTGTATTTAAAATATTGAATTATTGCACCAATTTTAATTAGGAAAAACAGTAAACAAATTGTATTGAAAAGGTTGAAAACATGTAGCAAATGTTTCACTGAAAATTTTGAGCTATTAAACATAATTTTTGGATCATTATTGAATTTTTTATGCATTTTTCCATAAGCATTTTTATTCTGCCCCTTTTTGTAAACAGAGGTAAACATGTTCAAATTTAATTCAATTGTGACCAAATAAAATACCACTGTGTAGAGTTTGTTAACACAAATTTTTAGAGCCCAAGTTTTCTCAATTTGGATGAACAGAACTCAAGTTATGAATCTCCAAAGTTTCAAATTTTAATAGCCATTTCTGTATTTAATTATTTAGTGCAAAATTTATTACAGAAACATGTTTCAACTTTGGTAATAACAGAAAGAGCACAAGATTCTGAATCCATAGAAATTTGAATCATTGAAATGGGAGCATTTTTCAATTTGTTATTGATTTTACAAATAAAGACCCAGTTCTGTTTTTCTGGATTTCGGGAAATAAAAGGAAATAGAGAAAAAAGGGGGTGGATTGCCACGGGTGGGATTCGAACCCGAGCCTGCGGGGAAGCAGTGCGGTGCGCTAGCCACTGGGATGGAGCTCGGGTTGTGATAGGATTTAGATCCGAGGCTTTAAGAGGTAAATTGGACGGCTTGTTTCCTGCTGAAACTGAAGATCGATCTCCCTGCAGACGACGGTGATGCGAACGAAAAAGACAGGAAGCGGGAGACATCCGGACACGGGAGGCGCGAAATTGCTGCTCGAGGGCAAGCCACAGAGCAAGAGGGAGGGGGGAGGAGGGGCCCGAGGGCGAGGCTCTCACCTTGGGCTCAAGGGGCGCCTTTGTGCGCTGCAGTTGCCGAACGGAGGAGGATGAGGGAGCTCGCCGGCGGAGAGATCTCGACCGTGTCGGCGACTCGGGCGTCCTCCGGCCTCGCCGCCTTCAACAAACCCGAAGAGGAAGCTCCCCTCGTTCCATTCCCGCCGAGGATAGGGCTCAACGACGAGCATGGCGGCGACGCCATGGCTTGCTACTTTCGGCCATGGAGGTGTTGTTCGGGTTCAGGAGATTCAGAGATATGGGAGGAGGAAGAAAGGGGCGGCTGGGAGGAAGAAAGGAGGGGAGAAGGGCTAGGGTTAGGGTTGATGAGAGGGAGTGGGGTGGATTTAAGGGAGGGGAAAGGGAGCAGGTGGGTGCGGTGCGTGGTGGAGGTGCTTCCGTCACCACCGTACGGAGGTGGAAGAAAGGGAGGTGGGCTGGGGCGCTCGGGTTGTAGGTGGCCGACTGGGCCTTGTTGGCCCAGTTCGGCTGCCTCCTCACTCCCTTTCTTTTTCTTTTATTTATCTTTTTTTTTGTAGAAAAGAAAAGAAGAGAAATAGCATAAGAGTTTTAGGGTTTTGATTCAACAAATGTTTTAGTTGGACATAAGACTACCTCTGCCCAAGTGTAAGCTATTTTGTTTTCAAAGTTTGAATTTGCACAATTTATTAAACAACGGGATTTGAATTCAAAACCAAAAGAGGTTTTTCAAATTGAGGCAATGTTTAAATAACCAAGTATAAATAATAATTCCACATCCAATATGGATTACAATTTTAGTTGAGTTGTTTGCAATTTTAATTGAAACCATTTGGAACATGTTTGAAGTTTTAAATTGGTTTGAAATTTTTTAATTGGTTTGAGAACAAGTGCAATGCATATGAGGCATGATGCCATGTGATGCAAAAGAAAAACAACAAGAAACTCTAATTGGGGAAACCCCGGGTGTTACAAACCTGATAACGTCGAACCCAAAGCGGAAAATTGCGTCTTCATAGGATACCCTAAGGAAACTATATGGTACACCTTCTATCACAGATCCAAAGGCAAGATTTTCGCTGCCAAGAATGGATCCTTTTTGGAGAAGGAGTTTCTCTCTAAAGGTGTGAATAGTAGGAAGGTAGAACTCGACGAGGTTATTGAACCTTCTCTTCTTGGAATGGAGAGTAGCGCAACGCCGGAAATTGTTCCGGTGCCGACCCTGTCAGTTGAAGAGAGAGCTAATGATCAAGATCATGAAACTCTAGAAGAGGATACTATCATACCTCGCAGGTCAAGTAGGGATCGTATAACTCCTGAACTGTATGGGAGTCCCGTCTTAAACTTCATGGTAGATGGAGGTGATGACCCTACGACGTATGAAGAAGCGATGATGAGCCCAGATTCCAACGAATGGCTTGAAGCCATGAAATCCGAAATAAGATCCATGTACGAAAACCAAGTTTGGACTTAGATGGACTTACCCGATGACCCCAAGCCCGTTGAGAACAAATGGATATTCAAAAACAAAACTGACGCTGATGGTAACGTTACCGTCTATAAAGCTCGAATTGTCGCAAAAGGTTTTTGACAAATTCAAGGAGTTGACTATGATGAGACTTTCTCACCGGTAGCGATGCTGAAGTCAGTTAGGTTTAAGTTAGCAGTTGCTGCAATTTTTGATTATGAAATGTGGCAGATGGATGCCAAAATGGCATTTCTTAATGGTGACATTGAGGAAGAGTTGTATATGATGCAACCCAAAGGTTTTGTTGATCCTAAGGATGCTGACAAGGTGTGCAAGCTTCAACGTTCCATTTATGGACTGAAGCAAGCATCCTGGAGTTGGAACCTCCGTTTTGATAAGGTGATCAAAGGGTTTGTATTTGTTAACATACGGAGAAGCTTGTATTTACAAGAAAGTGAGTGGGTGCTCTGTAGCATTTCTAGTACTATATGTGGATGACATATTGTTGATGGGAAATGATATAGAACTTTTAAAAAGTGTAAAAGGTTATTTGAACAGTAGTTTTTCGATGAAAGACCTTGGTGAAGCAGCTTATATATTAGGCATCAAAATCTACAGGGATAGATCAAGACACTTCATTGGACTTTCGGAAAGTACATACCTTGACAAGATTCTGAAGAAGTTCAGAATGGACGATAGTAAGAAGGGGTTCTTACCAATGTTGCGAGCCAAAACGTTGAGTAAGACTCTATGTCCAGCTACATCAGAAGATAGAGAGATAATGAATAAGATTCCCTATGCTTCAGCCATAGGTCCTACCATGTATCTTATGTTATGTACAAGACCGGATGTAGCACATGCTATTAGTTTGACTAGTAGGTACCAATCCGATCGAGGTTTGGAACACTGGACGGCGGTCAAGAATATCTTTAGGTACTTGAGAAGAACTAAGGATATGTTTCTCGTATATGGCGGTGAAGAAGAGCTCGTCGCAAGATGTTACGTTGATGCTAGCTTCGACACTGATCTGGATGACTCTAGGTCTCAATCCGGGTACATATTTGTTATGAATGGAGGAGCAGTAAGCTGGAGGAGTTTTACGCAATCCGTGGTGGCGAGATCATCAACAGAAGCAAAATATGTTGCTGCCTCGGAGGCAACACATGAAGCAGTTTGGATGAAGGAGTTCATATCCGAACTAGGTGTGGTTCCGAGTGCGTTGGATCCAATGGTTATCTATTGTGACAACAATAGTGCCATAGCCAATGCTAAAGAGCCAAGGTCTCATAAGAATTCCAAGCATATCAAGCGCCATTTTCACTCCATCCGTGAAGATGTCGCAGATGGGGATGTGAAGATTTGCAAAGTACATACGGATCTGAATGTGGTAGATCCGTTGACTAAACCTCTCTCAATGGCAAAACATGATCAACACCATAACTCAATGGGTGTTAGATTCATCACTATGTAATATAGATTATTGCCACTAGTGCAAGTGGGAGACTAAAGGGAATATGCCCGAGAGGCAATAATAAAGTGTTTATTATGTTATTCCTTGTTTATGATAGATGTTTATTTCTCATGCTAGAATTATATTAACCGGAAACGTTAATACATGTGTGATTAATAAACAAACAAACGTTCCTAGTAAAGCCTCTCTTTTAACTAGCTCATTGATTAACAAATGATCAAGGTTTCCTGATCATAGACATTGGATGTTGTTAATAACGGGGTCATGTCATTAGGAGAATGACTTGATGAACTTAGACCCTAACTAAGTATAACAATATGATCAGGTCATTTATTTTTGTTGTTATGTCTTACATTCGGAGTAACATTATTCCTTAGACCATGAGATCATGTTAATGACTAATACCGAAAGAGTACTTTGATGACATCAAACGTCACACCGTAACAGGGTGACTATAAAGGTGGCGTTAGGTATTCGGAAAGTGTTAGTTGAAGCTCATGGATCAAGAGTGGGATTTGTCCATCCAAAACGATAGAGAGATATACTCTGGGCCCTCTCGGTGATATCACATCGACACCGCTTGCAAGCACGTGACTAGGTCACAAGGATGTCATATCCCGGGAACGAGTAAATAGTACTTGTCGGGTAACAAGATTGAACAAGGTATGGTTGATACTGATGATCGGATCTCAAACAAGTAAAATATCGCGAGACAAAGGGAAATAGTTACGACGTTGACGGTTCACATGATCACAAGAGTCATCGTTGAATATATAGGAGTCATCACGGATCTCCAGATCCCGCTGCTGATTCTTGATCGGAGAGGAGTCTCGATCATTTCTATATTATTCGCGAATCGTAGGGTGACACACTTAAGGTTTGATGAAGCGTTTGAGAGCATACGGAACACCGAGGAATCTTTTGGGCAACACCAAAATTGTTTCGGGGAAAATTGAAATAGTTTAAGGGGTTTATCGTCGAATGGTTTTTAATAGAAAAAATGATTCGAGGTGCTATATGCAAATGTTTTTAATGGAATTAACAAATATAAATAAAGAAATAAAAATGTTTTATTTATTTATTAAAGAAAACCTTTGGATTTTCTAAGTGGGAAATTAAGGGAGCATGAGTGGGTGTGAGTGGAGCTTCTACTCACATGAAGAGGGAAGAGGTGGGGGCACACCATGGCTGGCCACAACCCCCCCTTTGGGCTGCCTTCCCCTCCCCTATAAAAGGAGGGTGAGAGCTCCTCTTCCTCACACACTTGTCCCACCTCCCTTCCACTCCACCCGCTGCTCCATTCCATGGTCTCCGGCTTGGCGAAGCCCTGACCGTGGGATTCTTCACCACCACCACGCTGTTGTGATGCTGTAGTTCCAGAGGATCCTCTACTTCCGCTGCCCCGCTGGATCGAGGGAACAGAGGTCTTCATCGAGCTGAACGTGTGACCGATTACGGAGGCACCGCCGGACTGCGATGCACTTCTTCTCACTTTCGGGATCGGCATGAGTACGACTACGCCAACAACGATATTTTATCTCGTACCACTTAGAGTCTTCGAGGGTATGTTATTCTAAGACTCTTTCTCCCCGTTACCTTTCATCTCCTAGATTAGATCTTGGCCCTTCGGGTTTATCGCGCGTAGGAATTTTTTTGTTTTCTATGCAACGTACCCTTCAGGATTATCATAAATAACAGTAGCAATATCATTCTCACATGTTTAATTCATAGTAGTATCAAGGTCACAAGTATATCAAGTATCAATTTCATCAAAAAGGTATATTTCAAAAGAATCAATAGGATCGTCACAACTATGAGTTAAAGAGTTACTCTCATTGGGAGGTAGACATGGGTAGCTCCATTCTTCCTCCTCTTGATCATCGCTTTCCTCCTCTTTTTCATCCATTGAGCTTCCAGATTCAACAATTTCTTCTTTCATAGGCTCCTACAAGGCATCAGTTACTTCCCTTGGTGGAGAGCATCTTTTAAGATATTTAATTATGTAGTAATTACAATCCTTGTAATTATCAAAGCAATATTCAAGTATATCATAAATCTCATATTTATAAGGTGCATCATCAATAGTTTCAAGCAAATAAGCAATTTCGAATGCACCCTTCCAAGCAAGAAATTCCTAAATTTGTTCCAAGTCATCAAAGTCATAATTTCCCTTAACATAAGAAGATATGGTAACATCATCATTATACTCACATTGAAAAGGGAGGTGTTTATACCTCCTACAGCAACAAGATTTATCAAAGCAATACGTAACATTATAATTAGAGCACAAGTTTTTAGCACAGTTATGCAATTTATTAATTTGCTCCCATAATTGTGTCCCTTTTTGTGACAAGCGGTGTTCATTATAGTATCTTTGTTGTTCTTCTATGAACCCACCTTGCCAATAAGTTCTAGTTCCAAAGAAATCAACCATTCATAGTAGGCATGATTAAGCAATTAACAAGCAAAACAAAAACAAGATAACAAAAATAACAACTAAAATAAGAACTAATTTTTTGTGTTTTTAATAAAGAGAAGCAAACAAGATAAAATAAAATAAAGTAAGAAAAACTAAAACAAAGTAAAGAGGTTGGAAGTGAGAGACTCTCCTTGCAGAAATTCTCTTCCTCCCCGACAACAGCGTCAGAAAACTTGTTGATTGTTGGCGTTGGTAAACCCCAAGAGAAAGGTTGTGAAGAGTGCAGCGGCAAGTTTTCCCTCGGAAAATAAACCAAGGTTGAATCGACCAGTAGGAGGACAATAAATTTCTGAAGGTTGATGCAATTGAGGTGGTAGGGCGCACTACCGGTTCAGTAGCAATGTGGAACCTACACAACAGAATCAATTCACTTTGCCCCAACGGAGTAGTGTGGTTGTCTATCTCGCCGGTTTTGCTGATAACAAAGAGGTTAAATGTATGGTGTGGAAAACAATATGAAAAAGTAGTAGAAGTGTGAAAACAGTAATCAAAGTGGTTGTATTATCAGTATAAGAAAATGAACCGGGGTCCACAGTTCACTAGCGGTGTCTCTCCATGAAAGATATATAACATGTGTGGTGAACAAATTACAGTTAGGAAATTGATAGATATTGAAACATGCATGACATGATGATTACTATGTGATTCATGCGGGCATTACAACAAGACTGATAGATCGTCATCCAACTAACTATGACTAATAATCGACCCTTAGAATATCATGCGAACAAACCTTGGATATTAAGTTACAAACAACAAATAATCACATTAAGCAAAGTGTGTAATGTGAACATCATTTTTTTCTCCTTAATGGCAAGAGCACATCCTCCATCCGTCACGTTTCTGTCACTCGAGCATAGATGCAAGGAGGCATGAACCCACTATCAAGCATAAATACTCCCTCTTGGAGTCACTAGCATCTACTTGGCCAAAGCATCTACTAACAACGGAGAGCATGCAATATCATAAATAATATATACATGAAGATAACATGATAGATTGATAATAAAGAGACATAGCATTCAACATTCATCGGATCCCAGCGAACACATCATGTAGCATTACAATAATATGATCACGATCATGTGGGCAGCTCACAAGATCTAAACATGAGGCATAAAGTGGAGAGAACAGCCAGCAAGCTACTGCTATGGACCCGTAGTCCACGGATGAACTACTCACGCATCACTCCGGAGGTGGGCATGGTGGTGTAGAGCCCTTCAGTGATGATTTCCCTTCCCGGCAGGGTGCCGGGGAGAACTCGAGAACCCTACCGATCTTGGGTTGACGATGATGGCGGTCTCGGATGTTTTTCGCGGAAAAGTGGGATATATTTAGGGTTTACTATCCGAGGGGAATATATAGGCGAAAGGGCGATGGAGGAGGGCACCCGGGCGGCCCACACCACCTGGTGGCACAGTCAGGGGGGCGCCACCCTATGGTGTGACCCCCTGTGGCCCTCCTCTGGGTCTCTTTGGGACTCCGTGGAACGTTCGTGAATTTTAAGACTTCTAGGTTTCGAATTTTCCGATTCGAGAATATTTTCAGAACAACTTTTCTGAAACTAAAAACAGGGAACTTGCTCTGTGGCATATTTTCAATAGGTTGGTCCCAGAAAATCGATAAAAATGACATAAAGTGTATAGAAAACATGTAGCAAATAACATGAAAACAACATGGAACGTCATAAATTATAGATACGTTTATGACGTATCAGGCGGTGGACCTCCCGGTGAAGAGGGCAGGCAGCGCGTCGAGGCGGCCCACCAGGTCAGCATAGAAGGTGCTAATGTTTTCAATGTTGCAATCTTGCAGGTGACCAACTAGGAGCTCAAGGCGGCGCATGACAGCTTGCGCAGACCCCACCAGGGTAAAGAGTCACTGGGCATCTAGGCGCCTTTGCGTGGAGAGATGGTCCAGCCCGACCAGCTTGAGTGTCGCAGAGTCACGGCTCTTCTTTCGCGACTTGGCAGAGCGATCCAAGCTCCTCTGCTTCTCCTAGAACTTGTTGTGAAGGTGGGCAATCATGAACAGATGCGTGGTGACAAGTTCTTCAGAGAAGCGGGAACGCTCCTCAGCCAGCTAGAGGGATTCCTCCAGGGAGGCCACGGCTTCGCTTGGTTCTGCTTGAACAAGCGAATATCCTCATCATTCAAGGCCTCCGTAGGGCGAGTTGCAGCCTCAGCTCGGATATGAATCCAAGATTCTCCCTTCCCCATGGAAGAATGGAGTTGGTTCCCTCCTCCCCGCCTCCAGGGCTGCGCGCTGCCCATCCACCTGGGCCTGCTGAATGGAGAACCGACTTTGCCAGCCTGCGATGCGATGCTTCACGTGTTCGATGGCCTTAGTTTCCTGCTGGTGGTGGGTAGCCAGGTTGTCAATGGCGTTGCGGGCCACCTTCATACTTGATGAATCAAGCCCCATAGCTATCAGGTCCTAAGCGGGGACCCTCGCTGCCGGGAACCGTAGGCTTCGGAGAGGGTCGGGTTCAACAGCGGGCTAGACAAGCCCTCGGGGGCTCCGGTCAGGCCGGCGCTTCCGGTCTCTAGCGGCCCTGTGAACAGAAAGCAACGATTAAGTCAGGTATGCTTCTCCCATGGCTGGTTGTGCAGAGGAAGGAGTCAAGAAATACCTCGGCTTGGGTCCCCGCTCAAAGCGCCGCAGCCGACAGTGGGCGTGTGGGATTCCTCTGCGGGAGGGCTCCCACAGGCCCTCATCACCAGAAGTACAAGAAATAGAGCCTCCTCCCATGGTCGCTTGTAGTGATCCCCAGAATATAGATCTCCGTTGCAACCGCGGAGAAGGCTAACGACCATGAAGAAACGAATTAGGAGAAGCAAACCGACGCAAGGAAGAAGGCGGGGCATACCTCGGAGCCCTAAGGGTCACCCCACATGTGTCAGTCCGAGCGAGCGTCCCCGGACGGGAGGCCGCTGACGGTGGAAATCGCACGACGTCCCAGGGTGGCGACCTCGGGGGTGGAGGTGGCAACGGGGAATCAGGACGGTTCCCATGTTCGTCTTCTTCAGGAATGATACCCCACTTGTTGAAGTTGGGAATCTCCGTCAAGACGAAGGAAGGCTGTGGGGAGGAAGCCACGGGGGTCATAAAGCTCAGTACCGAGTCTGATTCTGCCTCCAAGGCTTCCTTACTGATACGTCTAATGTCTACGCACGCTTCTATTCTTGTAGACAGTGTTGTGCCTCCAAGTGCAAAGGTTTGTAGAACAGCAGCATGTTTCCCTTAAGTGGATTACCCAAGGTTTATCGAACTCTGGTAGGAAGAGGTCAAAGGTATCCCTCTCAAGCAACCTGCAATTACGATACAAGAAGTCTCTTGTGTCCCAACACATCTAATACATTTCTCAGTTGTATAAGTGCACTAGATCGGCGAAGAGAGAGTAAAATGCAAGTAATATGGATGCTAATAAGTGATAATAGCAATCTGAAATAAAAATGGCAGCAATCAAACATGTAGCAAAACTAATTGTAAACAGTGTTTCAATGCTTAGAAACTAGGCCTAGGGATCCTAGTTTCACTAGTGGATACTCTCGACAATGATAACATAATAGAATGCATAAATATATCTCTTCACTACGCTACTCCAAACCAATCTACGGTCGAATAATGAACACCAATCCATCTGTAGAGCTATAACAGCACTCCTCGAGTCTGTATTCCCTCTCTCGGGCACCCCACACTGTCACTATGAGCGCCCCAAATTAGTACTAAACAAACGCCACAATTTCATAGGGTCATCCAACACAAGATATAAATATCATGCTAAACCACACGGTGCACACACTGTCACCTTTACACCGTGATCAAAGTGTCTACATAGATTTAAAAACCACTTGAGTAACATAACATATGAAGAGAACATCTACATATTCAACTAGATTACAAAGCCCATGATCACATAAAGATCACACCATGGGAGAGAGAGATGAAACACATAGCTACCGACAGAGCCCTCAGCCCCGAGGGAGAACTACTCCCTCCTCATCATAGGAGACAACAACAACGATGAAGATGGCAGTGGAGTCGATGGAGATGGCTCCGGGGGCACTTCCCCATCCCGGCAGTGTGTCGGAAAAGAGATTTCTGTCCCCAAAACTTGTCGGTGGCGGTGGCGAAGATACGGAACTTTTCGTGGACAAAGGGTGATTTTTTAGGGTTTATGCATCGGGGGACATATATAGGAGGAAGGACAATGACTATGGGCAGCCAGGGGGACCACATCACCTTTGGGCGCGGACAGGGGGACCCGCGCCCACCCATGGTGTTGGCACCACTGTGCCCCTCTCCGGGGGTCTTTTGGACTCCGTGGATCCACTAGGAATTCTAAGACTTTTGGGCTTCGAATCGTCCGATTCCGAGAATATTTCCAGAACAACTTTTCTGAAACTAAAAACAGCAGAAAACAGGAACTGGCTCTGTGGCATCTTGTCAACAGTTTAGTCCTAGAAAATCAATAAAAAGGGCATAAAGTGTAAAGGAAACATGTAGAATATGGCATGAAAACAACATGCAACATCAGAAATTATGGATACGTTTATGACGTATCAACATCCCCAAGCTTAGTTCCTACTCGTCCTCGAGTAGGTAAACAATAAAAATAAATAATTTCTAAGGTGACATGCTACCAACATAAACTTGATCATCATAGTAATGTAAATCATGTAATCTAGGATCAAATGAATAAAGGTTGTGGTTTATAGTTGATATCAAATAGAATAATGTATAAACCATTAGGAAGAACAAAGTAAAACTTTTCAATGAATCAATACTAAAATACAATCAACCATGCAATGGTTTATTAAAGATGATTTAAGCTTCAAGAACAACAATATAATCATCCAATGCATCAAACTCTCACAACAACTCCTGTTAGGATCAAGTCAAGTGATAATAATATGCATGTAGGAACATCATTAAAATATTTGTGCACTCAAAACAAGCAAGCGTTCTATATTGGTCCCTAGCACCAGGATGTTATGGCTAAAATAATATTATGGGGGGTTTGGAAGGTCAATGGAAGAAAGTCTCACACAACTGAAAGTGATCATTAGACAAGAGGAAGTCTTATAATCGAAGTTATGCAAGGAGTAGTGATTGCCACACAACGGATGCACATAGAGCTATAAGTGTATGAAAGCTCTCCAATGGAACTAGTGGGGGTGCATCCAACTTGCTTGCTCACAAAGACCTATAGCTCTTTTGAGAGGCTCATCATTGGAATATACAAGCCAAGTTCTATAATGTAAGTTACCCACATAGTTATGCAAGTCATAATATGAAAGCTCTCTCCAAACTGAAGTAATGATGCTAACCAAGCACAAGTATGGAATAAATTATAGTAGTGTTACCCCCTCTCTCTCTCTTTATTATCTCTCTTTTGCCATTTTTTTCTTTTTGGGCTTTTTCTCTTTTATTTGTTTACTAGGAAACGTGCCGGTGCGTTGCAATGGGAGACACACAAATTCTTCTAACTGATGTGACACATGTTCTTCCAACAGAAGCACTGATATCCATGACCACATTACGACGGTATAAAGTATTTACCATGAAGGAGGAGTTGCCTCAAAATTTACTTGTCTAAAATAATTTGCCAAATTCTATAATGTAAACGAGTAAAAAAATAAACTACTAAGTAGAAAGAAACATCAAGTATCATCGTTGGCGAAAAGTATTACCGATGGTGACCTTCTCACAACTGCGCATTGCCTCGAACGCGAAAAAACACCAGCTTAATATATGGTCATATGAAATCAGAAATTTGCTTCCTTAAGAAATATATAAACATGAACAGATTTTATTGAACTATCACATAAAGCTATTTAGTTCCTCTCCTTGGAGTACGAACTAAACACATAAAAACTAAGTGCGCGTAATGATGGGAAATGTCTATTATGAATGCACACACTAATTAAAACGGAGGAAACATTAGTATAATGACAAGTAGTCTGAAAAGGGCTAGAGGGCAGTACAGTAGTCGGTGGAGCACGTAGGAGCTACTCGAAGTTAGCAGAGCGATCTACGTCTCCCAGGCTAGGCCATCAACCCGCGTTTGATCCAGTGGCGCCCACAGGCCACATTGTTTTGTTCATTGATCTTATATATAGCGAAGAGATGTCGAGCGGCCGCGGTTCGTGCGGACGGCGCTAATGCAAGCGAGCGAACCGCAGCATGTTCTAGTAAGGCACAAGCATACCAGAGGACAGAAACAACAATGTACCTGCCACACACGAAGTCACCAAAGTTTGCCTTGGTCGGCACAGAAAGCACATCGCGGGCGCACGGCCTTGCACTAGAAGAAAGAAAAAAAATATTTACACCGGGTTAACTCAGCAGGTCTTGTGCAGACTGCAGCACCAACAAAATAGAGGACCAGACAATGCCGGACCTCGCCTAGAGTTCGACCGTTCACAGCTAGACCGAACCATGGGAAAAGGAGGGGTTCGTTGAGATTCGATGTTCATTTGGTCATGGAGGTAGATCTGCTAAGCCGGAAGTAATCGGGGATGCACAAGCCGTTTTCTTTAGGGATGATGACCTTTTACCTCGCGTCTCTGCCCAGACCGGCTGATCTGACATGTATATCTCGTTGCCCATGAAGCGCATCAGGAACACTTCCTTAAGGGAGACGCACACCATAGCGCCCATCCCCTGGGTCGTAACCGCCGACGGACCAACTCTGGTGCCGAGATCTTGCACGGATGGACGTCGGTGTCGGTGTCGGTGTGGCGCGAGCGGGTTGTGGCTCGAGGAAGACGACGACGTGCGGGCGAGATATTGTAGCCTAGTCTTACCGCGGCGCAGGGAGCGTCGTTGTCGATCTGGCGCTGGGTGTGGCGCGAGTGTGCTGTGGCTCGAGGAACACAATGGCGTGCGGGCGAGATATGGTAGCCAAGTCTTACCGCAGCGCGGATAGTGTCGTCGTCGATCTGGCACTGGGATTTCTGGATCACCGGCCTCCAACGTCTCTGATCTTCCTACTCGTGATTGCTTTCGAGGCTGCGGCATATTCCCCCTCGCTTCTTAGCAATCGATGGTCGTGGGTACAACAGTAGCTTTTTTGACGTAGGATATAGTCTCCTTGAAAAACCATATAGTCATCGGCGAAGTGTTCTCTTCATTCACGTCGATGTGTCTGTCTACGCACAGGTTTTTCTTTTCACATGCTTTCCTTATGTACGAATTTACAAGGAAAACGAAAAAAGGAAACAAAAACTACGGGCCGAAGCAATCTACACGGACTCGCGACAAGGTTTAGCACTTTTATTATTAGGTAAAGATAATTAGTTAAAGGTAAAGATTACCGGTGGCAGGGTGGGTAATTTGTGTCTAACTTTAGGGGCAATTTCAATGACCTACCAAACCAAACCAAATGAAGGAAGCCTTAACGCTTTTATTATTAGGTGTATATATATATAACCTCACTGGTAGGGGCAACACTCTATTTGACAATGAATCATCACACTTTTAGCACTCATAACTCAAACTAAAATATTTTTGATGTATATAAAACTAAATGCTCCTGCCAGTGTAGGGGTATGCGAAATAACAATGAAGCATGACAAGTAACATAATGATGATGGATGTTGTATGGAAATATATCTCGGAATGGATATGGAAATGCCATAGTAGGTAGGTATGGTGGCTGTTTTGAGGAAGATATTTTTTGGCTTATGTGTAGAAGAACAAAGTCCTCCCACGGGGTTTGGATGCACTAGCAAAGTTTGCACCAATTCTCAATGTGAGAATGAGCAATGCACAATACCGAAGAGGCTAGCAAATATTGATGGTGGAAGTGCCAGAAAACCGTAACATAGAAATCACAAGTTAAAAGATTACAATTAAAATCATGATCTTACAAGGCATAATGAAAATCACTCCAAGAGGGTCCGTGGTAGTGACAAGTCACTGTTGGCTACCCCGACCGTAGCGCGTAACAAAAATTCATCACGATTGCTATCAGCAAAGGAAGTCATATACCATTATCCTATCAACTGGTTATTTGAGTGTGGCACAGTTTCAAGCTTTTGGGCCAACCATTAATTGTTTTTAATTTAATAAACCAGAAATTTTACCATTAAGCATATTAATATCTCAAAACAACAACAAATAATCATCTGAAGTAGTTTAGTGATCTACAAGAATATACAAGTTTTCCCCGTTATACCATCTACCAAAACCCGGCGTCGAATATACAAGTAGTTTAGTGCCCATGTAGCATTTTTTATTTCCATCAAGCACCATTCAATATATATTTTTAACACAAAATCTCCAAATGGTACAACAAGTAAACAAGAGATTACTCACATAACTCTACTAAAACTAACATCTCTGAATAAGGGATGCATGAAACCAAAACAGGAGCTAAAAGGATTGCAGTAACTAGAAGAAAAACTAAGAATATGAGCATAACGAGTATTCAAATGAAAAAGAGGAGCATGTCTCTCCCAAACAAGAATGCTAGATACTAGTGATGTTTATGGCAACAAGAAAACAAAAGAAAACAAAACGTAAAATAAAAGACGCTCCAAGTAAATTTCATATGATGTGACCGAATAAAAATATAGTTTCACTAGAAGTGATCTGATAATTTGTTGATGAAGAAGGGGATGCCTTGGGCATCCCCAAGCTTAGACGGTTGAGTATTCTTAGAATTTTCTGGGATGAACCACGGGTTCATCCCCAAGATTTGACCGTGCACTCTTCTTGATCGCATTATATCACCCACTTCTTTTGACCCTTGAAAACTTCCTTCACACCACACCCAAAAAGTAATTCGCATTAAGGATTAGTGCAACAATAAAAAATTCATGGGTTCTTCATGGGCACTAGTCCTATCGATAGTTTTAAACATTAGCTACATCCTCTGATGTTTCATGAAGCAAAGAAATCCACTTGACATTGTAAAAGAGCAAATGCAAGAGAAAGGCAGAATCTGCGAAAACCAGAACAATCTGTAACAACGAATTTTTTAGGGGCACTTAAGTTGCTCAAATTAAAAACTTAAACAACGAAAAAGGTTCGGAATTAGCTTAGGAATAAGCACAAAAAGTTTCAGGTCATTTCAATCTTTCTGTGAATTATATGATTTTTTACGGTGGACAGAAGAAATATATTTCCTACGCAGAAATCCAAAACCAACTCCAACTTTCGCTAGAAACTTTACTTGGCACAAATAATACATGAAAATAAAGACACAAAGGAGTTTCTACAGAAGTGTACAACCCCTTTACTCAAAGAAAAGAGAGAAAAACAAAGCAAAAATAAAACCATTGGTTATCTCCCAAGAAGTGCTTTTCTTTAATGCCTTTTAGCTAGGCATAATAATTTGAGAATATGCTCACATAAGAAATATGAATTGAAGCAAAATAGATCATAAAGAAGAAAACATAAAACAAATTTAAGTCTAACCCACTTCCGATGAAAAGAATCTTGTAGAAAAACAAATCAATGAAGCACAAAGTGGCTAGCATAGGAAGACAAAATAGGTGCAGTTCAAAAATTTGAACATAAAGAGAGGAAACTTAATATTGTTGAGATACATAGAACGATGTTTCCCTCTTTCATAATAACTTTCAGTAGCATCATGAATGAAATTAACAATTTAACTATCACATAAAACATTCTTATCATGAGCTACGTGCATAGAAGAATTAATACTCTCCACATAATCATAGTCATTCTTATTAATAGTAGTGGGAGGAAATTCAACAAAATAGCTATCATTATAATTCTCATCACCATAATCATCAAATATAGGAGGCATATTGTAATCATAAATAGTTTTCTCCTCAATAGTATGTGGACTGAAAATAGCATGTTCATCATTGTAAACATCATATATAGATTGCATATCATGATCACAATAAAATTTATCCCACAATCATTATAATTATCATATATTGGAAGCAAAGTATCATCAAATAAAATATCCTCCTCAAAACTCGGGGACTAAAAATATCATATTCATGAAAACTAGCTTCCCCAAGCATAGACTTTTCCATAGCATTAGAAATAATGGTGTTCGAAGAATTCATACTAATAACATTGCTACTAGCATGCAAATAAAGCTCCATAGGTTTTTAAATTTTCTCTTCAAACACTTCATATCCTAACTCGAGATAAATATTATGAAGTTCTAGCATATTTTTGTTGTTTTCCACTAATACTAACTAGTAAAAATAAAAACAAGAAACAAGTAAAATAAGCCTAACTAGTGAAAACAAGAAACAAAAACATATAATAGCAGAATCTAAAGGAAATAACTTCGAGCACTCAAACCCGAGGATGTGAGTACTTTTTACCTTACCTCCCCGGCAATGGCGCCAGACAAGAGCTTGATGTCTACGCACCCTTCTATTCTTGTAGACAGTGTTAGGCCCCCAACTGCAAAGGTTTGTAGAACAACAATAAGTTTCCCTTAAGTGGATCACCCAAGGTTTTATCGAACTTAGGGAGGAAGAGGTCAAAGGTATCCCCCTCAAGCAACCCTGCATTATGATACAAGAAGTCTCCTGTGTCCCCAACACACCTAATACATTTTTCAGTTGTATAGGTGCACTAGTTTGGGGAAGAGAGAGTAAAATGCAAGTAATAGGAATGATAATAAGTGATAATAGAAATCTGAAATAAAAATGGCAGCAAACAAACATGTAGTAGAACTGATTGTAAACAGTGTTTCAAATCTTAGAAACAAGGCCTAGGGATCCTACTTTCACTAGTGGATACTCTCAACAATGATAACATAATTGAATGAATAAATATCTCTCTTCACTATGCTACTCCGAACCAATCTCCGGTCGAATAACGAACACCAATCCATGCGTAGGGCTGTAACAGTACTCCTCAAGTCTGTATTCCCTCTCTAGGGCACACCACGCTGACACTATGAGTGCGCCAAATTGGTACTAAACGAACGCCACAATTTCATAGGGTCAGCCAACACAAGATATAAATATCATGCTAAACCACACGGTGCACACATTGTCACCTTTACACTGTGATCAAAGTGTCTACAGAGATCTCAAAACCACTTGAGTAGCATAATAGATGAAGAGTACATCTAGATATTCAACTAGATTACAAAGCTCATGATCACATAAAGATCACATTATGGGAGAGAGAGATGAAACACATAGCTACTGGTAGAGCCCTCGGCCCCAAGGGAGAACTACTCCCTCCCCATCATAGGAGATAGCAACAATGATGAAGATGGCAGTGGAGTCGATGGAGATGGCTCCGGGGGTACTTCCCCGTCCCGGCAGGGTGCCGGAATAGAAATTTCCGTCAATCGAAACCTGTCGGTGGCGGATCTATGGAACTATTCGTGGAAAAAGGTAGTTTTTAGGGTTTATGCATCAGGCGGCATATATAGGCGAAATGGCGATGATGGTGGGAAGCAGGGGGCCACACTACCCCTGGGCGCGACCGGGGGACCCACGCCCACCCATGGTGTGGGCACCCCTCTGCCCCTCTCCGGGTCTCTTTTGGACTCCGTGGATCCTCCTGGAATTCTAGGACTCTTGGGCTTCGAATCGTCCAATTCCGAGAATATTTCCAGAACAACTTTTCTGAAACTAAAAATAGCAGAAAAACAAGAATTGGCTCGGTGGCATCTTGTCAATAGGTTAGTCCCAGAAAATCGATAAAAAGGGCATAAAGTGTAAAGGAAACATGTAGCATATGCCATGAAAACAACATGGACCATCAGAAATTATGGATACGTTTATGACGTATCAACGTCTCAAATGTATCTATAATTTCTGATGTTCCATGTTGTTTTCATGTGAATTGCTACATGTTTTCTATACACTTTATAGCATTTTTATAGATTTTCCGTGACTAACCTATTGAGAAGATGCAACAGCAATAGTTCATGTTTTTTGCTGTTATTGGTTTCCGAAAAGTTGTTCTAGAAATATTCCCGGAATTGGACGAAATAAAATCCCAGTGTCCTATTTTTTTGTCACATACAAGAAGTCCGGAGGAGACCTGGAGGGGGTCCACCAGGTGGCCACACCGTAGGGCGGCGCGGTCCCCTGGCCACGGCACCATGTGCTGTGGGGCCCTCGGGCGCCCACCGACATCGCCCTTTCGCCTATATATACACTTCCTCGGGAAAACCCTAAATACTCGATCATCCATCCATGAAAAGTTCCGCAACCACCGTCGTCGTGAATCCTAGTTCGGTAGGGTTTTGAACCTCTCCCCGGCACCCTGCCGTGAGGGGAAATCATCCCCGAAGGGATCTACATCACCATGTCTGCCTCCAGAGTGATGCGTGAGTAGTTCTCCTTTGACTACGGGTCCATAGCAGTATCTAGATGGTTTTCTTCCCCTCTTTATGCCACCATGTTTAGATATTGTGAGCTGCCTAACATGATCAAGATCATCTATCTGTAATGCTATATGTTTTGCTTGCTTGGATCCAATGAATATTGAATGCTATGTCAAGTTGATTATAGATCTATCTTTTATGTGTAATTTTTGATCTTGCATGCTCTCCCTTACTAGTATATGCTCTGGCCAAGTTGATGTTTGTAACTACAAGAGGGAGTATTTATGCTCGATAGTGGGTTCATGCCTCACGTTATCTGGGAGAGTGACACCAATTACTTAGATTGTCGATATGTTGTTGCCACAAGGGAGAAAACAACAATGCTTTGTCTAAGGATAGTTCTAATTTTACATTACGCACTTTATTTAATGCAGTAATCTATTCCTTGCAACTTAATACCCAAAGTTTGCTCGGATGACATCCTAAGGGTGGATTATTAGTCATAGATGAAGTTGAATTACGGTATATATATCATGTTGTAATTCCCAAATAAATGTTAGAGTAATCCTCATGTATTGCATATGCACTACGGTGCAACCTTTATTTCTGTCAATTTCCCAGCTGCAATTTGTTTACCCAGCATGTTATCTATATTTTATGGAGAGACACCACTAGTGAACAGTGGCCCCCGGTCCATTCTTTTACACCGATAATACAACCTACTACACGCACTATTCTTTTTACTGCAAACACTGTTCTCATTTCATTCACTGCAAACAAACACCTTTTTCCACACTATACGTCTAATCATTTGTTTTCATCAAGACCGGTGAGATTGACAACCTCACTGTTTCGTTGGGGCAAAGTATCTTGGTTGTGTTGTGTGCAGATTCCACGTTGCTGCTCAGCCTGGTAGTGCGCACTACCAACATCAGCTATCAACAACCTTCAGAAGTGATTTCTTTCTCCTACTGGTCGATTAGACCATGGTCTCTTTTTGAGGGAAAACTTTCTTATGTACTCTTCATACCTTACATTTGGAATCTCCCAACGAGCATGAGTTTAGGCTCCATCAAGTTTTCTGGCGCCGTAGCCGGGGAGGAAGAGGATTTCTACAACGGGAGTCTCTCACCTCCAATCTCTTTACTTTTTTATTGTTTTGCTTAGTTTATTTTATTTTTCCTTGTTTGCTTCTTTATATCGAAAACACACACAAAATTAGTTCCTATTATAGTTGTTATTTTTGTTAATCTGTTTTTAATATTGCTAAAATGAGTATTCCTGAAGCCGAGGTTCGTTCTTTTAGGCAACAAGGGGAAGAAAGTGTGAAGGATGCTTGGTATAGAATAAGTGATGCTCATCATAGATGTACTAAAAAAATATTCTACCTCGATCCTTCTTAGGAACTTTCATGTTGGTATTACTAGCTGGTGTAGGTTGTTCTAGATACTCTTATAGGTGGTAATTTTTGGGGAATTCTTGCTTTTGAAGCCTGTAATTTAATTGAAAGTTTAGTAGGAATACCACCTACTAAAGTTGTTAAAACTGAGACCACTTTAGAAGATGTTACAAAAAAGCTGAACTCTCTGGATTTTTTTCCAAACTTCCTTGATAATTCTAGCAAAGTTAATGAATCAATAGTAAGTATCAATAAAAGAATCACTGTTTTAGAGGCTAGCAATACCCATGATAATCAAAACCTCAGAATTGGTAAACTAGAGGAAGCTATGGAAACTTTAAGTTTAACTTTTTCTTATCTTAAATTTAAGAGAGAGAAAGCTTTTGCGGGAAAAGAGCAAAAGTTCATGTATGTTCCCAAGGTGTCTAAATGGAAACCCCATAATGTGCTTAAAATTGATAAAACTTTTAGTGAAACTAATGGTGATTTACATGTTGAATCATCTTCAGAGGTACCTCAAGTACCAATTATTAGAAGCTTTGTTTTAGGGGAAATTATTGATTGGGATGCTTCTTTGGTCGAAAATACTTGATTCTGTCTTTCTGTGCCTAGCTAAAAAGTGTTAAAGAAAAGCACTCTTGGCAGATAACCCATGTTTTATTTGTGTAATTTTCTTTTCTTTTTCTTTGAGTCAAGGTGTTGTTTACTTCTGTAGAAACTCCTTTGTATCTTTACTTTTTCGAATTGTTGTGCCAAGTAAATTCTCTAGTGAAAAGTTGATGCTAGATTTGGATTTCTGCGGAGGAACATATTTTTGTTGTCCATTGTTTAATTCGTATAAATTTCTAGAAAATTCGAAAAGACCTGAAAAATTTGTGCATGGTCCTCAGCTATTTACGAAACTTTTTCTAGTTCCGAGTTTTCTGATTTGAGCAACGCAAGTGCCTCGAAAATATTCGTCTTTACAGATTGTTCTAGTTTTGATAGATTCTGCCTTTTTTTACTTTGCATTCTCTCTTTTACTATGTTGAATATGTTTCTTTGCTCCACAAAACATCAGTGGCTGTAGCTAATGTTTAGAAATTATTAATAATACTTTTGTCCATGTAGAACATGTGAGTTTTTGATTGTGCACTAACCCTCTAATGAGAATTACTTCGAGTTTGGTGTGAAGGAAGTTTTCTAGGGTCAAGAGAAGAGGATGATATAATGTGATCAAGAAGAATGAAAAGCCTAAGTTTGGGGATGTCCCGTGGTTCATCCCGGAAAATTTCAAGAAGACTCAAGCGTCTAAGCTTGGAGATTCCCAAGGCATCCCCTTCTTCATCAGCAACTTATCAGGTCACTTCTAGTGAAACTATATTTTTATTGATGAAAGTTGGTGGGTACCCGTTGATACGGCTAGCCCTAGTTTGTGAAAGGCATGGTGGGGGAAGTGCCAAACTAAATAAACAATGGAAACCTCTCTCAAAAGTATAAACCCTTTGCTTGGCATGAGTTATGATAAGTTTTTATTACCATTCGTTGACATAGACATACACCTCTCTTAAATTGTTTTCAATACCTCTGTTTTAATCAAATAAAAAGCTCCAGCACATGAGTTAATCCCCGCTTCCCTATTTGAAGGTCCTTTGTTTTACTTTTACGTTGAGATTCATCTTCTAACTTCTATGCACCAATTAAGAGAGCATAGTTGTCATTCTGAGTATAATGTGCATCAGTCCCAAAAATTATTATTGATTGATTCATGATATATTATTGCTTGTTCTTAAATTACTTGTTTCTAGTCACCACTTGAACTTTCAGCGAAGGTGTCCTGGCATTTATGTTTTGCTTTCCTTTTAAGGACAAACGGAATACCACTTTGCTATGTATTCTTTATGCTCGAAACAAACATATACCTTTTAGTGAATCATTATTCATGATCTTTTGTGTGTGTTAATTTTCATGTTGCAACATGGTTGCTAAGTTACATTGTTGAAATTTTATCTTTCATGCCTATGTTTAGAGTACTTTCACTAGTAGAAAACAGGGCATTGAGCCAAGCCCAATGGAACCGGATGTGATACAAACCGGTTCAGAAGGGTCTGTCCCTGGGCCCCACCCATGCAGCAAAATGCCCGCAAGGCCTTTAGGACCGGTTTGTAACACAAACCGGTCCTAAAGGCCTTGCGGGCCATTTGCTGCAGGGAGGGGGGCCCAGGGGCAGAACCTTTAGAACCGGGTTGTATCACAAACCGGTTCTACAGGTTTTCTCATTTTTTGCAGCCACTGCGGGTCCCGCTGTCATATCCTTTAGAACCGGTTTGTAACACAAACCGGTCCTAAATCCCTCCCCTAAACCCTACATACCACCCCGAGCTCAGCTCATTTTTTCCAGCTCGAGCTCAACTCCATTTTTGCTCTCTTCTTCCTCTTGTGAGGTCTAATCCATCCCCATTTTCTCCACCATTTGTCAAGATTGTTGGTACCCATCGGTTCTACGGTTAGCATCAACGTTCCCTCTTCCGGCATTGCAGGTTTTGCTCGTTTTCTTGCTCATTTCATTTTTGTTGTGCTAGCTAGGTGTTTGATGAAATGCCTAGCTAAGCTAGAATTTTTTATTCATTTTGTTATGTATACAAATTGATGCAATTTGAGCTCAAAATTAATTATGACTTGTGCTTTTTTTAGTGTCGCGCGCCTTGTCACCTTCCTCACTACCGTCAATCGCCCCATCACCGACACAACCTTGGTGAGCCTATTGTTTTTATTTACCAAAACAAATTTTGATTTGTATGATTTACGTATTTACTTGTATATAATTTTCTAGAGCCATGGTTTTGATATCCGTCCCCGTTGGCCCTCGTCCAGTCTATGATTCGGATGTGGTATATTATCTTTTTTCACTACATATTTTCATTTCCTGATTATACGACAATTACTTACGCCGACCAACTTGACATAGATATTTTTATATAGGAGGTAGTGGAACCGGAAATGCCAATCGACCCTATTGTTGAGAAGTTATACTTAGTTGAACAAGAAAATATTGGCTTGAAAGAAACATTGAAAAAAACTGAAGAAAGGTTGGAAAAAACTGAAAGAGAGAAGATGACCTTGGAAAAGGTTCTTGCCGGTGTCGTCGATAGTCACAAGAGCGAGATGGACGCAATGCGCCTGAAGATTAGAAAGATTAGGAAATATGCAATTAGTAAAGAGGCTTGGTATCATTATGTCGTCGGGTCAATTGTTACCTTTGTTGCGATTTTGATCGCATTTGTTGTTGTTTTTAAATGCATTAATTAGAGAGAGTTTTTATGGATGGTTTCAGTGTGTATTTTTCTGAGAACTATATATGTATGGTCACTATACGCTAGTTTGGTATTAACGTGTGATGAACTTTTTGTATTAATTAATTAATTTAGTCATGATGATTTAGCATAATGGTTGTTGATAAATTTATATAATGCAGATGAACCGACAATGGATGTACAGTGATCGACGTCGTCCCGAATTCCTTAATGGTATGCATAGTTTTCTCAATGTGGATGAGAAAAACAGGCAGAATGGATTTATTTTTTGTCCATGTAAAAAATGCCAGAATAAGAGGAATTTCCCTAGCTCAAGAACCATACACACCCACCTGTTGCAAGAAGGCTTCATGCCCAGTTATTTTTGTTGGACCAAGCACGGAGAAAGAGGGGTTATAATGGAAGACAATGAAGAAGAAGAGGATAATGATAAGTATCCTATGTTCGATGAACACGGTGATACTGAAATGGGGGAAGATGAGCCTGAACTTGAGGACATTGTTGATGAGTCTGATGATGATCTTCGTCAGGTCATTCGTGAAGAACAGATAAACTGCGCAAGTGAAAACGAGAGGTTGAAGTTGGAGCGCATGTTAGAAGACCACAAAAAATTGTTGTACCCAACTTGCGAAGATGGCCAGAAAAAACTGGGCACCACCCTTGAATTGCTGCAATGGAAGGCAGAGAATGGATTATCTGACAAGGGATTTGAAAACCTGCTGAAAATAATGAAGAAGATGCTTCCAAGAAATAACGTGCTGCCCTGCAGTACATACGAAGCAAAGAAGGTTGTCTGCCCTCTAGGATTGGAAGTGCATAAGATACATGCATGCATCAATGACTGCATCCTCTACCGCGGCCAGCACGAGAATTTAAATGCCTGCTCGGTATGCGGTGCATTTCGGTATAAGATCAGGCGAGATGACCCTGGTGATGTTGAGGGCGACGATCGCCCCAGGAAGAGGGTTCCTGCCAAGGTGATGTGGCATGCTCCTATAATACCACGGTTGAAACGTTTGTTCCGGAACAAAGAGCATGCCAAGTTGTTGCGATGGCACAAAGAAGACCGTAAGGAAGACGATATGCTGAGACACCCCGCTGATGGGTCGCAGTGGAGAAACATCGACGATAAGTACGAGGACTTTGCACATGACGCAAGAAACTTAAGGTTTGGTCTGAGTACAGATGGCCTGAATCCATTTGGGGAGCAGAGTAGCAGTCATAGCACCTGGCCCGTGACTCTATGTATCTATAACCTTCCTCCTTGGTTATGCATGAAGCGTAAGTTCATTATGATGCCAGTGCTTATCCCAGGCCCGTCGCAACCCGGCAACAACATTGATGTGTACCTGAGGCCACTGGTTGATGAACTTTTAGAGTTGTGGGCTGACGAAGGTGTACGTGTGTGGGACGAGTACAAACAAGAGGAATTTGACCTACGAGGGTTGCTGTTTGTTACAATCAATGATTGGCCCGCTCTTAGTAACATCTCAGGACAGTCAAACAAGGGATACAGCGCATGCACA
The DNA here is from genome assembly GCA_028641055.1 of Alopecurus myosuroides. Lineage (NCBI taxonomy): Eukaryota > Viridiplantae > Streptophyta > Magnoliopsida > Poales > Poaceae > Alopecurus > Alopecurus myosuroides. The sequence continues at coordinate 48,904,947 of CM054063.1, read as the reverse complement.
CACTGTTTAGGCGAGACAGAAAGTATACATATAGGCAAGAATGTGTACCCGGGGCATCGTCGATTTCTTCCAGACAGGCATCCCGTAAGAAACAAAGGAAAGCATTTCAAAGGCGAGGCAGATACACGGAGGAAGCCAACCCTCCCTAAAGGTACTGATATATATGACATGGTCAAAGATATAAAAGTAATCTTTGGAAAGGGTCCTGGCGCACAATCTGTTCCAAATGACGCCGACAACCACGTAGCCATGTGGAAGAAGAAATCTATATTCTGGGAACTACCCTATTGGAAATTCCTAGAGGTTCGCTCTGCGATCGACGTGATGCACGTGACGAAAAATATTTGCGTGAACCTGCTAAACTTATTGGGCGTGCATGGGAAGAAGTCGAGAGATACACCAAAAGCACGGCTGCACCACCAACTTATGCACGAACGAGACGACCTGATGAATCCAGAGAATTTCAAAGGTCCTGCCAGCTACGCTCTTACCAAGGAAGAGAAGGAGATCTTTTTCCAAGTCCTGAGTAGTATCAAGGTCCCGTCTGGATACTCGTCGAACATAAAAGGAATACTAAACCTGGAAGAGAAAAAGTTCCAAAACCTTAAATCTCATGACTGCCACGTGATCATGACCCAGTTACTTCCGATTGCATTGAGGGGGCTTCTGCCAGAAAACGTGCGAGTACCCATTGTGAAGCTATGTGCATTCCTCAACGCAATTTCTCAGAAGGCAATCGATCCAGCAACTCTACCAAGTTTACAGAAGGACGTGGTCCAATGTCTTGTCAGCTTCGAGTTGGTGTTCCCACCAAACTTTTTCAATATTATGACGCACCTCATAGTTCACCTAGTCCAAGAGATTTCCGTTCTCGGTCCTGTATTCTTACACAATATGTTCCCCTTTGAGAGGTTCATGGGAGTCTTGAAGAATTATGTTAGAAACCGTGCTAGACCAGAAGGAAGCATGGTCAAGGGCTATGGAACAGAGGAGGTCATTGAGTTTTGTGTTGACTTTATTCCTGACCTGAACCCGATCGGGGTTCCTCAGTCGCGCCATGAGGGGAGACTGCGTGGAAAAGGCACGCTAGGAAAGAAATCAACAACATGTATGGACGAGCAATCTTTCATTCAAGCACACTACACAGTTCTAGTTAATTCCAGCTTGGCGGCTCCATATATCCAGGAACACACGGATATTTTACGCTCGGAATATCCGGAGCAACCTGAAGATTTCATTGCTAAAGAACACGCGAAGACTTTCGGAGGTTGGTTGCAAAGACGTCTGATTAATGACAACATTGTTGAAGATGAGCTATACTTGTTGGCCAAGCAACCATCTTCGACTGTATTGACCTTTAAAGGGTACGAGATAAATGGTAACATATTTTACACGGCAGAACAAGATAAAAAGAGCACCAACCAAAACAGTGGCGTCCGGTTTGATGCAAAAGACGACAACGGGCAAAGGGTCACATACTATGGTTACATAGAGCAGATATGGGAACTTGACTACGGACCTTCCTTTAAGGTCCCTTTGTTCTGGTGCAAATGGTTCAACCTGTCAGGCGTGAAGGTAGACCCGAAGTACGGAATGACAACAGTGGATCAGAAGAATCTTTGGTACGGCAATGATCAATTCGTCCTAGCCAATGATGTGGCTCAGGTTTTCTATGTGAAGGACATGTCTAGCAGACCGAGAAAAACAAAAGATAAGGAAACGAATACATCAGACGATGAGCCAAGGCGCCACATAGTTCTTTCAGGGAAAAGAAACATCGTGGGAGTCGAGGACAAGACAGACATGTCAGAAGATTACATTAAATTTGATGAAATTCCTCCCTTCAAAGTCAAAGATGATCCTAGCATTCAGTTAAATGATGAAGATGTTCCATGGTTACGGCGCAATCAGAAGAAAGGCAAGAAGAAAAATAGAAACGGATCGTCCCTTTAGTACCGGTTGGGGACACCAACCGGGACTAAATGGGTTAGGGTTTCGTTTGGACCAATCAGATAGAATCACACGGATCGTGTGTTTGTTTCAACCGCTTGTGAGTCGTTGGATCCGGGGTGTGTTTCTTTCCAGCTGTTGTGAGCCGTTCGATCAGGGCTACGGTGTGTTTCTTTCGAGCTGTTGTGAGCCGTTGGATGAGATGTTTCTTAACCGTTGGATCAAAACCCTAGCTCAACACTTTGTGAGCCAGAGGACCCTATATATAGCCCAGCTTCATACACCGTTCAGTTCATCTCCCAAATACAAAACATCCGGATTCGCCAGCATACGCCCCGCTGTGCATTTGGTATGCATATATGCACTCAGTAGCCACTGCGGGGTTGTATACTGGCGATACCGTTTGTTTTGTTCTACACCCTCCTTTAAGGTTTGATACATCATATACTCAGTTCATCGAGCAAATACAAAACATCCGGATTCGCCATCATACATCCGGCCGTGCATTTGGTATGCATATATGCACCCAGTAGCCACGGTCGGGCTGTATGATGGCGATACCGTCTGTTTTGTTCCACACCCCCCTTAAGGTTTGATACATCATATACTCAGTTCATCGAGCAAATACAAAACATCCGGATTCGCCGTCATACGTCCAGCCGTGCATTTGGTATGCATATATGCACCCAGTAGCTAGCCACGGTTGGGCTGTATGACGGCGATACCGTTTGTTTTGTTCTACACCACCCTAACTTACCACAGGCGCATAGACTACAATATGCGCCTGGGGTAACATTACCGCAGGCGCATAGACAAAATATGCGCCTGGGCTAAGAGCTATACCACAGGCGCATAGTGTGTAATGTGCGCCTGGGGTAAGTGATCAGATTACATTAAATTTGATGAAATTCCTCCCTTCAAAGTCAAAGATGATCCTAGCATTCAGTTAAATGATGAAGATGTTCCATGGTTACGGCGCAATCAGAAGAAAGACAAGAAGAAAAATAGAAACGGATCGTCCCTTTAGTACCGGTTGGGGACACCAACCGGGACTAAATGGGTTAGGGTTTCGTTTGGACCAATCAGATAGAATTACGCGGATCGTGTGTTTGTTTCAACCGCTTGTGAGTCGTTGGATCCGGGGTGTGTTTCTTTCCAGCTGTTGTGAGCCGTTCGATCAGGGCTACGGTGTGTTTCTTTCGAGCTGTTGTGAGCCGTTGGATGAGATGTTTCTTAACCGTTGGATCAAAACCCTAGCTCAACACTTTGTGAGCCAGAGGACCCTATATATGCACCCAGTAGCCACTGTCGCGCCTCGAGCGCTTCTTCTCCATCCCTCTGCACCGTCGCGCTTCCACCATGCCTCCGAGGAGGAACAGCACCACCGGTTTCCGCGGCGTCCGAGCACGGCAGAACGGAATGTTCAGCGCAGATATCCGCTGGGGGGACGACCGCATCCCCCTCGGCACCTTTGCGACGGCGGCAGAGGCAGCCCGCGCCTGGGACGCGGCGGCCTGGCGCCTCAACCGCTCGCGGTCGCTGATGAACTTCAACGACTGCCACACAGTCTGGGAAGCGGAGGCCAGGGCGACGAAGCCACAGATCATCACTGCCGCCGACCACCTCCACCTCCGCCACCGCGCGTTTCAGGGCCTAGTCGACGCCAGGGAAGACCGCGTCGTCCGCGAGTATTACCGGAACAACCCGGGGGAGGAGAGCGCCGACGAGGAGCTCTGGCAGACCCGCGCGGGTCAGCGGGCGGAGCGCCGCCTCGAACGCCACCTCGCGTTAGATGCGGCTCGGGAGGCGAGGACGAGGGCGCTGCAAGAGCTTCGTCGGGCCGACCGCGCCGGCGAAGTCTGGGCCTCCGACGATCCGAGGTGGGGGCCTATCTCGGACATACCATCATGCACCTCCGATGATGACGAGGAGGTCACTGACGAGTTCGGCGACGATGATGACCCGGAGGAGGTCACCGACGAGTTCCCCGACGACGACGGCGAGGAGTAGTGTTCGTCTGTTTTCTCTTTTTAATAAAAGAATTTGTATTCCGGCGACACTGCGGCAATCGCTAAATCAATCTGTATGGTATCTCGCTAAATCAATCTATATATATGTATCCACGATATATATGCTCGATGTATCACTTGCGCTCTCACTTCTCGTTGCCTTACTCATTACCCACCCTAACTTACCACAGGCGCATAAACAGCAAAATGCGCCTAGGGTAATTTTACCGCAGGCGCACAGCCAAGAAATGCGCCTGGGATAAGAGCTTTACCGCAGGCGCATTTTGTGTAAAGTGTGCCTGGGGTAAGTGATCACATATACAGAAACAGTAGTTTTTCTGTTTTCTTTTCTTGATGTGTTTTTGTTTGTTTGTTTTGAAATATGTGTTTGACATAATATAGAAATAGTATAGCTAGGAATTAATATAGAAATAATATCCATTACATAATAATATGTACATTACATGATAATATATCCATTACATACTAATATATCCATTACATGCATATATCGAACACAAGATGCGGTACACAAACAACATCTATGGATCCGTCGAGTAGAAGCGGAACAACTCGTAGGAGACGTATGCATCTATGGCTGCATACGTGATGTTGGTCCAGTCCAGTGGGTTCTTCTCCCACAACCAGTGATTCTTCGAGGGGAAATCAGTCTTCATGGTTTCGTAGCCCTCGTGGAGGAAGGCAGTTGCCATGAGAGCCATCCCGGTCTTCGGCCTGTTCAAATCAGCAAAATGGATAAGATACTGAAGATCAATGTAGTGATCTTCAGGTATCACAATACCCAAGCGCATCAACTTCGGACGGTCTTGCGTGTTGTCAACGCTGCAAAAGTCATACCCCTTGTTGACAAGAAAATCAACAAGTGCCGGAGAATGCTTTGAACTACTGCAACAACAAAAATTTGATACGTGTACGTGTTAGATATATTGAAACACATGTATTCTTCACATGCAACAAACAAATCGAAGATGCTAGATTGTACGTGTGCGTTACCTTGACCATTGAAAGACCAAAACGGCCTCCTTGAATGCAATCTGGATGACTGCAACATTCCGTTTATCCGCTGTATACTCTAAATCAAGCCCGAAAAACCGGTGTTCTTCGGGAGAGGAGAAATACAGACCGGTCAAATACCCAAGAGCACCGGGGAGCTCCTCGCAATTGTTGGTGTAGAACACGTCGAGACTTTTGCCGCATGGTGTGGCCACATCATATCTCTTAGAAACTTCAGCCATGGTGCTTAGTGGAGGAAGATCAAGAGAGGAAGAAGAAAAGACAGAGGAAGAAGAGAAGAAACAGAGACTCGCGATCGGGCCGGTGCGCACTGTAGCAATAAAACTGCCGCGCGCGGGAGGCGGGCAGTTTGTACTAAGACCTTTAGCACCGGTTGCTAACACAAACCGGTGCTAAAGGCCTGTAGTGGGCGCGCAGTCTGAGCGTGGCCCCAGCTACAGGTCTTTAGCACCGGTTTGTGTTAGCAACCGGTGCTAAAGACCCGTTAGCACCGGTTGTTAACACAAACCGGTGCTAAAGGCCTGTAGTGGGGATATATCTCTGGACTTGTGAAATTTTGTGCTCATTTCTTTCGCGCGCGTCTTCTCCTATACCTACGGCGAAGCCCTGCTCCGCCTCGTCGCCGTCCGTCCGCCTCGTCGCCGTACGCCTCGCCTCGGTCCGCCGCGCCTCCGTCGGCCTCGCCTCCGTCCGCCGCGCCTCCGGCCGCTCTCTGTCTCCGTCGCCGTCGATCCCCCGCGCGGCCCCGCGTCCGTCGCGCCTCCGCGGTCGCCGTCAGCCTCCGTCGCGCCGTCGCACCGTCCGCCTCCGTCCGCCTCCGTCGCGCCTCCGTCTCGCCTCCGCCTCCGCCGCCCCGCCTCTCGCCCCTCGATCGCCGTCGCCGGCCTAGCTAGGTAATTAAGTTTTATTTCGGTTTTTTTCAATTTTGTTTTACTGTTAGAATTTTTAGAGTTAGTGTTAGTGTTTAGTGTTACAAATTTTTAGATTTAGTGTTAGATTGTTTTTAGAGTTAGTGTTAGTGTTAGAAATTTTTAGATTTAGTGTTAGATTTTTTTAGAGTTATTAGTGTTAGTGTTAGAATTTAGTGTTAGAAATTTTTAGAGTTAGTGTGTTAGATTTTTTTAGTGCTTTATTTTGTTTTTACAATTTTGTTTAGTGTTAGAATTTTTCTGTTAGAATGTTGTGTTAGAAAATTTCACTAAGTTAGTGTTAGAAAATTTCAGAAAGTTAGAATATATATATAATTTCAGTAAGTTAATTTTTTTCACTAAGTTACCATATTGTTCCTGTTTAACTTTCATCTTATTTCTGTTATATTTCTCAATTTACTATTTTTTACTAAGTTAGAAACACTAAGGTATTTTACTTAATTATGGAATATTTACTTAGTCCGGGCAGGTTTTTAGTTCATGTCTTTGTTGGACCCGCCGGGGGATGTCCGGGACTGGGCCCCGCCAGGCTGGCATTGGGAGCTCCTTAGTACCGGGGCACGCGGCTTGGTGAGAAATCCGGGTGACGTGGTCGACCCGGATATTCTTTGGTGGCCATCGCGTGGGCCACGCTCGGTGCGGAGAGAGCCGGCCCCTGAGGAGGTGGTACAACAGCGTATCAGGGAGGAGGACGAGCACGTCCGTCGCTACATGTACTTGCTCGATAGCCAGTATAGGCAGTATAGCAGCAGTTGGTCGATTATTAGGAGGGTTCCTTACCACGTGAGCTATGACCCTATGAGGGTTCCTTATCTATGGATGCGTAGCACCCGTGACTCAGCACCCCGCGGCTTAGGACCCGGTCGGAGTTAATTATTTTGAGAGATGTCACGAGACTATGTATAAGTGATATTATTCGATCGTGATGTATTAGGGTTAAAAAAATCAACCCGAGCTATGTAACTCTTGGTGTGTCCAGAACTATTATTTCATTAATATATACTAGCAAAAATGTGCCCGTGCGTTGCTACGGGTGATTTGTTGAATATTCTTTGACGTATAGAGAATTTCACTAATATAAATCACTTTTTTGTTGACGGGTATGGAGCCACTCTCAAGAATTAGGGGCGTCTTAGTGGTGCCCTATAAAACCGCAGATATTTCTTGTCGGTGCATTTAAGCGCAATCAAATATTATTTCCATGCCGAATGAGCCAAACTTTGTGTGTTCATGGGTACAAAGTAGACTTGATATAGTAAGACAGATGTAGTAAGTATTCAAGTCCTTACAATAAAATACACAATATTTCTAATATTTTATAGTTAATAATGTGTAAATAAGCATATTACCTGTAAATCCCATCTGCAACAACCAACAAAATGAGCATCAGACATGATGATTAATTTGGCAAGAAAGATTTGATGAATGTATTACATCATGAGAAAAGAGACTAAGATTTAATCCGTCTAATATTGTGCAAATCAACATTTGTAACCTAGAAATGGAAATGTAAGGTAGTATCTTTTCTCCATCTTCTGAATGTATCAACTCAAGAAAAATATCCTATTTTTTAGAAAATCTAATATTGTGCTGTTGATATGGGAAATATGAAATAGCATTAATCAAAACATACAAACGGTTACCACAGACAGAGATCGGCACAATGCAGACATCGCTGACTTGTAGAACATCGTGGTGTAAATGAAGCACACATGGCGCACTGCTATATCTCACTGAAGCCACCCCATGTACAACGCCACGAGGTTTCCTTGGAAACATGATTTTTATTGCAAAATAGAATCGGCATTTCAGTTTACTGACATTTAACTTTAATTCAATACAACTCCAGATGTAGACATATGAAGAAGACCACCTCCTTTTCCTTAACCCAGTGGAAATAAACATTGTTGATTAGACATCCACTATTGTTCGTCTTTGTTTCTGGACTCGATCGATAATTTCATGATAATTTTTAAGCACCCGAATCGATTTATCAACTTCCGAATGATCAACCTATAGTATCCTAAATTTATATCAACCAATTTTGCTCAACTATATAATTGTTTGATCAATGAAATTTTGGGCCAAAAACCGCTTCTTTAATTTTTGACGAAATGCTCGCCTGGCAGAGTAGTGTAGTGGTAGTACTACCTAGCTAAGTGGTGGTGATGTACGTGTGCAGATGCAGGATGCGGCGGCATGAAGAACCTTAGTGGCCAAAGCAGCATCTGCCGTGTGACTTCTTGGCTCACCGGAGGCCTTCAACCTTTCCTCCTCTACCAGCGACTTACCCTCCAGGCCTCCACGTTTTGTGTTCGAGGAATCAAAGCTGATATCGCTAGAGTACAGACCATGAGGAAGATGTTTGCCGCCCACAAAAATCCAACGAGACGGCGCCACACGCCGGGCCTAATCCCCGCGTCCATGGCCTCCCGCGCACTGTCCGTTCCCACCCAAGAACAGACGGATTCCGGCCAAGAATGGACACACGCTGCCGCCGTGCGACTGGACACGCTGGCGGCTGATCTCCTCAGACCGTACACCTCCGTGGGCATGCCACTGTCCTAGAGCACCGCCATATATGCTACACACACCCCGGCCACGGCCCCGCATCGTCATGAGCCCTGACGGCTCCAAATCGAGCCAGTGTCCTCTGCCCGCGTCCCCGGGAGCCGGGAGCAGAGCCAGGCCAGGTGATTTCTCAATCGATCGGGTTGGTGGCTTGATGGTGAGAACGGTGGTTGTTCAAGTAAATACTTGAAACTTTAGGCCCGCTCTATGGAACGGACTAAATTTCTTGACAGAAGCCTTCCTCTCGAAATACGACGGAAGAAGAGAAGGATCACCGGCCGCGCTCGGCGTACAGGCAGCGTTGACCGGAGCAAAGCCTTCGGAAGACATGAAATAAAAAAAACGAAGCGGTGCGGTGGCATAGTGTATGTAATATACGATTTGGTGGGAGGGTAAAAAGGTAATAAGTTAGTTTGGACCGGAAGAAACCTTCCTCCTTTTATTATTAGGTAAAGATATATGTCCAGAACTATTATTTTATTACTGTCCGATGAAATAATTTCGCCAAGTGCCCGATGAAAATTTCGCTAAGTGTTCTTCATTTTATAAATTTTACTAGCAGGTGTTGAGCTATGGATTCCCAAGAACCTGTACATGATCAGCACGCCGATCAGCTCGCGGGAATGGGTGAGGCGGAGAAGGAAAGATACGTGTGCGAGATGATTTTTGATAATGCAACGGCCATATATCGTGATGACGACGATGGACAGGCGTTTAGCAATCAATTTTTGAACGACTCCGGCGACGGAGATCAGAATATAGAAGATGTAGTAGATGATGACGACGACAACGTCGAGGATGAAGAAGTGCCCTCCAGAACAAACTCTGCCAATGTATATCTCAAGTCACTGTTCACGCAACAATTAATTTGTTTTGCACTTACTAACGAATCATTATTTTCCCGTTTAGGCGCCCTCCGGAACAGCTAGCGCAAGTACTGAGACAAAGTCCAAACGAGGCCCGGCCGCAAGGTTGAAAGATACCGCAAGGTTCTCGATTGATACAGTTGCTGCTGATGGCAAACCACGTAAATCAATGCGGAGTTGTTGTAAGAGACCTGGTCCCGATCAACTTAATAGAATGGAATAAGCCGAAGACCGGGGCCAACGTTGGAGCTAGTTATGTCGATGAAAGATTGAAAAAAATTCTTTGCGAAACGCTATGGCAAAATTTCAGCGTAGCGGAAGATAAGAAGAAGAAAGTCGAGAAGTGGGCTTTGAAGAAGATGGCCACACAATTCCAGAGGTGGAAGAAAGAACTGTGGAAGAAATATCAGAAAGAAGATCCAGTTTTCACTGGGAACCTAGTGAAGATAAGAGACGCTTGGGATGATTTTAAGGCGTACAAGAAATCGGGTGTCTTTGCATCCCGATCGGCCAAAAATTCGGAGAATGCGAAGAAGAAGAAATATCACCATATTTTGGGGTCAGGTGGCTACATGACTGCCATGCCTAGGTGGCGAAGCTATGAAAATGCGCTTGTGAAAAGAGGTATCATTCCACAGACACATGACTGGCCCGATAGGTCCAAGTTCTGGTTGTTCGCGCATGGGGCAACGTTTTTTTTATTGCCGCATGGGGCAACGTTGGACGCTGAGACTGGGAAGATTGTTGCTCAGGGACCATGGTCGGAAAAAATAACAACAGTCGTAGCAGAACTAGAGAAGGCAATAGAAGCTGTTCGAAAAGGAACTTTTGTTCCCGATAGAGAGAACGACGAGCTGACGAGGGCACTCGGGAACCCCGAAAAGTGGGGACGAACACGAGGCTTTGGAGCGGATACCCCGTGGAGCCAAGGGTTTGCAGCGGACATTGCCACTTACAGAAGCCGTGATAGAAGCAAGAAAAAGACGAGTGAACGGATATCGACATTAGAAGAAAAGGTGGATTTTCTCTTGAAGAAAGGGGGACACCCTCTACCTGACACTGAAGAGGAGGTAGAACATCGTCCTGCACCTGATCAGCTGCAAATAGAAGACGATCATGCCGTCCCATCTCAGCATAGAAGCAGCGTGGGTTCCACGCACCTGCAGCTAGAAGACGGTCGTGCAGTCGAACCGTCGGCGCCTCACTACCCCGTGGATGATATCACGGAGAAGACAAACTGTGAGATACATATGCCAATGGGGAACATATCCTTCAGGGTGGCGTCAGGCTATGCTTTACCGAATCAACCTGGAGCAACCTACCATGGTGGTCAGATTCCAGCATCCCATGCTCGTGTCGGGTTGTCAACAATTACGCCGGGATGCCATTCAATTGAGCTCAGTATTCCTGGAGGTGAGGGCGAGAAGACACTGGGAGAAATGGAGCTTGGTATCATCTTGTGGAATAAGAAACACATCGTGTTCCCTAACTCGGCGCCAAGGCCACCGACTCCTCCAGGTACGAATGCACCATACCTCCATCAATTACTGAATGTTGCACCACATGTTATCTTATTTTTAATAGTTTTTTCACTTTCGTACAGAGAATGCACGACCTCCAAGTCCACCCCCCAACGAACCTCCAAGTCCACCCCACAACGAAGATTGGCCGGAGCCCGAGGCCGAGGGTCCATCGCCCGTGCACTCCCGTGAGCCGACGGATGCGCCCACTACGGGTACGACAAAGCGGAAGCTGCAGTTCAGAAGAAACGGGACTCCTCCCAAGAAGAGACCAAGGAAATCCAAGAAAGTCAAGAGTCCCCCGAAGTTACCAGGCTTGATGACTGAGGAGGAACTAACCAATGCAGTGGCATCCAAAACCAAGGCATGGTTCGCACAGTTTCCCCAGAAGCCCCCTCCAGACGTCTGGAAGGAAACTCTGAAGGACATCCCAAAGTGGAAAATTGAGCGGACCATCGACAACTTATATTATCCTGCACCGCCGCCCCTTTCAGACTATGAACGGTATATTGAAAAGAAGCACGCCGCACAGATGAAGCAGGCGGAGCAGACGAAATGCGGGAAACAAGTTCCCCAGCTCGGACAACAAGAAGCACAGTCAGTTGGCCCGCTCAAGGTCTTATCTGACGCGGCTTCAGTGTCCTGTCCACGCATGGGCGACGTGGGTTACGCTATTGCTGATGTGGTATATAAATACAAGCCCGGGCACCCTCTGGCCGAAGATCCTACTGCTCTAACAACCCAACTACGGAGTTTACATGATTGGTACTTGGAGGCCGCAAGGCAGGAGAGAGACTGTATCATGGCTCAAATTCAGGATCAACACTACTTCGGAGATTACGGTGTGGAGCTTGGGTTCGATGATTTCTTCCAGATGTACAATCAACGTGCCCTCGACAAGTCTATCCTCAGCTGCTACTGTTTGTAAGTGATTTATTTGTGTAATTTAATTATTTAGTTAAGCTCGCGTTCGTTGCCCGTATAATTATCACTGACGACATTCTTTTTGTACGCTACTATGCAGAATGAAGATTCGTGAATGCAGACTGGCAGGAATCTGGGACTTTGGGTTCATTGACCCGTATTCGTATCATCAAACCACAGTAGAAACGTTCAACAAGACTACACCGGATGATTTGCTAAGGTTTTTGAAGCGACAAAATACCAAAAAAGAAATACTTTGGCCCTACGGATTCAGGTGAGTGTTACTGTCTTGTAGACATTCCATTTTGCTTACCTGATGTTAAGTGTAATTGATGAGTATGCATGACTGCGTGTGTACACGTGCGCAGCGGCCACTTCATATTGTTCATCATTAGAATCGATAGAGGACAAGTTGAAGTCTGGGACTCGTTAAACTGGGGCGCTGACAGATGGAAGAGCGCGCGTCAGATGCTTCAAAAGTATATATATATCAGCCTCTTTCGTTCATCGGCCTCTTTTTCGTTCATTCCCTGATATCAAGTAAGTAATAATTAACTCTTCTATTCATTTTTCTTTTGTCGCCCAGGGTTTGGAAAATGTTCATCAAGGAAGAACCCGGTACATGGGCAGACAAGCTCAACTTTCAGATTAAAACAGTAAGTAGTACTACGTACCCTGATTTAAATACCATTACCATTCTCTTGATTATTATTAATTTGACTGAATTATGTTTCTCGTATATAGAAAGTCCCGCAACAACCACAGGGAACTGATTATTGTGGATACTACGTCTGCGAGTTCATTCACAGGAAGATCAATGAGAAATCCCGTACTACCAGAACTCTAGAGGTACGTAACCGGATCTTCACAACTTTATTTATGTTGCCATTAATTATGTTTAGTTTTGTTCATAACTTAATTGTTTTCATCTACTTCTTTTCAAGATGGCACGAAAGCGGGCGCAGCTCAAACCAATCGACCGTTGCAAGGCTATTGCAGAGGAATTGGCAGGATTTCTTCTCACGCAAGTCATAGCAGAAGACGGAGAATTTTTCCATCCTATGAACCAATTATAGCCAGCTCCCTTCTCTATGCAAGTATACAACTATTCAAAACGAACCTCAGATTATGTAATTATCGGTCGATTACTTCGTGTTACATGTATATATATATGTACTACTATTTGGTGCATCAACATTTAACCGCAAACAGAAACGGAAACATGTAAACGGAAACCCTGAAAATACGGAACACGCCCTAAACCCTAAACCCTAAATACGGAATTGGAAACCCTGAAAAGAAAAAAGAAAAAAAAAATAGAAAAAAAAAACTTTAGGACCGGTTGGTATTACCAACCGGTTCTAAAGGTCCTCCGCCTGCGCGCTCTCTTCGGCGCCCACGTGGAGGCCTTTAGAACCGGTTGGTGACTGACCGGTTCTAAAGGGGGGGGCTTTAGTCCCGGATACGTAGCACCGGTTTTGTATCCGAGTCCAAAGGCCCTTACAAACCGGTGCTACTGGCCTGTTCTCCACCAGTGTTTGATCTCAGCTTACAATGCTTTTACAAATATGATGATGAAGATTGTGTTGGTAGCATGCACCTTAGAATTTATTTTGTTTTTGTTGTTTTACCTACTCGAGGATGATGCCAACTTTGTTGGTTAACAAAGCTTCTTGGCTAACAAAGCTTTTAGGCATGGATTTTTCTGGCTTACAGCAAATGCAGATGCAGAACGGATTGTACGAACTTGTGACGGTTGCCAGAAGCATGCAAGACACGAACATATGCCAGCTTAGGATTTACGCATGATTCCAATAACTTGGACTTTCGCGGTTTGGGGACTAGACATGGTTGGACCTTTCAAAATGTCACGAGGAAAAAGGCTCATCCTTTGGTGGAAGTTGACAAGTTCACAAAATGGGTAGAAGCAGAACCTGTTAGCAAAAGTGACACAACTACAACTGTCAAGTTCCTGAAAAAGTTGATTTTCAGGTTTTGATATCCACATAGCATAATCATAGACAATGGGTCAAACTTGTCTGATGGAGCAATGCAGAAATTTTATGAACTGAATCATATCAAACTCGATATTGCTTCAGTTGCACACCCACAATCCAATGGACATGTAGAGCGGGCTAACCAGGAATTACTATATCAAACCAAGACCCTAGGTTCCCCTCGAACGAACTGCAATTGCTGGTTGGAAGAACTGTCTGCTGTGTTATGAAGCATACAGACCATTCCCAACAGATCAAAGTTTACACACCGTTTTTTCTGGTTTATGGAGCAGAGGCTATCGTGGGGTTTTCGCGGAAAGTGGCCTCGTCTGAGAACTAGATTGTGAGGCCATTGCTACTAAGCAAAGCTTCAAAAGGGTTGAGGCGGAAATGAGAGACGCGAGTTTACCCAGGTTAGGCCCCTCTTGAGGGTAAAACCTACTCCTACTTTCTTACTATGAGAAACAAGGTCTTGATTACAAAGGGCAATTCCGGCTCTCGATATCTCGAGCTACCTTGCTATCAACTTAGAATTTGTCTCTCTACGTCCCAGGACCTCGCCTTATATAGTGGACGAGTACCCCAGATTACAAGGGGATCTGGGTTGTTCCCGTGATCGAAGTCCTAGACTACTCCGGTTCCGAGACGTTCCGTCCGGTATATTCCAAGACCCGGACGTTCCTTCCGTCCTTGGTTAGCTCCTTAGGTATTGGGCCTCCGGATCTTCAAACTCGGACCACGGGCCGGTTCCTCCACCTTTCGGGGTTACACTTAAGGTAACCTGGATCTTCTTCTGCTGGCTGGTACTTATCCAGCTCCTCCCGATATAAACCGGATCGAGCATTATGAACCGGCATGAGGAGAATCCGGTTCATGTGGGTGGAAAGTAAGGCTCCTCCTTACTTATTCCCCCAACATTCGCTCCCAGGTTAACATGAACTCTTAAGTTAAAAATTACGTTGTTCATGTTAAGCTATTTTTGGAAATAACTTAAACACTATTTGTTAGTTCAAGAAATAATCTTCTGGAATATCTGATCCGGATTATACAGGTTTCATCATCATGACCAGGATCATATCTTTCCCTTTTTCTGAAAAGATAACTCCGCATTTTATCACCAAGATCTCAAGACCCGAAAAGATTTTGGTCTGTCCCAGATTTTTCTCCGTGTATTTTTCTCAAAACAAAATCTTCATTTGTAGATCCAATCTCTTCACATCTTTCCCGTAAAAAGGTTAATCCCGAGGGTCCTTTGTGTAAAATTACCCAATTAACCTAGGGTTTAGGCCCCCGCCTATAAATAGCCTCCTGGTACGGCCCTAGGGTCATTTGCACCCCGCACTCTCCACTTCTTCTTCTTCCTCGGAACATAGCTCGAGAGCTCCATTTTCTTCGTAACGCTGCCGCGTCCGGAGCTTCGCCGGTGTTCCTCGCAAGATGGTGAAGGAAAAGAGCCTAGCGACCAAGGCCGGAGGAACCGGAAAGAAGAAGAAGGTCGGCGGCGCATCCGGTTCTGCAGCGGCCAAGTCTGGTAGGGGGATGATGCAAGTGAACTGGTGCAAATCAGAGATGACCCAGGGCCGGCTGACTGAGATGGAGGATTCTAGTTTACTCCCGAAGAACATATTCTGGTGGGCCCCGGGAAATGAGATTCGGCCTGAGCCTAGGTCGGACGAGGTAATAGTCTTCGAGGCCCACATTCTCCGTGGGTTTCGTCCTCTCGGGTCTCATTTTTTCTGCCGGCTCTTGAGTTATTACGGTCTCCACGTTCAAGATCTTATCCCAAATTCTATTCTGAATGTTAGCAACTTTTGGTGTTCTCTGTGAAGATTACCTCCAAGTAGAGCCCAATTTAGACCTCTTTCTTGAGTACTTTTATTGTAACAAACACCCGGAAGTAGCTGGGGGTGAGCTTGTCCACTGCGGTGGCGTCTTGTTTCAGAGGCGAAAAGACATCGCTTATCCGGGTATCCCTCTCGGTCATCCCAAACTATGGCAAAAAACCTTCTTCTACATCAAAAACACCTCTCCTGAAGATGAGCCGGCTCTTCCGGGTTATCACCCTGAACGTCTGGTCTATACAAGCACCATAAACTCTTATGCCAAATCCGCTGATCGAGTCAAAATCAAACCCCTCCTCAAGCGCGTAACTTCCTTGATAGTTCATAGGTTAACTGGTTTAGACCTGACCAAAACTTGGGTGAACTGACGTATCCAACCCGTCAGCATTAGGAACCGGCTATTCCATGAATATACCGGTTTATCAGACCCTAAGGGTATTCTAACTCTCCGGTTTCCAAGTCTGATATGATGGCTGCACTAAAATACTTGGTTGGAATAAAGCAGGACATTTTCTTTGATGTTGGCCTTGCTGCCTTTTGCTCTTCTAGCCCGGCTCCTCCGGTAAGTTTATCTTTTTATAAGTAACTTTCATTCTTAAGACTGCGCATACATTGACCCTGATTTTGTCCAGTTTACAGCTTTCGGATGCCTTCTAGGTTACCATTCAAGAGCCAGCTTCTCCACCTAAAGATGATGAATCAGAAGAGCAAAGTGACGAAGAGGACGAGGTTTCCAAATTTGATTCCCTTGGTCACTTGCATAACCAGTTTTCTGATGCTAGTTACTCGTAGGATGAACCGTCTGATCAGGAGGACAAGGTGATGCAGGTCAAGAAGTGTCGGATCAACACATTCCGGATCTCAACCCCACCACTCCCATTACTGGCTCAAACGTGGCGATAAAAAAGGATTCTCCCGTGACCAACAAGAGGGGCCGGCAGGCTATTGCTAAGGTGCCTATTTCTAGACTGTCCAAAAATCCTTTGAACCCGTCCTCATATATGGATAAAACACATGATGATGAAGATACCTGTAAGAGAAGGAGGACCCGAAGCTCCGGGTCAAGTGACTTACAAGAAGGTTTGCCCGAGAAAACTCCCTCTCGCCGGGTTACCAAGGCTCAAGTTTCGCCTACCTCTTCACATCCCTTGGCGGGGAAAATCCGGCCTGAGTTGAGTCATACCTTTCATACAGATTCTCCCAACTCTGGTTCATCCCATTTAGTGGGGCCAGTGAGTTTTCCATTAACTCTGGGTCAGTTAGCTCTTCAATCTTTGTTTCATAACTACAAACATTTTGTTATGCAATCCGGCTTATAATTTTCATCTTGCTGCACGAGCCAAGCTGTGTTAAAGGTTAACCCAATCTCAGCTGCTGCTCCCAATGCAAATCTGGAAGAAAGGGCCTTTGAAGAAGAACAAGATGAGCCGACTGTTCAATCGCCGGGTCATATCAATGATCTTGCACAAGCCACTGAACAAGAGGTGAATCCGGTTGATAACACGCCGGATAATGATCCTCCTATTGAAGATATGATCGTCTCTGACACAGACGTAGAAATTATCGGCTCTCATACTGCCAAGACTGTTAGAACCTCCACTGTACTTTCCAAAGTTAGAGAAGATTTGAAGCCATCTCCAGAGGAAAAACACTTTCCTTCCAACCTGAACATTGAAGGCCAGGATTTTCCCAACAAGCACCATACAAAACATGCTTTAACAAAAATTCTCTACATGCTACAACAAGGAAACATGAGAGTACTCACGTAACACTACTAAAACTAACAGCTCTGAATAAATATGCATTAAAGCAAGGGCTAAATGCAGTACTAGCAAAAAGTGAACACTCAAAGAGCAATAAGAATGAAAACTAGAGTGTTCTAAGCAATGAAAACGGAGCGTGTCTCTCTCCCACACAAGTATGACAGGATCCAACCATAAACTACAGCAAATAAAACTAAACAAACTGAAAGCAAAAAATAACTGACGCTACAAGTAAAGCACATAAGATGTGACCGAATAAAAATATAGTTTCACTAGAAGTGACCTGATAATTTGTCGATGAAGAAGGGGATGCCTTGGGCATCCCCAAGCTTAGACACTTGAGTCTTCTTGGAATTTTCTGGGATGTAACTCCGGGGCATCCCCGAGCTTAGGTTTTTCACTCTTCTTGATCACATCAAATCATCCTCTTCTCTTGACCCTTGAAAACTTCCTTCACACCAAACTTCACAACATCTTCATTAGCAACGTTGGTGCAATCGAAATAATAAATTCACATGGTTAAGTTTCAACACAAGACAAATACTCATAAACACATTATCTACTGTCACAACTTCTTTTTTTTCTCAAAAGAACACAACAAGAAAGAGATTAAGAGGAAAATGCATTATTAGCAGAAATCTGTCAAAACAGAACTACAGGTAAAGATGATTTTTTTTCGAAAATCCTCTGTTTCTCAAATCAAAAAGTTGTCAGCTTAGAAAAGTTGCGTATATATCCTAGGACGACGCACAAAAAAACTCAGGTCATTTTGAATTTTCTGTGATTTTATACGATTTTCACAGTGGACAGCGGAAATCTGTTTCCTGCGCAGAAATCCAAAATATAGTCTGAACTTTCCAATAGAGGCTTTACTTGGCTCAACAAAGACACAAAAGAAAAAGATACAGTGGGGTTTCTAAGGAAATAGAAAACACCCAGGTTCAAAGAAAACAAAAGTAAACAACGGAAAACGGGTTAAAAACGGGGAAATAAAACGTGTTGCTTTTCTTTAACGCCTTTTAGCTAGGCATGATAATTTGAGAAGGTGCTCACATGAGAAATATGAATTGAAGGAAAAGAGAGCACCAAGAAGCAAATGTAAAACAAGTTTAAGTCTAACCCATTTCCTATGAAAAATAATCTTGTATAAGAACAATTCAATAAAGCACAAAGTGGCTATTATAGGAAGACAAAATAAGTGCAATTTCAAAATTTTCAACATAAAGAGGGGAAACTTAATATTGTTGAGAGGCATAAAATTATGTTTCCCTCTCTCATAATATCTTTTAGTAGCATCATGAATAAAATTAACAACATAACTATCAGATATAACATTCTTATCATGAGCCACATGCATAAAAGAATTATTACTCTCCACATAAGCATAGTCATTCTCATTAATAGCAGTGGGAGCAAATTCAACAAAATAGATATCATTATTATTCTCATCACCATAATCATCATACATAGGAGGCATATTGTAATCATAATTAATTTTCTCCTAAATAGTAGGTGTACTGAAAATATCATATTCATCATTGTAATCATCATATATTGGGGGCAAAGTATCATCAAAGAAAATTTCCTGTTCAAAACTTGGGGGACTAAAAATATAATATTCATCAAAACCAACTTACGCAAGCTTAGACTTTTCCATAGCATTAGCAATAATGGTGCTCAAAGAATTCATACTAATAACATTGCTACTGGCGTGCAAAAAAAGATCCATAGGTTTTTAAATTTTCTCTTCAAACACTTCATGTCCTAACTCAAGATAAAGATTATAAAACTCTCTCATATTTTTGTTGTTTTCCATTAATCCTAACTAGTGAAAACAAGAAACAAAAAAAAATTAATTGCAGAATCTAAAAGAAATAACTTTGAGCACTCACACACGAGGATGTGAGTACCTTTTACCTTACCTCCCCGGAAATGGCGCCAGATAGAACAGGAACAAGTTTCCCTTAAGTGGATCACCCAAGGTTTATCGAACTCAAGGAGGTAGAGACCAAAGATATCCCTCTCAAGCAACCCTGCAATTAAGATACAAAAAGTCTCTTGTGTCCCCAACACACCCAATATACTTGTCAGGTATATAGGTGCACTAGTTTGGCGAAGAGATAGTGAAATACGAGAAATATGGATGGTTATAAGTAATAATAGCAATCTGAAATAAATATGGCATCAAGCAAACATGTAGCAGAACAGGCGGAAAATGGAGTTTCAATGCTTGGAAACAGGGCCTAGGGATCCTAGTTTCACTAGAGGACACTCTCAACAATGATCACATAATTGAATAAATAAATATCTTCTCTTCACTATGCTACTCTTAACCCTCTCCGGTTGAATAACGAACACTAATCATTGCGTAGGGCTGCAAAAAGCATTCCTTAAAGTAAGCATTCCCATGTCTAGTTAACCCCACGCTGTCACTATGAGCGCCCTATAAGGTACTAGACAAACACCACAATTCATAGAGGAGACACACACGATGTGCACACTGTCACCTTCACACCGCGGGACAAGGTGACTCCAAAGTTCATATTAATAAAACACTTGAGTAGCAAAAGATGAAGAGTAACGTCTACTTATTCAACTAGATTAAAAAGCTCACGATCACATATAGATCACACCATGGGAGAGAGATGAACCACATAGTACCGGTAGAGCCCTCAGCCCCAGGGTAGAACTACTCCCTCCTCATCATAGGAGACAGCAACGGCGATGGAGATGCGGTGGAGTCGATGGAGATGGCTTCCGGGGGCACCTCCCTGTCCCGGTAGGGTGCCGAAACAGAGATTTGTCCCTCGAAACTTGTCGGCAGCGGCGGCGGAGCTACTGATGTATTTTGTGGAAAAGGTCGATTCTTCTAGGGTTCATGCATCGAGGGAGTATAAATAGGCGAAAGGGCAAAGGCGGTGGAGCCCTGGGGGCTCCACACCACCCCCCGCTGCGGCCAAGGGGGGGGCCGCCCTATGGTGTGGGACCCCTGAGGCCCCCTCCGGGTCTCTTCGGGACTCTGTGGAACCTTCGGGAATTCTAAGATTTCCGGGCTTCGAATTTTCCAATTCCGATAATATTTCCAGAACAACTTTTCTGAAACTAAAAACAACAGAAAATAGGGAACTAGCTCCGTGGCATCTTGTCAATAGGTTAGTCTGTAAAATCGATAAAAATGACATAAAGAAGGGGGAAACATGTAGCAATTGGCATAATATCATCATGGAACATCAGAAATTATAGATACATTAGAGACGTAACAAGCATCCCCAAGCTTAGTTCCTACTCGTCCTCGAGTAGGTAAACGATAAAACAAAATAAATTCTGAGGTGACATGCTACTAACATAAACTTGATCATCATAATGTAAAAGCATATGTAAGCTGAGATCATAGAACTTAAACACGATCATGATAAATATAACTTTAATATTAAAGAATAGCAATCATCTTGCATCATGAGAAGTAACTCAAATAAAAGATCATGAATAACAATGCAAAGAAAGATATATGTTTGTTTCAAGTATAAAGAAAGCATGGAAAAGTGATATTTCGCTAGTCCTTAAGAGTGGGGCAAAACATAAATGCCAGGACACCGTCAAAGTTCATGAGGAAGACTAGAACAAATAATTAGAGAACAATCAATAACACATCATGAATCAATTAATAATGTTTCTGAGACAAATGCACATAAAACTCAGAATGGCAAAAATGCTCTCTCAACTGTGCATAAAGTTAGAAGATGGAGACTCAACATAGAAGTAAAAGAAAGGCCCTTCGCATAGGGAAGCATGGATCAACTCATGTGCTAGATATTTTATTTTATTAAACAGAGGTATTAAAAACTTGACATTCCTCCCAACCATCTTACACAAACCATCGCTAACCGAATCCTCGGGTGCCTACCAACAATCACATACCGTGGAGGAGTGTCTATATTTTGGGAGATGTATGCTAATGTCAACGAATGGTAAACAGAAAATACAGTACGTCACAAGCCAACTAGATTTCACAAGAGCGGCTCCCATATGAAGGACACAACTGGTGTAGAAGGTCATCCCTCTCTCTCTTTTGTTTACGCAATTATGCTTTGACTGATAAATCAGGGGCAAAAATAGTGAAGAGATTTTGTGTGTATTAATTTGGGCTGGGCACCCCGCTGCCAGCTCTTTTATCAATTGGATAAGCGGATGAAGCCACTAGTCCAGGGTGTGAAATCCAATCAACAAGTGAGATAAAGATTCTCTATTTACGTCCTCATGAGCAAAAACGGGAACACAAAACATGAGTAATTTTGAAAGTTGTAAAGGTAGCACATGAGCAATTTACTTGGAGTGGCGGTGAAATACCACATGTAGGTAGGTATGGTGGAGACAATGGGAAAACTTTGGTTTTTGGGAGTTGGCTTGCACGAGTAGAACTCATACTCAATACAAGTAGAGGCTAGCAAAAGACTGGGAGCGACAAATCAAGAGAGGATAAGAGCCATAATCATGCATAGTGACGTAAACATCATTAATCAAAGCATAATTGGTACCACAAGTTCAAAAACTAAATTATCATGGAGGCTATTTGTGACTCGTTCATAGTCATAAACATGGTGTGAGTATGCGCCAAGTCAACCAAATAAAACATTCAAAGGAGAACACCACAAATTTATGCTTCAATATGACAAGAACAACACTCATGCTACTCAATAACCACAAGGCTTTAAAACCAAAATAACATCTAGCATGACATCAAAAAGTTCTAGCCACATCCTATACAAGCTTCTACATGCACTGTTATAAATTCTACCTCAAGCAGCAGTTTCTTTTCCCAACAAGCACCATACAAAACATGCTTTAACAAAAATTCTCTACATGCTACAGAAAGAAAACATGAGACTACTCACATAAAACTACTAAAACTAATATCTCTGAATAAATATGCATGAAAGCAAGGGCTAAACGCAGTACTAACAAAAAGTGAACACTTACAGAACAATAAGAATGAAAACTAGAGTGTTCTAAGCAATGAAAACGAAGCGTGTCTCTCTCCCACACAAGTATGATAGGATCCAACCATCAAATACAGCAAATAAAACTAAACAAACTGAAAGGAAAAATAACTGACTCTCCAAGTAAAGCACATAAGATGTGACCGGATAAAACAATAGTTTAACTAGAAGTGATCTGATAATTTGTCGATGAAGAAGGGGATGCCTTGGGCATCCTCAAGCTTAGACGCTTGAGTCTTCTTGGAATTTTCTGGGATGTACCTCCGGGGAATCACAAAGCTTAGGCTTTTCACATTTCTTGATCACATCATATCATCCTGTTCTCTTGACCCTTGAAAACTTCCTTCGCACCAAACTTCTCACAATCTTCATTAGCAACGTTAGTGCAATCGAAATAATAAATTCACATGGTTCAGTTTAAAAATAAGATTAACACTCATAAACACATTAGTTATTTTGACAACTTCTTTTAAAACATTTTTCTCAAAAGAACACCAAAATAAATAGATTAAGAGGCAAATGCAATTATTAGTAGAAATCTGTCAAAACAGAACAGAACCTAAAGATGATTTTTTAGAAAATCCTCTGTTTCTCAAATCAAAAAGTGGTAAACTAACAAACGTTGAGTATATATCCCAAGATGATGCACAAAAAAACTCGGGTCATTTTGAATTTTTTGTGATTTTATACGATTTTAACAGTGGACAACAGAAATCAGTTTCCTATGCAGAAATCCGAAATATAGTCTCAACTTTTCGCTAGAGGCTTTACTTGGCTCAACAAAGACACAAAAGAAAAGATACGGCGGGGTTGCTAAGGAAATAGACAACACCCAGGTGCAAAGAAAACAAAAATAAACGACGGAAAATGGGTTGAAAACGGAGAAATAAAACGGGTTGTCTCCCGGAAGCGCTTTTCTTTAACGCCTTTTAGCTAGGCATGATAATTTGAGAAGGTGCTCACATGAGAAATATGAATTGAAGCAAAAGAGAGCACCAAGAAGAAAATGTAAAACAAGTTTAAGTCTAACCCACTTCCTTTGAAAAATAATCTTGTATAAGAACAATTCAATAAGGCACAAAGTGGCTAGCATAGGAAGACAAAATAAGTGCAATTTCAAAAATTTCAACATAAAGAGGAGAAACTTGATATTGTTGAGATGTATAAAATTATGTTTCCCTCTCTCATAATAACTTTCAGTACCATCATGAATAAAATTAACAATATAACTATCAGATATAACATTCTTATCATGAGCCACATGCATAAAAGAATTATTACTCTCCACATAAGAATATTTATTCTCACTAATAGAAGTGGGAGCAAATTCAACAAAATAGCTATCATCATTATTCTCATCACTGTAATCGTCAAATATAGAAGGCATACTGTAATCATAATTAATTTTCTCCTCAACAGTAGGTGGACTGAAAATATCATATTCATCATTGTAATCATCATATATTGGAGGAAAAGTATCATCAAAGAAAATTTCCCCCTCAAAACTTGGGGGACTAAAAATATCATATTCATCAAAACCAACTTCCCCATAGCATTAGCAATAATGGTGTTCAAAGAATTCATACTAATAACATTGCTACTAGCATTCAAATAAAGCTCCATAGGTTTTTAAATTTTCTCTTCAAAAATTTCATGTCCTAACTCAAGATAAAGATTATAAAGCTCTCTCATATTTTTGTTGTTTTCCGTTAAGCCTGACTAGTGAAATCAAGAAAAAAAAAAGATTTAATTGCAGAATCTAAAGGAAATAACTTCGAGCACTCACACACGAGGATGTGAGTATCTTTTACCTTACCTCCCCGGCAACGACGCCAGAAAAGAGCTTTATGTCTATGCACGCTTCTATTCTTATAGACAGTGTTGGGCCTCCAAGTGTCGAGGTTTGTAAAACAGCAGCAAGTTTCCCTTAAGTGGATCACCCAAGGTTTATCGAACTCAGGGAGGGAGAGGTCAAAGAAATCCCTCTCAAGCAACCCTGCAATTAAGATACAAGAAGTCTCTTGTGTCCCCAACACACCCAATATACTTGTCAGGTATATAGGTGCACTAGTTCGGCGAATAGATAGTGAAATGCGAGTAATATGGATGGTTATAAGTAATAATAGCAATCTGAAATAAATATGGCAGCAAGCAAACATGTAGTAGAACAGGCAAAAACGGTGTTTCAATGCTTGGAAACAAGGCCTAGGGATCCTACTTTCACTAGTGGACACTTTCAACAATGATCACATAATTGAATAACTAAATATCTTCTCTTCACTATGCTACTCTTAACCCTCTCCGGTTGGATAACGAACACTAATCATTGCGTAGGGCTGTAGAAAGCATTCCTTAAAGTAATCATTCCCATGTTTAGTTAACCACACGCTGTCACTATGAGCGCCCTAGAAGGTACCAGACAAACACCACAATTCATAGAGGAGACACACACGATGTGCACACTATCACCTTCACACCGCGGGACAAGGTGACTCCAAAGTTCATATTAATAAAACACTTGAGTAGCACAAGATGAAGAGTAACATCTACTTATTCAACTAGATTACAAAGCTCATGATCAACCTGATGAACCACATGGCTATCGGTTGAGCCCTCAGCCCCGGTGGAGAACTACTCCTTCCTCATCATAGGAGACATCAACGACGATGGAGATTGCGGTGGAGTCGATGAAGATGGCTTCCGGGGGCACTTCCCTGTGCCGGCAGGGTGCCGGAACAAGGATCTGTCCCCCGAAACTTGTCGTCGTCGGCAGCAGAGCTACAGATGTATTTTGTTGAAAAGGTCGATTCTTCTAGGGTTTATGCATCAGGGGAGTATAAATAGGCGAAAGGGCAAAGGCGATGGAGCTTTGGGGTCCCCACACCACCCCCCGGAGCGGCCAAGGGGGGCGCCGCCCTATGGTGTGGGCCCCTTGAGGCCCCTCTCCGGGTCTCTTCGGGACTCTATGGAACCTTCGGGAATTCTAAGACTTCCAGGCTTCGAATTTTCCAATTCCCAGAATATTTCCAGAACAACTTTTCTGAAACTAAAAACAATAGCAAACAGGGAACTGGCTCTGTGGCATCTTGTCAATAGGTTAGTCCAAAAAATCGATAAAAATGACATAAAGAAGGGAGAAAACATGTAGCAATTGGCATAATATTATCATGGAACATCAGAAATTATAGATACGTTGGAGACGTCTCATGGCTCAAGAGCTTTCTAAGAACCGACACCGTGCAGATGGGATCATTGATTTTTTGAAGAAGAGATTTGAGGTAATCTTGATAGACATAACCTCTAGCCCTAAATCTTCTGGTTTATCTTTGTGAAAATGAACGTGAAGATTTATATGTTATACATTTGACTTTGAACCATAGCCCCCAAGTGCCATTTTATGAATTAATTGTAGATCGGGGCTTGTCTTGGTCTTTCTTCAGTAGGTTCAATTAACACTGTAGCCCCCAAGTGCCAAATTTCCTAGCCTGCAGCTACTTGGGACTTAATAGATTTTGTCTTCATCTTCCTTATAAAACTGGATTAGTGTAGCCCCCAAGTGCCGGGTTGCAAGCCTGCAGCTACTCGGGACTTAATGAATTTTCCAGATCTTGAGTAATTTAACACCATTGTAACTTTCAATAGCCGGGTTATGGTTGTCTATAACCTGGATTTTTCTCAACATCTAACTTGTATTGTTCATAACCCGTAATTTTGCAGAGTCTTGAATTATCCTCTTAGAAGGAGATTTTGAATTTGAAGAACCTGCTTGCACAAGAGGCCAAGAAGACTAAGAAGGCGAGAACCTTGCAGCAGGAACTGGAGAAACAAGTTACGGAAGCAACCAAGAAGTTATCTGTTCTTCAGCAAGATTTTGAGAACCGGGAGAAATCTCTGCTTGAGAGAGCGGAAAATGATGAAAAAGAGTTGGAGGAAACCCAGGGAAACTTTACTAAGGTGAAAGACCTGCTTGGTGACATTACTTGCAGTGTTTTTGGTAAGTTTTATTCCCTTTGTAGCGAATTTTGCGGTTTATGATCTCTTTTATCTTCTGAAGATAATCCGGCTTCTGATCAGTTTGTTCTTGCAATTGATAGGTAGAATGCATGGTAATAACCTCCAACTTCCTGAGCTGAAATTGAAGGCTCTGTTCACCTTGATCCGGCAGTTATATGTTGGGGGAGGAGAATGTATCAAGGCCGTTAGGAACCGGGATAACGCTCCCAAAAAGCTTCATGAGATGCTTGTGGAATGAACTCAAGTTCCTCAATGGATAGAAGAGCACAAGGTCTCAGCCTGCCGGCATGGAGCAATCAAGGTTATGTCTCTTGCCAAAGCTTATTACCCGGAGCTAAATCCGAATCTCTTGGTTGGAGGTTTCCCTAAGTATCGGGCCGATAGGACCAAGTATGAAAAGAAAGACTTTGCAAAGATTGAGAAAGAATGACGGTTCCAAGCTTGCTCCATTGCTGAGAAGGTGAAACGGAAGGATCTGTGTCAGGGTTATCTCCCCTCAGGTGACCGCAAACTGGCTTTCTGCCCTCAGGTCATAACTGCTATTTTTCCTTTGGTTTCTGCCCCTCCACGCCCTTTGTATGATCTGGAGGATATCAATGATCCTTTGGCTCAACTGGAGTGGAAATATGTTTCCATGGCTGAAGTTGAAGAGGCAGAGAAAATCCAAGATGGTGATGAAGAACACCCAGAGACGCAAGACCCGGCATCAGGAGCCAGTTTAGACTCTACACAAAAGAAAGGGAAAAATGTTTTGTGATGAACACTTTGTTAATTTTTATAATAATTCAACCCTCGTGGGTTTGTAATAGGCTAGATAAACTGCTTTATTTCTATCTCTATTTATTTGAAAGTGCGCATGTGCACCGGTGATACTTTTTGGCATATAATAACTCGGTTTTTCTTGCCAGCTTATGCAAAAAAATTCCGGGTCATCTTCCTTCAAAAATCTGCTACCCCTTTTGGTTTATCTTTGCTATCCGTCTCAGCCGGTTTATTGCATGAATTTTTCTAGTGTTTCCAACTCTGGTGAGTTCAGGGTCATAATAACCCGTTTTTTCCAGGTTATAACATGATTGACTCACCCAGGTTTGAACATCTAGGTCATAAAAATTGCGTGTAACCACTAGCTGGCAGGCAAGTATAACCAATATAATTTGGCATATGCCAGATTCTTGAGATATAGACTGTGCTCTAGCATCAGTGTCACATCCCAATTTTGGAATACCTGATAACACAGTTGTTTTGCTAATTGCTTGACAATTAAACTTTGGTTGTGTTTGTTTGAGTGCAAATAAACAAACTAATTATATAAACTTACATGACTAAGAAATGGAAAGCAAACTTAAAAAGATAGCAAAGCAGTAAACTAAAAATATTCAACATATTGTTCCAATGACCATGACAATATTTTCTAAAGTAAATATTGATCAAAGAGTTTTCCAAAACTATCTTATGAATCCCATACTTGTTGAATATTATTCCAAGGCCTAAATTAAGAAAGAGGAAACACTAATAAATTTCCCTAAAAGATTATCAGAAAAAGAGGCATTCTTAGATGCTTCACCAAAATATTATCAAATGTTTTTCCAACCTTGAAAGCTTAAAAACAAAGTATTGGAGAGCATTGATTTGCTATCTCTAGTCACATAAATATTTTGGCAAAGCATTGTTAAAGAAAAGCCAAGTGCCTTATTAAATTGAATTTCCAATATTTCTAGAAACAAGAAACTCAAACAAGTTACTATTGGAAACTTTCTTCAAATGAGCTTAAACTAATATCATTGCTTCCTTATATCAAATAAGGAACACACACAATAGGAGACCAAAATTGAATCAATTAAAGTCCTGAAAACATGAATTTTCTCCACAGCAACAATTGGAATTTTGGACAAGTTTGTTCTACAAACTTTTTTAAAATGCCATGAAATAAATACCACATTCTTTATATCATAAATAGGGATGAAAACCAAAAGGGCACAAGTTTCTGAATAATTTAAGTTGCCAAAAACCCCTGTTTTCTTGAGAGCGCCTTTTTGAAATTTGCACAAGTTTGTTCTATGAAGTAACTCAAAATGACTTGAAATTTCTACCACATAAGAAACACATCAAATAAGGAATGGGTGCCAACAATTATCATTTTTGGAAGCTCCTAAGTAGGTTAATAAATTCAATGTCCATTTATGTAAGAATTCAAATTTGAACAACTTTGAATTATAAAGTTTCTCCAATTGAGCCAATTTTCACATATGTTGTGCAACTCAACTAATAAGAATTTTGGGCAAAAGGAATTTAAATTTTGACTTTGTTTGCTTGGTGAAAACATCCTTTTTCAGAGAGGACAGGGACCTATTTGTAAAATGTCAAGGAACTAGTTGTAAGCTGAGTCACACCATCTTCTTCCTCTAGCTCTCTGTAGCAGCAGTGCACCTAGGCCATGGCTTCGATTAGAAGGTATCGAGGGGGATAAGAGGCCCCCCATGTGCCCTTGTCTGCTCATTGCCCCCTCTCTCTCCCCCCCCACGAGCTCTCCTCTCTCTCTTTGTACAGGAACCCCAAATCGGAACCCTAGAAACGGCTCGTCGTCGTTGCGGCCGTTGTCGACCTCGCCGCCGGCCGCCGTGCAGTCTTTCAGCTCCGCCTCATCGTGGTGGTCCTCTCTGCCAGAGGAATCGAGCCGGAAGGGCTCGAGGTGGCCGCGCCATCCCTGTTTCTTCTCCGAGATCGGCGCACTCCGGCGACGGATTCCCGGCGACACGACCCTCCTCCGTCCTCTCCGAACCCTCCATCGCGCCTAGGGTGAGCACATGGACCCCGCCGTCCACTTTCCCCCCTCCCTCGCCCTCGGAATCCCCCATCGCGCCGTGCTCTGTTTCCGGTCGCCGCACGCCCTCGTCACCGGCCACTCTCCGGCCTCTCCCTGGAAACGAGGTTGGACCTAGATGAGTCCCTGAGTCGTGGGCAACGCGTAGGTATTTGTTTTCGAAGAACGGTGGCCGGAATCGCTCGAATTTGCTCGCTGGAGATCTCCCCGCCGGCGAGTGACGCAACGATGACGTCGTGATGACGCAGCCCCCCTTGACCGCGCGCTAGCAGGTCAAACTGGCCCGTGGGGCCGCGATCTGCGCGCGTGGCAGCCCCCGTGGCATCCTGGCCCGCGAGTCAGCGGCTCGGGCTAGAACTGGCCGCGGTAGATCTGGATCTGGCCGGCCCATCTGTGGATCTGGCCTAGGACACATTTGTTTTTCCTTTTATTTTTCACAGATTGATACCTGTTTACTTTTGGCTCTAAAATGCTACCTAAAAGATGAATTTGACCAAACTAAAATTCACAGTTGTACATCAACTAAATATAAACCACCTCCAACTTGTAGATCTACATTTGGATGAATATTTTTGAAACTAAAAATGATTTGGCAACAGGTACCAGAAACACCAAAATGAGCACCATTTCAAATCCACAACTCAGAATGAAGTGAGGAAAATTGTATTGGAAAGCCCTTGAAATTTCCTAACAGGAGAAATTAACCTTGCTTCCAAATTCATTGTATTTTTGAAATGGCATGCAATTTGGTAAAACACCAGAGAGCACTTTGGTGATTTTTATAAAATTATTAAAAATGATTTTTGATGCAAACTCAACTGATGGTCTTGTATATGTATAGGGCTATACAAACCTAGCTTGGTTTAATTTTTAGAGCATCATAGAAATTTTGGTGGACAGATCCTTGTTTCACCTGTTTCTGCCATTTTGGCATTTTAAGTAATTAAATTGTGTGAATATATTTTTGTGTTTCCATATTGTTTTCTAGCATGTAAAAGTGGTGTGAACTTGTTTTCTAAGTGTTACTTAACTATTTTAGCCTGTTAGGTTGTGTGGACTTGAGTTGAGAAGAAATAGGATTTTGTTATTAACATATGATTATTCTCTAGTTAATATTTGCATAGCATTTTTGAGTGTTAACTTTATGTGCAAACACTTGGATTTTTGATTAGATACAGAACCATGTTGATACTTATGTTGTGTTGTTATCACCTCTGCTAGCTTGCTTTTGAATTGGTATAAAAGCATGAGTAGCTTTGTGATGACTATGAGAATGTTATGGAAAAATTCCCCCATGTGTGGAATTTTTTACATGAACATTTGTGATTGTGTAGCCACATAATTTTGTGTTGTATCCATAGGACCAGTAGCATTTTGATTATGTTGTTATGAGTACTTGATCCCTAGAGTTTTCACTTGTGTGAAAACAATAGCATGAGTAGCATTACCTTGCTTATTTTTGCACCCTATTATTTTCTACTAGCATGGTTATTGCACTAGATGCTAGTTTAGTCTTTTGTTAATTTTTAGCAAATATGACCAGAGGCCTTGTGACCTCTTAATGCTTTGTTATGCTAGTGGGACACCCACTGGTGTCATTGCATTTTTGGTGGAAACATTATTTCCCCCACACTAGATGTGTTTCTTTTATATAGTTTCATAACTAATGAGTGCCTAGTATTTTTGCTTTGGGAATTTTTGTGCTACACAAAAATGGGTATGCTTCCGTTTGTAAGTGGTTGTAATCATGTGTGGCTTGCTAGGAAAAATCCATCTTTGGAGTGTTGATTGATTCCTCTAAGTAATGCCCTTTTTATTACTACTAGTATGTAGGAGTTGCCCTGCAAATTGATGTCTTGTTTTATCAAATGGGATATTTTTGTTATAGCAAGTATAGATGTTTTTCACTACTGTTTTTATGACATGGACCCTCTGGTTGTATTTCAATTACTTGATTGAAATGCATCCATTGATTCTTCATGTTTAAGTAGTACTAGTTTCCTTAGCAGTTTTTGTATTGAATTAATTTTCCTGCCAACTTGTGTTTTGGTAGATATTTGTGTGTCCTTACATGAGGACATGTTTTCATTTACCATTATGATAACATGGTTCCTTGTTTGCATTTTAGTACTTTACTTATTATGCATGCTTGCTTAGCAAACTTTTAGTGGAAACTGTTGGGGCGCGTAGAGATAAACGAAAACTTTTCCTACGCAATGCTCCAAGATCTAGCCGAGGTAGAAGGCCACGAGTATTACCACTAGACGCGCAGGTGCGGATTATCGATGTAGCGCGTCGGGTCGGGGCAGTGCAGTCCCACGATCCGGTCCGGCCGATCCAATCCCTCGAACGTCGAAGTGCTGAACGTACAGCACCTCTGCCGGTATCCACACGTACGAGGAGGAGCTCCGACGGCGGACTGCTAGGTCCGGTGCGGCGGCTGGACTGAGTGGGGCTAGGGTTCCCAACGCATGGGAGAGTGGACTAACGTACCCGCTGGGCAACCTGCGCCCCTCTTTATATAGCGTATGGTAATGGGCTTCACAACACTTGTGGCCCATTCCCTCCGTGAGTCCGACTCACTAACTCAGTCCATTTCCGGTTCGGGTCCAACCCAACCAATGCTTGCTCCCGCTCTTAAGTGTGCGACCCTGCAGGCTCATGGCGACATGGACACGATTGGAGTCCTACTCCCAATCGATCAATCGGTAGCGGCTCCTAGCAGAACGTGCCGACTCCCAAGTCCCATTGAGTCATGACGACATACCTTTCAATGCGATATTCATCTTAGTCCCTTTTGCCTCACGATATACCTTGTCGAGCTATAGGCGATTTATCGTCATCCCTTAAATAGCTCAACTCTCTTCTCGATCCGTGATATGTGATTCATCTGACTAACTCTTTAGTCAATAGACACAGTTAACACTTAACTGAGTCGCGCATGGCCATGCTTCCTGAATCATATCACTCGAGAGGGCCCAGAGAATATCTCTCCAATCGGAGGGGCAAAATCCCATCTTGATTATCCACATCACGCAGCTTGCTTCTCATTCGACCCGAACTCTGCCTTTATAGTTGCCTTGTCACAGAACAACGTTTGACAGAACCTAAGTCGGTGATCCACAACTCGGATTGTGCGACAACCTCAGGTCTAAGGATTACATTGATTGAGACATGCAAATGACGACTTGATCGTTGCATCTCAATGTGGGTCAGTCCGACTTGCTAAACTCTTTAGCCAAGTCCGTGAACGTTGGAATGGCATCACCATGCCCATGACAAGTGGAACCGTGTCATCAGCCAACACTCACATTAGTCTAGGATGTGTGTCCAGCACAATCTTAACGACCAAGGACAATTAGTATGAACAACGTGAATATATGGTTCCACAATCGAATCACATATTCAATGACATATATCAGATGTTCAAAACAAGGACAACTTAATAACTTTATGAATACAGTGGGAATTACATCATACATGATTGCCTCTAGGGCATATTCCCAACAGTCTCCCACTTGCACTAGAGTCAATCATCCTGGCATCATATGCCTAGGCATCTAATGCCCATACCTCTCGTGTGCGCCTCATGCTTAGGCTGTGGTAGCGCCTTTGTCAACGGATCTGCAATGTTTGCATCCGTGTGTACTTTGCATAACTTGATATCACCTTGTTCGACAAACTGGCGAATGAGGTGGTACCGCATGAGTATATGTTTGTTCTTCTGGTGTTGTCTAGGTTCCTTGGCTTGTGCGATAGCACCATTGTTGTCACAATATAAGTCCAATGGATTGGACGCGCCCTGAACCACACCAAGATCAATCAGGAGGTTCCTGATCCAAACAGCTTCCTTTGCCGCCTCTGAGGCAGCAATATACTCAGCCTCTGTTGTAGATGCAGACACCGTATCTTGCTTGGAACTCTTCCAGCTCATAGCTCCTCCGTTCATTACGAACACATATCCCGATTGCGAACGAGAATCATCTGAGTCGGTGAGATAACTCGCATCCGTGTAACCCTTTACACTGAATTCCTCATCACCTCCATAAACCAGGAACATTTCCTTAGTATTTCTCAAATACTTAAGGATGTTTTTAACCGCTGCCCAGTGGGCTTCGCCAGGGTCAGCCTGGTATCTGCTCGTAACACTTAGAGCATAGGAAACATCTGGCCTAGTACAAATCATGGCATACATGATGGATCCGATTGCCGAAGCATACGGGATCACACTCATCCGACTTCGCTCATCAGTTGTCGAAGGACACTGAGTCTTGCTAAGTTTTATGCCATGGGACATCGGTAAGAATCCCTTCTTGGACTCTTCCATTTTGAATTTCTTCAAAACCTTGTCCAGATAAGTACTCTGACTCAATCCAATGAGCCGCCTGGATCTATCTCTATAGATCCTGATTCCTAATATGTAAGTTGCCTCACCCAAATCCTTCATTGAGAAACTCCTTTCCAATGACTCTTTGGTTTCTTGCAACATCATGACATCATTTCCAATCAGCAATATGTCATCCACATATAAGATTAGAAAGTTTACTTTGCTCCCACTAAACTTCTTGTATAAACAAGAATCATGATCGCTCTTGATGAAGCCAAACGATTTGACTACCTCATCAAAGCGAATGTTCCAACTCCGAGATGCTTGCTTCAACCCATAAATGGATTTCTGAAGTTTGCATACCTTGTCAGCATTAGCTGGATCGACAAAACCTTCGGGCTGTATCATATACACGTCCTCAGTTAAATTTCCATTAAGGAAAGCCGTCTTGACATCCATCTGCCATATCTCATAGTCGAAATAGGCTGCTATAGCTAACATGATCCGAATTGATTTAAGCATCGCTACAGGCGAGAATGTCTCGTCGTAGTCAACTCCTTGAACCTGTCGGAACCCCTTCGCGACAAGTCGTGCTTTATAGACGGAAATATTTCCATCCATATCAATTTTCTTCTTAAAGACCCATTTGCACTCGACGGGTCTTGCACCGTCAGGCAGATCAACCAAATTCCAAACTTGGTTTTCATCCATGGACTTTAACTCGGATCTCATGGCTCCAAGCCATGACTCGGAATCAGATCCCACCATCGCTTCCGAATAAGTTGCCGGCTCATTACTGTCTAACAGTAAAACATCTCGAGCACTCTGTAATCTGGCAGATCTCCGTGGTTCAGGTGCTGTTACCGGTGTAGGTACCACGACCGGCTCAGCCTCTAAGGCGTTCGCCGACTCGCCCCTAGCCGGTTCCTCTCGAATTTCTTCGAGTTGCACTGTGCTCCCACTGACTTCCCGACTGAGAAACTCTTTCTCAAGGAAGACACCATTCCGAGCGACAAACACTTTGCCCTCTTCCCGGTTGTAGAAGTAGTACCCCAAGGTTTCCCTCGGATATCCCACGAAAATACACTTATCCGACTTGGGCGTGAGCTTGTCCGACTGAAGTCGCTTGACAAATGCTTCACAACCCCAAATCTTTAGAAAAGACAAACTTGGCTTTTTACCAGTCCACATCTCATGTGGTGTCTTCTCTACTGACTTTGATGGTACTCTGTTTAGTGTGAAAGCTGCAGTTTCTAGACAATAACCCCAAAATGATAAAGGTAGATCTGTCCGACTCATCATTGATCGTACCATGTCCAACAAGGTCCGATTTCTCCGTTCCGATACACCGTTTCTCTGCGGTGTACCCGGCGGAGTGAGTTGAGGAACTATTCCACAACTCTTTAGATGGTCATCAAACTCATGGCTCATGTACTCGCCTCCACGGTCCGACCGTAGAAACTTTATTTTCTTGCCGAGCTGATTTTGTACCTCATTCTGGAATTCCTTGAACTTTTCAAAGGCTTCCGACTTGTGTTTCATTAAATAGATATATCCATACCTACTCAAATCATCAGTGAAGGTAATGAAGTACTCATAACCACCTCTGGCTGTCGTGCTCATTGGTCCACATACATCACTATGTATTAGTTCCAACAAGTCGGACGCCCTTTCACAACTCCTTGCAAAAGGTGTCTTGGTCATTTTGCCTAGTAGGCATGATTCGCATGTCTCGAATGACTCTAAGTCAAACGAAGTTAGAAGTCCATCATCATGGAGCTTCTTCATGCGCTTCCAACTTATATGACCAAGCCGACAGTGCCAAAAGTAAGTCATATTCAGATCATTTGGTTTCAACCTTTTAACATTTATGTTATAGACCGATTCACTATCAAGATTTAAAATAAATAACCCGTTCTGAACGGGTGCAAAGCCATGAAACATATCTTTCAAATATAAAGAACAACCATTATTCTTAATATTCGACTCATAACCTTGTCTCATCAAACATGAGGCGGAAATAATGTTTCGACTAAGCGCTGGAACATAATAACAATTATTTAGTTCCAAAATAAATCCTGAAGGTAAATGAAGTTGCATCGTGCCGACTTCCAACGCAGCGACTCTCGCCTTGTTGCCGACCCGAATGTCAACCTCTCCTCTTGCCACGCTCCTAGTTCTTACCAGCCCCTGCAACGAGTTGCAAATGTGAATGACTGATCCGGTATCATATACCCAAGAACTATTAGGTGCATCAGCAAGATAAATGTCTATAACATTGCACACAAGTGTACCTGAGTCGGAAGTCATACCTCCACTCTTGGCCTTGTCAGCCAAATACTTGGTGCAGTTCCTCTTCCAGTGGCCATCCTGCTTGCAATAGAAGCAATTGGCTCCGGCTGTAGGAGAAGGCTTAGTCTTTGAGGAAGCACTCTGGACAGGGCCATGGGCGCTACCTCCTGACTTATCCTTCTTCTTCTTAGTCCAAGAACTCTTCTTGAACTTAGCCTTATTCTGCACCATCAACACTTGACTGGTGCCTTTCTTGATATCAGCCTCTGCCGTTTTGAGCATCCCATGTAATTCAGTGATACTCTTATCCATACCATGCATATGATAGTTCGAGATGAACGGACCATACGCACTAGGAAGAGAGTTCAGAATTATATCAGTGGCGATCTCTTCTTTAATTGAGAAGCCCAAGCGATCCAAAGACTGTATGTAACCAATCATCTTGATTACATGCGGACTCAGTGGATCGCCGTCTTTCAGCTTACAGCCAAGCAAAGCTTGAGAGACTTGATACCTCTCAGTCCTTGCTTGAGCCTGGAACATACTTTTGAGGCTTTCGATCATATCGTAGGCCTCAACATTTTCGAACTGCTGCTGCAAGTCCGGTTCCATGTGTGCAAGCATAAGACAGCTAATCTCCGTAGACTCATCTCTAGCCTTACGGTAGGCATTCATGACAGCGACAGTCGCATCGTCATCAGGCTCATCTGGAAGTGGAGTTTCTAGAACATGTTCTTTCTTGTCATGCTTGAGGACTATCCTCAGATTACGATACCAGTTGGTGAAATTAATTCCATTAAGCTTATCTTTCTCTAGGATTGACCTCAACGCAAAAGTGGACAACTGAGGAAGGTTGCTAGGTGCCATGGATCTACAACAGAAAATACGCAAAAACACTTAAGACATGTATTCATAAAAGAGCAGGCATATTAAACATTTTAATACTTATGCTCCCACTAGAACCAACATCCCTCCGATGGTTGCTAAGTGATTCAGGACCCTAAATGAGCAAGCCGACTAGTGAGCTTTAGCATCACCGCTAGCCGTCAAGTGATCTAGGTAGGCAACACCTTGCCAATCGTATCTCTATACGACTCCTGTTGGTTGGGTGACATCACATGCCCCGGCTCCCAACCTACCTCGCCCCGAGCCCCACAACCGTTGTGATGGACTCGTCTAGATTACCAAGTGCTTCTGCGTGTAAGAGTCCGACTCAAACCCACCTAACCGGAAAGAATTGGTAGCACCTCAATTTTATGAGCCCACTACCAAGAATGTCCGACTTGTGATGGTGCAGCACTGGCGGGGCGACCGACTAGACCTTCTTTGAGGGATTAAAGAATCTACCAACTATCTAAATAGAGGTAAATAGAGGCATAACAATAACACAAATAAAGCAATTATAATGTGAAATGGTATGGCTCTCTTCATGGTGATCTCCATCTCCACGAAGCTTGTAAGTCGACTCGTGCCAACTCTTGTCACGTGCCATCTTACTCCATGTAGCCGACTTGTACATCGACTTGCATGCCTTCCGGGTTCTCCAACAAGCTACACTAGCTAAGTAAATGAAATTTACATAGAGAATCCGACACGCAGGCCGGTATACAATAAAATGACAGCACCTAGGCTCCAGCCGGCTGACAAAAACATGATACGCAGATCATGTATGGATTACACACATCACATGCACATAAGCCATACCATTCACAACTTCCTGCAAAAACAAGTTATGCATAGATACGATATCTACCGGCGTTGTGAAACTCGCAACGACATCTAAGGCGCTACGACAGGACGACGGCGGTCCCGCTAGCCGGATAGCGGGCGGGGATCGAAGGGGCAGCGCCCCTCGCGGGTGCGGGCAGCGCCCGTTGATTTCGGAAAACGCAGATCTCATCTGCATTCCGATCATGGATTTCTTCATCGGATAAAACGATTTTACCCGAATCTGATCCGTATTCCGATTCGACCAAACTCTTTGATCTTCGATCACCGCAACTGGATTTATGTGTCACGGTATACCCCGATGGCGGAAACCGACCGGTAGGGGTAAGTTGTTCCACGACCTTAGCAGCATGATCACGGAAACCAGATCATCCATTAACCCCGAGTACGATTGATCCAATCAACCTTGTACAAAACCGATCTATCTCATAGACCGACCACCAAAACCGCAATTAGATCACATCTAACGCTAACTACATATCACATATGTACGGATCTCGGGCCTAATACCAGAAGCTACCGCTCTGATACCACTGTTGGGGCGCGTAGAGATAAACGAAAACTTTTCCTACGCAATGCTCCAAGATCTAGCCGAGGTAGAAGGCCACGAGTATTACCACTAGACGCGCAGGTGCGGATTATCGATGTAGCGCGTCGGGTCGGGGCAGTGCAGTCCCACGATCCGGTCCGGCCGATCCAATCCCTCGAACGTCGAAGTGCTGAACGTACAGCACCTCTGCCGGTATCCACACGTACGAGGAGGAGCTCCGACGGCGGACTGCTAGGTCCGGTGCGGCGGCTGGACTGAGTGGGGCTAGGGTTCCCAACGCATGGGAGAGTGGACTAACGTACCCGCTGGGCAACCTGCGCCCCTCTTTATATAGCGTATGGTAATGGGCTTCACAACACTTGTGGCCCATTCCCTCCGTGAGTCCGACTCACTAACTCAGTCCATTTCCGGTTCGGGTCCAACCCAACCAATGCTTGCTCCCGCTCTTAAGTGTGCGACCCTGCAGGCTCATGGCGACATGGACACGATTGGAGTCCTACTCCCAATCGATCAATCGGTAGCGGCTCCTAGCAGAACGTGCCGACTCCCAAGTCCCATTGAGTCATGACGACATACCTTTCAATGCGATATTCATCTTAGTCCCTTTTGCCTCACGATATACCTTGTCGAGCTATAGGCGATTTATCGTCATCCCTTAAATAGCTCAACTCTCTTCTCGATCCGTGATATGTGATTCATCTGACTAACTCTTTAGTCAATAGACACAGTTAACACTTAACTGAGTCGCGCATGGCCATGCTTCCTGAATCATATCACTCGAGAGGGCCCAGAGAATATCTCTCCAATCGGAGGGGCAAAATCCCATCTTGATTATCCACATCACGCAGCTTGCTTCTCATTCGACCCGAACTCTGCCTTTATAGTTGCCTTGTCACAGAACAACGTTTGACAGAACCTAAGTCGGTGATCCACAACTCGGATTGTGCGACAACCTCAGGTCTAAGGATTACATTGATTGAGACATGCAAATGACGACTTGATCGTTGCATCTCAATGTGGGTCAGTCCGACTTGCTAAACTCTTTAGCCAAGTCCGTGAACGTTGGAATGGCATCACCATGCCCATGACAAGTGGAACCGTGTCATCAGCCAACACTCACATTAGTCTAGGATGTGTGTCCAGCACAATCTTAACGACCAAGGACAATTAGTATGAACAACGTGAATATATGGTTCCACAATCGAATCACATATTCAATGACATATATCAGATGTTCAAAACAAGGACAACTTAATAACTTTATGAATACAGTGGGAATTACATCATACATGATTGCCTCTAGGGCATATTCCCAACAGAAACATGTCTATAGGATTCCTCCTTTTTATTCATTATTTCTATTGCTCTCACTATGAGAAATTGTGTGTTCTGTGATGAGTCTATTACCTTGTTACACTTGTGTAGGCTCACTGATTTGTAAAAGTAACTTCTGCAAATCATGTGCCTTATTAATTCTTGGTGTGAATTTAGACTCAGTAGAATAGCTACCTTATTCTTTTTATGGTTTGGTTGATAGACCCATTGCCATGATTATTATTGTGCATGTTTTATACACTTTTAGTAGTCTCACCCTTGTGAAACTAAGTATATTTTGGGTTTATTAATATCTTGGTATGAGAGTGGCACACCCACTGAATCCATGATATTAAGGTTGTGAGATATGTTCCTCCAACCTTAAGTTGTCTTATTAAATGGCATTTCTGCCAAGTAGGTTTTTTTGATTGTTTGTCTCCATTAATAATTGTGTGATTGGTTATTATTAGATTTCCTTGCTGTATGTATGGTTATGCATTGTTGCTTGCCTTGATTGGTTCTGAATGTGTGTCCTTTATTCCTTTTTACGACGTTAGAAAACGAAGAGGAAGGAAGTGTCGTGAAGCTCTGTTTCAAGTTCCAGTCACTACAAAACCAGGGACACAAGGAGATACCAGGAAAGCCATCCTGATGCTTGCTGATACAATACTTATCATTATCTATCATGCATGTTTTACCTCTGAAGTTTTACAAAAACTTGATTATCAAAACTATGTTTGATGTGGAATTTACTACTATACTATATTATAGGTTACTATTATGCCAGTAGTTAAACTTGGTAATACCAAGCCCATAAGCCACCATATGGTATTTATTACCATCAAATATACTAGTCCCTAAGTGGACACCCTAAAATTGTGATTCTACAAAACAAAGGCTTTACGGAAAACCCGGAGAAAAGGCGGATCCTTGTTCTCCGGAGGAATGTGGAAGTGGTCATTTTTGAGAAAGTGGTGTTTTCAAAAATGACACATAACCTAGTCTTCGCTGGATAACCTTTACCATACTGCCACTTTACCCCAATATGGGTAGGGGCTTGATTAAAAACTTGTTATGGTTAGTATGTGTGCTATCTCAAGTGCTATAGGGGATGGGATCCTCCGAACCGAAATGTCGCTAGGAGTGGAGAATACGGGACATCTAAAGTGTGGGATTAATTTTCCCTCCGTATGCAGCAGTTGGGTCTCCTGTTTGGGCGGTGTGGGACACGGCTTGCCAGGGAGGGTAACCCCAATTGAAGAGATAGTCATGTACTAGCTTGCACATAGTGGATAGTCAAGATCAGTTATCTGATGCTCTCATAGGTTGGGAACAGTCCATGGTTGTTTCATGGCGGATTCTGGATCTAGTGGAAATGTGTACACCTCTGCAGAGTAAAACTATTTGGAGATAGCCGCGTCCTCGGATATGGACGGTTGAATGGCCATGTAGCTAGCATTGTGTCAATGTTTTCAAAAGAGGAAGTTTTTGAAAAGGAATTTTGGAAAGGAAGTGTTGAACTTGTGAAGTTCGGAAAGGAATGGAAACTTATACCGTGGAGGTATCGTCGATGATGAAAAGCCAGATGATGTTATACAAAACAAAATGTTTTGTAAAGAAAACCTTTTCTACTCTAAGCAAGAGTTCTGGAAACTGATTCCAAGAAGTTTTGCAAAGAGAAAATATTCTTTAACAAAGCTTTAGAAAACCTCTTGTACATGTGATATCTATAAGAGAAGTAAAACTATATTATTTT
Source organism: Alopecurus myosuroides (assembly GCA_028641055.1). Lineage (NCBI taxonomy): Eukaryota > Viridiplantae > Streptophyta > Magnoliopsida > Poales > Poaceae > Alopecurus > Alopecurus myosuroides. The sequence goes on along the minus strand of CM054063.1, from coordinate 48,863,743 downwards.
TCTTCTGAAGTATCTTCTTCAACGAAGATACAGATTAACCTGACTGCAACTGTGGTGTCATCGTATATGAACACCATTGATAGTGAACCCTATTTATAGCGTACCTATTACACCATATAAGCATATTTGCATGTTTGGTAAGTGACATGATGGATGTCCTGCTGAGTACATTCAAATGTACTCATTATGGTTTCGCCCCTGGTATCTACTTGCCAGACTTTGAGAAGGAGCCTCCAAAGGAGATCTATGATGAGAAGTACGGAGTTGACGGCTTTGCGAACTAGGATCGTCTCCGGGTCAGCAGCCTGTAGGTTAAGGCGTGACTTGGGCTCAACTACGTTGTGTTTTAATTGTCTTCCGTTGTGTTTGTTGAGTTGCTTGCCCTTGTGGCAGTTGTGTTAGACTTGATCATGTGATCATTTTTGTAATACCTTTATGTATTCGTGTAATGGATGATGTATTTCTGTGTGCCAACTTTGTATGTTGTTCACGACTAATCTTTCTGGGATCGTGAATGTATGCATACGGAGGGTTTCAGACTGCCGGTCTGGGGTCCTTACAGAGTTGGTATCAGAGCCATCCTGACCTTAGGAGACCTTAGTTAGCATGGACGTCAGATAGGAAAGAAAAGTATTTTTGAGTAAAAACCTATTTACTATCTAAATTATTTTTATCTAAGGGAATTTTAGTATATTTTCCCCTCCTTATTATCTTTTCAAAAGAGTCTAAATGCATATCAAGGGCGTTCTTGAACAGTGGTTCGAAGGGCGGGCCTTACAGAGTTAGTAATCTCTCTCGGTTAAGAGTTTATTTCTTACTTGCTTGCAACTGCTCCGCTCTGTTTTTGAAACATGTCTCGTCTTTGAAGTTTTCTGTCCAGAAAATAGTTGGGGTTTCAAAAACAGATTGTTGCGTAGTTTTACCTCTCTCAGTTAAAAGTTTTATCAAAAATTTACTTCTATTATCTTGTTTCCATCCAAAAAACTTGTATACTTGCCGATGTCCCGAGAAGACCAAAATATTTGCCTAGCTCTACAGTGATGATGGTCAGAAGTAGATATAGTTCTTCAGCCACTTCTAGGATTTTGGATCAGTCTAGTTTGGAGTAATTTAGCGATAACTCCATGAGTCGTCTCCCCTGACGTAGCTCCAATGGAGCCTTGCTTGTGTGTTATGGCTTACTTATGTGTGTCCGTAGGACTTTGTGCTATTGTGTGGTGTAGAATTTTGGTTCATCTAGGCTTCTATATGTTTGTGGGGTGCTCAAAATTTACAGATTTGTGCTTGCCCCGCTCTTGTTTTTGAATCGCCTCCTGTTAAATTTTTGCAAGCAAAAATGTTTGTATAGCATTCAAAAACAAGAATTTGTTGCTTAGACTTATACTTGTTTTCGCTTCATAATGCGACCCATCGTGAACCACCACCATCTCCCCCACAATTAATGAAAGCACCGTTGTGCCTAATAATAGAGGACCATCAAGCCACACGAGCTGATAGCATTGCTACCAGTGATGCACTCCAACAGATAAAGCTCCAACAACGACAACCTTTAAAGAAGAAAAGGCGTGAATGCACCAACTACTACTAACCAAAACCTCTATGTTTGTCTGTTTGCAAAAGACTCTTTTTACCCTGTTGGCTAAATGTCGCACTTTTTTTTGTTCCCTTTTGAAAGACCCAACAAGAGAAATCCCCTTTTAAAAGTTATGTACCTCCCTCCTCTGGAGAAAGGTGCAAAAGAAGTCTTCACATGCCATGATGCGCAACCCCCTCAAAAGCCAATCCAAAGAGCACAATTCAATATTCGACGTACGATGACGCTAGTCGTATCTTGTCGGACAAACATGATTAATTAGAAAGCTAACAAGACTAACATGTTTGGTCTAATCTTAGGTTCACACCTAACCAAATCATGCAAACTACTGACAACTCTTTCAAAACCAAGGAATTAAGTGACTTAAGACACCTTTTAATCTAGTTGGTAAAAAGGAGAAGTCACGAGAAAATAAGATGATGACCTATTCGTTTACTAGTCAATAGGATATCGGGTGTATCCACTTTGGAAACCAAATCTTAGTAGACGTTGTAAGTTCTATGAGATTCGAGGTTTAGAAATTAAGTGAACGATGGAATGGTTATGATAGATCTAGGAAACAACAGTTTTCCTATTTTTGTTTCTTTGTGTGCTCTTGATTGAAATGAATTTGTGTTTTATTCAATCGTGCTTCCTAACTTATATGGAGTTGTTAGGACTTGTTATTATGTTGTTTTTCTTACAATAAATCTACCCTAGAAAGTGTGTGCATGATTGGAAACTCGAATAAAAATGAAATAACATTTGTTACCTTCTAGTTTATTAATTGGAAGTATTGTGAGAACTAGATCTGTGTATACTTTCTTAGTAGATTTTGTGCTATGTTTTTCCTTGAGGCTAGTACCATTTAGGTATTGTTATTTTGATGCTTGTACCTATGATAGCTTGCATGTCTCTTAATAGTAAAGCATGTGTAAGCATTGCTATCAATATGCACTAGTATTGCTTCACTAGATTAAATAGCCTTATATTTTTATCTTGTATGCAAAGTTTTTCATGAGTAACCAGAGGCTTAGTACCTATTTTTACTTGGTATTAGTAGGCCATAGCCCACTGGTCCCATTGCATTTTTCCTTGAGGATGAAAATCCCCAATCATACACAGGTGTGAAAATAGCATGTTTCACTATGTGATTGATTTCTATTTTCCAGCATGGAAAATATAATTGTTTGTTTTCACTTATGCAAGTGAGAAGTTTATTTCTTATTAGTAAATACTAATATGTTTAGGTGTGATCCTTTTGTTAGCATAATATTCCTTAGGGGTATCATGTTAAGAAATGTTTCACTATCGTGTGCTAAAATTTAATTGTTCGCAAATAAAATAAATTCCTCTTGATTGGTAGATTGTTTGTGAATAATTTTAAATTGAGTGTATGGATTTTTGAAAAGGTTTAGATAACTTTTCATTAATTGCATAGATACTGGTTGTGCGAGTTATACCTTGCTTGTTTGCTAGTAATTGTTTAAGAAAAACATAAATTGCTAGAATTAATTTATGCATGTTTAATAGTTGTATCATGGGATTGTTTTGATGTTTGTGCTTACTAACATGAGTAAGTTTTGTGTACTGTTATTAGGTACATTTATATTCATGACTTGCTTGTTTAAGTTTAAACACCACGATAGCATTGTTTGCTTCTCTAGAGTGAAACTAGTTTCACCACTAGAAAAATGGTGATTGTTGCTCTAGTAGTACCCTCTTTTTATTTTATAAGTTTATGTGTTGATATAGCATGTTTAGGAAGTTATTACTTCTATTATCATGCCATGAATTGTTTAGTTTCATGTTCTATGGTTATAGGATATGGTTATCTCGTATAGCATGCTGGTGTAGAATTGTCATACTAGTGTGTTATTTGTGCAGACCTCTTTATGCCTGTGTAATAGGAGTTTTATCTTGTGTGAAGATGGTGTTTTAGGGTACCTTTATGATTGGATTCATTGGGTTTAGCTACTGGTTGTTTGCTAATTGTTCATGATTGATGGATTCCAAAACCTCTAATAAACAATAACCTAGTGAATAAATAGTCTATTCATCTGTGGTGTTGTTTGCTTGCTTATTGGATTTTGTTTAAATGTTTTACCTTAGCATGAGTTTATACTGGTGTTATGATTGTGCTCAAGAGTATTTTATGAAACTAAAACATCCAACTAAAATCATGAACATATTAAGTGATAGTTGCTTGTGGGGAGTAACACCCACTGCCGTGGCTATTATTCTGTCTGTTTATTTTACCTTAGCAACCTAACCTTTGCACCCACAAGCTATATTTTTACCTTCTTATATACCTTGTTATGAGAGTGGTACACCACTCCATATGTGGTATGTAATATGTGGGATATAGCTAGGAACTCATGAAATAATTGACGGTACATTTCCAGGTAGTTCTGCACTAACCTTAATTTTTGTTCAAATTAGGAAACAAAAGTTTTGGATCTAAAACAGTACTGGTGTACTTTTTTGAAAAGAATTTGCTAATTTAGGGAAGTACCCCGCCTCCCAAGAAAAGTCAAAGGGGGAAGCACCTACACACCAACACTAACATTGTGTTTGTTGGCCCTCCCTTAGTCCTCGCTTGCGAATCTCGGGGACGAGATTCTTTTTAAGGGGGGAAGACCTGTCACATCCCAATTTTGGAATACCTGATAACACAGTTGTTTTGCTAATTGCTTGACAATTAAACTTTGGTTGTGTTTGTTTGAGTGCAAATAAACAAACTAATTATATAAACTTACATGACTAAGAAATGGAAAGCAAACTTAAAAAGATAGCAAAGCAGTAAACTAAAAATATTCAACATATTGTTCCAATGACCTTGACAATATTTTCTAAAGTAAATATTGATCAAAGAGTTTTCCAAAACTATCTTATGAATCCCATACTTGTTGAATATTATTCCAAGGCCTAAATTAAGAAAGAGGAAACACTAATAAATTTCCCTAAAAGATTATCAGAAAAAGAGGCATTCTTAGATGCTTCACCAAAATATTATCAAATGTTTTTCCAACCTTGCAAGATTAAAAACAAAGTATTGGAGAGCATTGACTTGCTATCTCTAGTCACATAAATATTTTGGCAAAGCATTGTTAAAGAAAAGCCAAGTGCCTTATTAAATTGAATTTCCAATATTTCTAGAAACAAGAAACTCAAACAAGTTACTATTGGAAACTTTCTTCAAATGAGCTGAAATTAATACCATTGCTTCCTTATATCAAATAAGGAACACACACAAGAGGAGACCAAAAATTGAATCAATTAAAGTCCTGAAAACATGAATTTTCTCCACAGCAACAATTGGAATTTTGGACAAGTTTGTTCTACAAACTTTTTCAAAATGCCATGAAATAAATACCACATTCTCTATATCATAAATAGGGATGAAAACCAAAAGGGCACAAGTTTCTGAATAATTTAAGTTGCCAAAAACCCCTGTTTTCTTGACAGCACCTTTTTGAAATTTGAACAAGTTTGTTCTATGAAGTAACTCAAAATTACTTGAAATTTCTACCACATAAGAAACACATCAAATAAGGAATGGGTGCCAAAAATTATCATTTTTGGAAGCTCCTAAGTAGGTTAATAAATTCAATGTCCATTTATGTAAGAATTCAAATTTGAACAACTTTGAATTATAAAGTTTCTCCAATTGAGACAATTTTCACATATGTTGTGCAACACAACTAATAAGAATTTTGGGCAAAAGGAATTTAAATTTTGACTTTGTTTGCTTGGTGAAAACATCCTTTTTCAGAGAGGACAGGGACCTATTTGTAAAATGTCAAGGACCTAGTTGTAAGCTGAGTCACACCATCTTCTTCCTCTAGCTCTCTGTAGCAGCAGTGCACCTAGGCCATGGCTTCGATTAGAAGGTACGAGGGGGATAAGAGGCCCCCCATGTGCCGTTGTCTGCTCATTGCCCCCTCTCTCCCCCCCACGAGCTCTCCTCTCTCTCCCTCTGTACAGGAACCCCAAATCGGAACCCTACAAACAGCTCGTCGTCGTTGCGGCCGTTGTCGACCTCGCCGCCGGCCGCCATGCAGTCTTTCAGCTCCGCCTCGTCGTGGTGGTCCTCTCTGCCAGAGGAATCGAGCCGGAAGGGCTCGAGGTGGCCGCGCCATCCCCGTTTCTTCTCCGAGCTCGGCGCACTCCGGCGACGGATTCCCGGCGACACGACCCTCCTCCGTCCTCTCCGAACCCTCCATCGCGCCTAGGGTGAGCACACGGACCCCGCCGTCCACTTTCCCCCCTCCCTCGCCCTCGGAATCCCCCACCGCGCCGTGCTCTGTTTCCGGTCGCCGCACGCCCTCGTCGCCGGCCACTCTCCGGCCTCTCCCTGGAAACGAGGTTGGCCCTAGATGAGTCCCTGAGTCGTGGGCAACGCGTAGGTATTTTTTTCGAAGAACGGTGGCCGGAATCGCTCGAATTTGCTCGCCGGAGATCTCCCCGCCGGCGAGTGACGCAACGATGACGTCGTGATGACGCAGCCCCCCTTGACCGCGCGCTAGCAGGTCAAACTGGCCCGTGGGGCCGCGATCTGCGCGCGTGGCAGCCCCCGTGGCATCCTGGCCCGCGAGTCAGCGGCTCGGGCTAGATCTGGCCGCGGTAGATCTGGATCTGGCCGGCCCATCTGTGGATCTGGCCCAGGACACATTTGTTTTTCCTTTTATTTTTCACAGATTGATACCTGTTTACTTTTGGCTCTAAAATGCTACCTAAAAGATGAATTTGACCAAACTAAAATTCACAGTTGTACATCAACTAAATCTAAACCACCTCCAACTTGTAGATCTACATTTGGACGAATATGTTTGAAATTAAAAATGATTTGGCAACAGGTACCAGAAACACCAAAATGAGCACCATTTTAAATACACAACTCAGAATGAAGTGAGGCAAATTGTATTGGAAAGCCCTTGAAATTTTCTAACAGGAGAAATTAACCTTGCTTCCAAATTGATTGTATTTTTGAAATGGCATGCAATTTGGTAAAACACCAGAGAGCACTTTGGTGATTTTTATAAAATTATTAAAAATGATTTTTGATGCACACTCAACTGGATGGTCTTGTATATGTATAGGTCTATCCAAAACTATCTTGGTTTAATTTTTAGAGCATCATAGAAATTTTGGTGGACAGATCCTTGTTTCACCTGTTTCTGCCATTTTGGCTTTTAAGTAATTAAATTGTGTGAATATATTTTTGTGTTTCCATATTGTTTTCTAGCATGTAAAAGTGGTGTGAACTTGTTTTCTAAGTGTTACTTAACTATTTTAGCATGTTATATTGTGTGGACTTGAGTTGAGAAGAAATAGGATTTTGTTATTAACATATGATTATTCTCTAGTTAATATTTGGATAGCATTTTTGAGTGTTAACTTTATGTGCAAACACTTGGATTTTTTATTAGATACAGCACCATGTTGATACTTATGTTGTGTTGTTATCACCTCTGCTAGCTTGCTTTTGAATTGGTATAAAAGCATGAGTAGCTTTGTGATGACTATGAGAATGTTATGGAAAAATTCCCTCATGTGTGGAATTTTTTACATGAACATTTGTGATTGTGTAGCCACATAATTTTGTGTTGTATCCATAGGACCAGTAGCATTTTGATTATGTTGTTATGAGTACTTGATCCCTAGAGTTTTCACTTGTGTGAAAACAATTGCATGAGTAGCATTACCTTGCTTATTTTTGCACCCTATTATTTTCTACTAGCATGGTTATTGCACTAGATGCTAGTTTAGTATTTTGTTAATTTTTAGCAAATATGACCAGAGGCCTTGTGACCTCTTAATGCTTTGTTATGCTAGTGGAACACCCACTGGTGTCATTGCATTTTTGGTGGAAACATTATTTCCCCCACACTAGATGTGTTTCTTTTATATAGTTTCATAACTAATGAGTGCCTAGTATTTTTGCTTTCGGAATTTTTGTGCTACACAAAAATGGGTATGCTTCTGTTTGTAAGTGGTTGTAATCATGTGTGGCTTGCTAGGAAAAATCCATCTTTGGAGTGTTGATTGATTCCTCTAAGTAATGCCCTTTTTATTACTACTAGTATGTAGGAGTTGCCCTGCAAATTGATGTCTTGTTTTATCAAATGGGATATTTTGGTTATAGCAAGTATAGATGTTTTTCACTACTGTTTTTATGACATGGACCCTCTGGTTGTATTTCAATTACTTTATTGAAATGCATCCATTGATTCTTCATGTTTAAGTAGTACTAGTTTCCTTAGCAGTTTTTGTATTGAATTAATTTTCCTGCCAACTTGTGTTTTGGTAGATATTTGTGTGTCCTTACATGAGGACATGTTTTCATTTACCATTATGATAACATGGTTCCTTGTTTGCATTTTAGTACTTTACTTATTATGCATGCTTGCTTAGCAAACTTTTAGTAGAAACATGTCTATAGGATTCCTCCTTTTTATTCATTGTTTCTATTGCTCTCACTATGAGAAATTGTGTGTTTTGTGATGAGTCTATTACCTTGTTACACTTGTGTAGGCTCACTGATTTGTAAAAGTAACTTTTGCAAATCATGTGCCTTATTAATTCTTGGTGTGAATTTAGACTCAGTAGAATAGCTACCTTATTCTTTTTATGGTTTGGTTGATAGACCCATTGCCATGATTATTATTGTGCATGTTTTATACACTTTTAGTAGTCTCACCCTTGTGAAACTAAGTATATTTTGGGTTTATTAATATCTTGGTATGAGAGTGGCACACCCACTGAATCCATGATATTAAGGTTGTGAGATATGTTCCTCCAACCTTAAGTTGTCTTATTAAATGGCATTTCTGCCAAGTAGGTTTGTTTGATTGTTTGTCTCCATTAATAATTGTGTGATTGGTTATTATTAGATTTCCTTGCTGTATGTATGGTTATGCATTGTTGCTTGCCTTGATTGGTTCTGAATGTGTGTCCTTTATTCCTTTTTACGACGTTAGAAAACGAAGAGGAAGTGTCGTGAAGCTCTGTTTCAAGTTCCAGTCACTACAAAACCAGGGACACAAGGAGATACCAGGCAAGCCATCCTGATGCTTGCTGATACAATACTTATCATTATCTATCATGCATGTTTTACCTCTGAAGTTTTACAAAAACTTGATTATCAAAACTATTTTTGATGTGGAATTTACTACTATACTATATTATAGGTTACTATTATGCCAGTAGTTAAACTTGGTAATACCAAGCCCATAAGCCACCATATGGTATTTATTGCCATCAAATATACTAGTCCCTAAGTGGACACCCTAAAATTGTGATTCTACAAAACAAAGGCTTTACGGAAAACCCGGAGAAAAGGCGGATCCTTGTTCTCCGGAGGAATGTGAAGTGGTCATTTTTTAGAAAGTGGTGTTTTCAAAAATGACACATAACCTAGTCTTCGCTGGACAACCTTTACCGTACTGCCACTTTACCCCAATATGGGTAGGGGCTTGATTAAAAACTTGTTATGGTTAGTATGTGTGCTATCTCAAGTGCTATAGGGGATGGGATCCTCCGAACCGAAAGATCGCTAGGAGTGGAGAATACGGGACATCTAAAGTGTGGGGTTAATTTTCCCTCCGGATGCAGCAGTTGGGTCTCCTGTTTGGGCGGTGTGGGACACGGCTTGCCAGGGAGGGTAACCCCAATTGAAGAGATAGTCATGTACTAGCTTGCACATAGTGGATAGTCAAGATCAGTTATCTGATGCTCTCATAGGTTGGGAACAGTCCATGGTTGTTTCATGGCGGATTCTGGATCTAGTGGAAATGTGTACACCTCTGCAGAGTAAAACTATTTCGAGATAGCCGCGTCCTCGGATATGGAAGGTTGAATGGCCATGTAGCTAGCATTGTGTCAATGTTTTCAAAAGAGGAAGTTTTTGAAAAAGAATTTTGGAAAGGAAGTGTTGAACTTGTGAAGTTCGGAAAGGAATGGAAACTTATACCGTGGAGGTATCGTCGATGATGAAAAGCCAGATGATGTTATACAAAACAAAATGTTTTGTAAAGAAAACCTTTTCTACTCTAAGCAAGAGTTCTGGAAACTGATTCCAAGAAGTTTTGCAAAGAGAAAATATTCTTTAACAAAGCTTTAGAAAACCTCTTGTACATGTGATATCTACAAGAGAAGTAAAACTATATTATTTTTCTTCTGAAGTATCTTCTTCAACGAAGATACAGATTAACCTGACTGCAACTGTGGTGTCACACGTATATGAACACCATTGATAGTGAACCCTATTTATAGCCTACCTATTCCACCATATAAGCATATTTGCATGTTTGGTAAGTGACATGATGGATGTCTTGCTGAGTACATTCAAATGTACTCATTATGGTTTCGCCCCTGGTATCTACTTGCCAGACTTTGAGAAGGAGCCTCCGAAGGAGATCTATGAAGAGAAGTACGGAGTTGACGGCTTTGCGAACTAGGATCGTCTCCGGGTCAGCAGCCTGTAGGTTAAGGCGTGACTTGGGCTCAACTACGTTGTGTTTTAATTGTCTTCCGTTGTGTTTGTTGAGTTGCTTGCCCTTGTGGCAGTTGTGTTAGACTTGATCATGTGATCATTTTTGTAATACCTTTATGTATTCGTGTAATGGATGATGTATTTCTGTGTGCCAACTTTGTATGTTGTTCACGACTGATCTTTCTGGGATCGTGAATGTATGCATACGGAGGGTTTCAGACTGCCGGTCTGGGGTCCTTACAATCAGCCCCCAAGTGATCGTACAAGAAAACTTGATATCCCATGAAATGAACAGTTCTTTTTAGAACAAGTTCCAGTAACTCATGTTTTCAAGACCTACAATTTCTTTTATTTCAATGATAACATAGAGATTACAATGATCATATGTGTAATATGGTCTCAACTGGGCTATGTTCCAAGGCCTTCCAGTTTCCTCCTCAGATGTCCGTGATTTATCAGCATCACGCATATCAATAAGGTAATATGACCTGTTGTGTAGTTTCTTACTAACCACAAACGGTCCTTCCATGGTGGGCTTAGTTTGTGCATACTGTTCCTTTTCTGGATAAGGCGTAACACTAAGTCCCCTCCGAAAACTTCGAGTTTTGACCCTGCGGCTATGATAGCGATGCAAGTCCTGTTGGTATATGGCTGACCTTGATTCTGCGAGCTCGCGTGCTTCTTCTAAAGAATCAAGCGAGCCTTGGCGGGCTATCTCATTCTGGGTTTCGACATAAGCAGTTACTCTTGGTGAGTCATGACTGATATCACTTGGTAAAACTGCCTCAGCTCCGTAAACCAGAAAATGGTGTATAACCAGTTGACCTATTTGGTGTAGTCCTGATACTCCACAAGACAGCAGGTAATTCTTCAACCCAGCAACCTGCAGTTCTTTCTAATGGGACTTGAAGTCTAGGCTTGTACCTTTTAGCAACTCTTGGTTAGCTCATTCTGTCTGTCCATTGGATTGTGGATGTGCTACTAAAGCGAGGTCAAGTTTGATATGGTTCTGGTCACAGAACTTTTGCTTTGCCCCTTTAGACAAATTGGTCCCATTGCCTGTTATAATGCTGTGTGGGTAACCAAATCTAAAAATTAGTTTTTTCAAAAACTTGACAGTTGTAACTGCGTCACATTTAAAGATTGGTTCTGCTTCTACCCACTTTGTGAATTAATCAACTTCAACCAATAAGTGAGTCTTTTTATCAAACGACTTTTTGAAGGGTCCCACCATATCTAGTCACGAGACTGCAAAAGGCCATGTTATAGGAATCATACGTAAATCCTGGGCTGGCATAGGATCCTGTCTTGCGTACCTCTGACAACCTTCACATGTTCTGACTATTCGTTCTGTGTCACCATTTGAAGTAAGCCAGAAAAATCCATGTCTGAACGCTTTATTGACTAGAGACCTGGAACTTGCATGATGACCACAATCTTCTGAGTGGATTTTGTTCAAAATCTGATACCCTTCTTACGGAGAAACGCATCGCTGAAAAATTCCTGCTATACTTCGCTTATTCAACGCCCCATTAATGATTGTGTATGACTTTGATCGTCTTATCACCTGCTGAGCCATAACTTCGTTCTGTGGAAGTTGACCCCTCGTGACGTAAGCCATATATGGCTCAGTCCACTCTGGAATTGCATGTAAAGCCGCTACCAGTTCCGATTCCGGATCTGGATTTCCTAGGTCTTCCTCTGTGGGAATTTTGACCGACCAATTGTGAATTTCATCTAGGAAAACATTGGGTGGAACTTGTTTCTTCTGAGAACCTAGACGAGACAGTGCGTCAGCTGCTTCGTTGAGACGTCGATCAATATGATCAACTTGATATCCTTGAAAATGTCCAGCTAGCTGGGTAACTGCTCGTCTGTAAGCTGCTATAACTGGGTCTTTAAAATCCCAGATTCCAGTAACTTGTTGAGAAATGAGGTCTGAAACTCCCAAACAATGAATCCTGGTTATGCTCATTTCTTTTGCAATTCGAAACCGTGGAGTAAAGCCTCATACTATGCTGCATTATTAGTGCATTTAAACGAAATTTGTAAGACGTATCGGAATTTATCATCTCTTGGAGACGTCAAGACTACGCCAGCTCCTGATTCTTCCAGTTGTCGAGACCCGTCAAAATGCATGGTCCAATATTTAGTTTCTGGTTTATGCGGCGGAACCTGTAGCTATGTCCAGTAATTTATGAACTCAATCAAGGCTTGAGACTTGATTGCGGATCTTGGTTCATATTTGATGTGATATGGCCCCATCTCAATTGCCCACTTTGCAACCCGCCCGGGTGCTTCTCTATTTTAAATGATGTCGGATAAATGTGCTGAACTGACTACTGTGAAGGGGTGCTCCTGAAAATAGTGTTTCAGTTTACGGCTGGCCATGAACACTCCGAAAACCAGTTTCTGCCAATGTGGGTATCGTTGCTTTGATTATGTCAAGACCTCGCTGACATAGTAAACCGGTCTCTGAACGAGACCCTCCTTTACTTCTAATTTGCGTTCCATGACCACGACTGCAGTCATAGCCCTGTATTTAGCAGCGATGTTACCAGGCACGATTCCATGAAATATGGTTGATGATGGCTGAACCTGTTTTTCTTGCAGGTTCATCCTCTTGAAGGTTTCATAATAAAGTATATTTATGTTGCTTCCTCCATCCATCAATACCTTGTCTATCTTATATCCTCCTACTTGCGGAGCTACGACCAGAGCTATGCTTCCAGGGTTATCAATACGTGGAGGATGATCCGCACGACTCCAGGTTATGGGCTGCTCTCACTAGTTTAGACACCTAGGGACAGTGGGAGCCACTGCATTGAATGCGCGCTTTTGTACCTTTCTTTCCGTCCTGCACGAACTAGTAGTAAACACATGATACTGACTAGAACTTAATTGCTTTGGGTTGTCTTGAAAACCAGAATTCCCTCCTTGGTGACTGCCAGCCGAGTTATTTCCATGGTTACCCTGACTGTGGTGACCAGTACCGGTTCCTGGATGACCTCCTCCCATGCTACCTGGGTTACCACCTCCATTGTTTCCTGGTCCATAGTTATTGTTGCCACTGGGTCTAAAGCCCTGCATGATGAAACAGTTTTCCCAAGAGTGATTTGCCGCCTTGCCATTTTTGCTGTGACGAGGGCAAGGTCCCTTTAAGGCCCGTTGTGCCTGTGCAAAACTGTTTGGTCGGAAATTTTGATTTCCCCTGAAGTTGTTCCCCTGACGTTGGTTCCTATAACCTGTATTTGTGTTTGCCACCAAATCTGAGGTGCCTTCTCCATTTTTGCGCTTGTTACTATTCTGGTTCTAGAAACTCCCGTTACTCTGATTCGGGTTCTGGGTACCCTTGGTCCCAATTTTCTTCCCTTTCCCAGACTTCTCATCATCTGAGTCTGCATCCTTTGTTTTGTCAGACTCGGCATACTTGGTCATAACATCCATCAGCTCACTCATATCGCTAATGTACCGCTTTATGCGCCCCCAGCTTATGCTTCAATAGGTCAAATCTACGATTCCTCTCTAGGGCTATGGCCTTGTTCTGGGTTGTAAGTCCAACAGATGAATGAAAGATTTCTGCTACACGTCGTGACCAATGTTGAGCGTACTTTCCTTCCTTCTAAACACGATTTTCCAGGTCTGTAATAGTCATCGCACGTTTACATGTTCCTTGGAAATTTTTTATGAACTGATCTTTCGGCTCTTGCCAGCTATTGATTGAATTTCCAGGCAAGTTTTTTAATCATGATTTTGCGGGACCCTCTAACATCACGCTTAGGTATCGTGCGCACACCGCATCACTTACTTCTAGTATCTCCATTGCCATCTCATAGCCTTTTATCCAGTCCGTAGGTTCCATGTCTGGGGTGTAGTTCACAACCCTTCGGGGTCCCTGTAAATCAGCTGGTATTCTTTCATTCCTAATCGCAGGTACCAGGCACTAAATTCCATCCTGCGTGAGCCGGTTGGTGCTAGGTTTGAGACCGGATTATGGACCGGGTTCTGGGTATGACCTGGATTTCTGTTTTCTAGTTCAGCGACTCTATGTCCTATATTTATAACTCCAGGTGCATGCGATACAATTTGCCTGAGTGGGACGTGCTGTTGCCGGTTTGCATTGCTGGAGCCGGCCGGCACAGGTGAATTTCCATGGTGACTTTTTGGCAATGAGTTCCTGCTGTTAGAGGGAGTTGAATGTATCCTTTCCTAGTTACTATAATTCATCTGCTGCACCACCGATGTTTGCAACATCTCGATTTCCCTTCTGGCTTCGACCCCTATGGGATCATTTGGGTTGACTGGGATCTGAGCCAGAGTATTTGTGGCTCCCCAGATATTATCCACAGGGTTATTGAAATGACCCTGTGGTGTATGAAACCTTTCTGGCGGGGGCTGTTGATAGACCGAAGCAGGGTTTGGGTTACCATGCAGCTGGATGGGTGGCTAGAAACGCACCGGCTGGGCTGGGACGGGAAGAGCCTGCGGATTCATTGGATGACCCGGCCCTGCCATGTTTGGTACGCTAGGAGTCCTAAATGGAGACGTGAATAAGTTCTGAAGATTGGTTGGTCCTAGTCCTGTGCCAAATTCATTATTCAACCTAGTATGGTAACGCCTGTTCTGTATATAGAGGCTAGTTCCCTCTGCCTGAAATTCAGGTGAATCCCTTATCTTTCTAGACGTGTTGCCTCCTCCAGTACTTCTGACCGAGCTTTCTTTATACATGTTACCTCCGTCTCAATCTCCGGCGGGCGCGACTTAATTCCTGTCGTAGCCTCTCGATTCATGTATTGTGTTGCGCCAAGTTCTCCGGCGTAATTGGTGTAGCCAGTATTTCGTTTACCGAATCATCGTGGCTATTAGTTCAGGCGTCGGGTTATATGTTGCGGGCTCTATTAAATCAATAACTGGCTCTGCTGGCCCAGAGGTCGCCAGCCCAGGTCCTGTTGAGGCGCTGCTGTTGGCTCAACAGAGGCTGACGTAGGCCCAACAGGTGATGTTCCTGAAACACCCGGTCCTCCTGGAACCGGATTTGAGGTTGAAACAATATTTTAATAAAATTTCCACTGGCATCATACATGGGCTTCGCAGGTCGTGTCGGTCCAGCCATGTAGACAGTTGCATGGTGAGCCGTTTCCGTCAGACTTTGCAGATCTCGTTCAAGGCCTCCACCTAGTCGATCTTCAAAGAGCTGGTGGATAGAACCTGTCTCATCACGGTCATCATTGTTTCCAACTGAAGATTCACCATCGGAGTGTATCATCGTAGCTTCTTTGAGACCGAATCTGACAGCTGGTCCAGGTCTGGGCATCTTACTCCTACGTACCCGACGAAAACGTGGATCCCACCAAAAGGAACGCGAAATGCTGATTCCACGAAGGCAAACTCAGGACCCCACGTATCATGGTTATAGTAGTTTCCTCGTTGACTCCTACTGAGCCGACCTATTGCGAGCTTCTCGATTCTAGGTAAGGCTCCTTCTGAAAAGACGACGCTTCCGCGAGTCGGCCCCACGGTGCACGCCAACTGTCGTGGCGTTTTCACGGCAAGTGTTATCATCTAAGAACTAGATTGTGAGGCTATTTCTACTGAGAGAAGCTTCAAAAGGGTTGAGGCGGAAACGAGAGACACGAGTTTACCTAGGTTCAGCCCCTTTACTGAGGGTAAAACCTACTCCTGCTTTCTTACAATGAGAAACAAGCTCTCGATTACAAAGGGTGATTCCGGCTCTCGATATCTCGAGCTATCTTGCTATCAACTTAGAATCTATCTCTCTATGTTCCAGGACCTCGCCTTATATAGTGGACGAGTACCCTAGGTTACAAGGGGATCCGGGTTGTTCCCGTGATCGGAGTCCTAACCTACTCCGATTCCCACACGTTCCGTCCAGTTTATTCCTAGACCCGGACGTTCCGTCCGGCCTTGGGCCGCTCCTTAGGTCTTGGGCCTCCGGGTCTTCAAACCAGGACCATAGGCCGGTTCCTCCTCCTTTCCGGGTTACACTTAAGGTAACATGGATCTTCTTCTGCTGGCTGGTACTTATCCAGCTCCTCCCGATATAAACCGGATCGTGCATTATGAACCGGCATGAGGAGAATCCGGTTCATGTGGATGGAAAGTAAGGCGCCTTCTTACTTATTCCCCCAACAGAGGCCGTGTTACCAAGTGACATTTCCCATGATTCACCAAGAGTAGTTGCTTATGTGGAAACTGAAAACGAGATAGCTCGCAAGAACTCGCTTGATGCTTTGGAAGAAGCACGTGAACTCGCAACCACCAGATCAGCCATATATCAGCAAGACATGCATCGCTATCATAGACACAAAGTTAGAACTCACAATTTCAAGGAAGGAGACTTAGTTCTGCGTGGATTCATAAAAAATACAGTGTGCATAAACTGAGCCCACCATGGGAAGGAACGTTTGTGGTTTGCAAGCACCTACACAACAGGTCATAGTACCTCGTTGATATGCGTGACACTGGTAAGTCATGAACATCTTAGGAAGAAACTCGAAGACCATGGAACATAGCTCAGTTAAGGTCATATTATACATATGATAATTGTAATCACTATTTTATCAATGGAATAAAGTGGGCATGCCTTGAATTTCAGGTTACTGTCATTTTCAGTAACTTATCGCAGTTTGGAAGATATTTCTACTTTTTACCATTGATTAATGGTTACGTGGGAGCCTGAGGCTAGAGCACAACTTATATCTCAAGAACCTGGCATATGCCATATTATCTCGGTTATACTTGCCTACAAGTGAGTGGTTACACACAAATTTTTATGATCTAGATGAGTAAACTGGAAAAGTCAATTAGTTAAACACACTAGAAAAAGTCATGCGACAAACGCGGTTGTGCCAGATAGCAAAGAGAAACTAACCAAAGTTTTGTTGAGAACTGGAAAACTCTCGAGAAAACAGAAACCGTCAAATTTGCTGAAACTCGCAAAATCCCGGAATATTACAAATCATATTGTATCATAAGTGCAACTCACAATATCAAAATAATAGAAACAGAAATAAAATAGTTTATCTAGCTTATTACAAGCCCATAGGGCCGAATTTATTATAACATTACAAAATGTTTTTCCTGTATAAACAACAGATTTGCCTTTCTGTTGTTCATGGTCTAAACCGGCATCAGTAGCTGGGTCTTGATCTTCTGGATTCTTGGAAGCATCAATAACATTACCTGCACGAGTAGCCGGTTCTTGAATTTCATGTTCTGGAAGATATTTACACTCCAATTGGTATCATCTGGTTCATACAATGGACGTGGAGGTGCAGAAAATGAAGGAGTTATAGTTTGCGGAGCCGGCTCCTTTGAGTTGCATGGTAAACAACAGACATAACCCGGGGGCTAAAAGCCGATTTACGATCTCCAGAAGAGACAAAACTGGAACAGAGTTCCTTGAGCTTCAGTTTCTCTACAATAGTGCAGGATTGAAACCGACACTCCTTCTCAATCTTTGCGAAATCTTTCTTCTCATATCTGCTGCCATCAACCTGGTACCAAGGAAAGCCGCCAATAAGGAGATTCAGATTCATTTCCGGGTGATCGGCCTTGGCGAGTGACATAATCTTAATGGCTCCTCGGCGACAAGATGAAACCTTGTATTCTTCAACCTATTTTGGCACATTGGCATTCACCCCTTTCAACAACTTTTGGATTAGGGTGAAAATGGCTTTCAGCTTCATGTCAGGGAGTTGCATATTGTTGGAGTGCATTCTATCTGAAAGACAGAGGGAGAACCACATTAGAAACCGGGTAACAAAGAATAGTATGGAGATGAACCGGAAACAAGCCAACTTACCAAAAACACTGGTGGTAATTTCACTTAGCAAATCATTCACTTTTGCAATGTTACTCTTTGTTTCCTCCAGTTCTTTCTTAGCATTTTCAGCTCTGGCGATGAGGGCTTTTTCCCGGTTCTCAAATTCAAGCTGCATAACATACAAGTTCTTGGCAGCTGCATCAACAGTTTCATCTAGTTCAGTTTGCAATTTTTTGGCCTCCACAGTTTTTATGGCTCTTGAGACAGCAAAATTTTCAGATTTGAAATCTCTTTTTGAGAGCCAAATTCCAAAGCCTGCAAAGATGAACAGATAAATATTCAGTTCTCAAGTTTGCAAATTTATAGACTGATAATCAGCTAATGAGTATGAATACATCCTAGGATACTGCAAGCAAAGATAACCCGACACTTGGGGGCTACACTATTTCATTCTATGATAAAGATGAAAAATTCAAGTCTAGCGTAGGTTCAGACTTAATCATGGAGAATGCCGAAAGCCCCACATTAATGGAAAATTGCTTACTAGAGGTGTTGGGTCAATCATGGAAAAAGCCGGAACCCCCACATCAAGGATCCTGTCTCTCTTCACACCAACCAGATCTTTAAGCATCCTTATCATATCAGCTTTAGAAGAGATGACGACAAAATATCTCATAGATCTGAAGAAGAACTGGTATACTGATAAAAGAGCCGGTCCCTAATACTAAGAGGTTGGATGTGGAAGTTTACCCAAGTTTGGATCAGATCTATGCCGGTCAAACCATGTACAATCAAAGATTTGACACGCTTAAGAAGAGGGATAACTTTGGCAGGAGCTGGCGGTTCAGCAACCGAGTTCATGGTATCAGTATAAACTAGACGTTTCGGGTGGTAACCCGACAAAGGAGGCTCACCCTCTAAAGATGTGTTTTTGTAATAGAAGAAGGTTTTTTTTGCCAAAGTTTAGGGTGACTGTCTAAAGGAATACCTGGATAAACTATGTATTTCCGCCTTTGGAAAGACACCCCCCACAGTGAATCAAGTCACCCCCAGCAACTTTCAGGTGTTTGTTACAATAAGTACTTCAAGAATAAATCTAGGTTAGGTTCAACTTGGAGGTAATCTTCGCAGAAGACTACGAAGTTACTAACATTGAGAATAGAGTTGGGAGGCAAATCTTGAGGGTGTAACCCATAAAAAGCCAGGAGATGACGGACAAAGTGTGACCCGGGAAGACGAAAACTCCGGAGTATGTGAGCTTCGAAAAATGGAATAATGGGATCTTTATCAAATCAAGATCAAAGAATCAGATTATTTCTCCAACGGAGCGAGATTATGTTTGTTTTTCTTTCATGAGATTAACAAGAACGAAAAAGCCACGGCCCAGCGTTCACGTTAACCTGGGGGGCTAATGTTGGGGGAATAGATAAGGGGTGCCTCAGAGTGCTCCCCCATGAACCGGATATAGCCACAACGGGTTCATAGTTGATATTCCGGTTTATACCAAGATTGTTCGAGGAAGGAGAACCGGCTAGAGACCCGAATACCCGACGGCTCGAAGGGAAGACCCGACCAAAGGCCCAACATGACCCGACGAGTGTTATGACCAAGCCGGAAGGCCCAAGACTTGGCGGAACGGACCAGGGCCGACGGAGCAGTCCAGACCCAGCTGGACTAACCCGGATCCCAGGGTAAACAGGCTGAGGACTTGAAGGCCGAATCCTACTAGGACTTCGAGGACGGATGTAATCCGGATTCTCCTGTAACCTCGGGAACTCGTCGGCTATATAAAGCGAGTTCCTAGGACGTAGAAAGACAAGTTCTAGTTCATAGCAATGGCTCTTGAGACATCGTAAGCCGGAATCGCTCCTTGTAATTGAGACCTCGAATTCCCAATAGTAAAGAAGAAGGAGTAGGTTTTACCCTCAATAAAGGGGACGGACCTGGGTAAACTCGCGTCTCTTGTTTCCGCCATAACACTTGCCGTGACAACATCACGACAGTGCTCATACCACGCACATGGTGCTTGTTTAAGTCCATCGAGCTCCTTATCAAGTTTATAGACATATTCGGGGTGGTTGGGATCTTTGAAGCCCCACTAGTAGAAACTGGGTATTAGAGACTGTTACTAGAGACGGTTTTACCCGTGATAAAAAGACCAGGCTTGGAAACGTGACCCCCTAGCCAGTTTGTGTAGATAAAACGCCTTTGAAGAAAAGACCGACTCCAATAAAACATAATCCGTTGCGTTTCAAAATAACAATCGCCTCCAAAAATCATTGAAGCTGCTACGAAATATAGCCGCCTTGGCAGGATGCATCATTGGATCCGGTCTCAACGCCCGATGGCCTCAAAGGATTTGTGCGTTGCCCCACAAAACCACCCGACTTGTGGGGCCCCACTTTCAGAGACGACACTGTTTTAAAAATGTCGAGGTCACATATGGGTTTGAATGCGGCCTCTCATGCATTATATTTTAGGCCATTCCCCAGGTAGTTGGACGGTCGAGATATCCTTGGACTTGCAGCTTCCCGAAGCAACAGTAAACGCAAAATTAACCATGATCTCAAGACTTGGATCACTGAATTCATAGTGGGAACGAGAGTGCGGCACATTATTTCGGAATACTAACATGCCTAGATTCTTCAGCTGGAAATACGAATATAAATTTCAATATTACTCCGATGAAAATCACGAGTTTGAGAGTAAAATACAGAAAAGAAACACACATTTAGTTCATTAAAAACCATAAAATTGTCTAAATATTGAAATTAAGCGTAGCATCGCAGCCATCAAAACGATGCTCTTAGATCATTTAAACCGGAAGCCGTGAACGTTTCTTTGATGCAGCCGGTGGCTCTTTCTCCGCCGTAGCTTCATCCTCCGCAGCTTCATCCGCCATAGCTTCATCCACCACTGCTTCCGCCATAATAGCTTCAGCCGCAACAATTTCAGCTTTGCGAATCCTCCGAGATAGCCCATCCTTGATGGTAAAATCCTACGGTACAACTCGTAGCTGTGATACCCGTATCTTGATGTATACTCGATGTGCAACGAGGTAAGAGGCTTCTTCTCCCAGTAGTGATGGCTATTGGACAGGGAATCATTCTTCGAATTCCCGCGAGACCTATAAATGATAGTCGCTGCTAGATATCCCATTTCGTCCCTATCAGACGGTGGATTGTACTCGAACCTCTGTTCGGACATGAAGAAATCTTGGATGTCGATGTGAAACTCTTTTGGAATGATGATATTTGCACGTTCAAGCATTATTCTGTCCTGCCTAATGTCCATGCTATTGAAAGTGATACATTTTTCTTGAAGGAAATCGACCAATTTTGTACAAGACTCCTGGGACATACATCAGATGCACTTGAACAAAAAAGAGTAATTTGGATGATGTACAATTTGATAATGTTGAATGCCAAGATTGCAAAACTGCGTGGTTAATACAAGTAGTGTGCACATGAAACGAACGTCTCCACTATACAATACATGTAGTCTTAATCCTATGATTTTATAGGAGTTTTTTTTTCTATAATTCTCCTTTGTCAAAGTAAATCATGAACATGCGCACATGTTGAACAAATAAAAATTGAAAAGGCGAATTGCAATCAATCATCAGAAAAAATAAAATATTTTTGGACGACATCAAAAATTTAGCAATACAATTAGGGGCACAAAAATGTAGCGGACTAATATTATGAAAAATTCATATGCTCGATCTGTCGGTAAAAGAAGTTCCTATTAGCAAACTCTTTAATAGCTTCAAAACATTAAATAATGTGTGTGATCTATTCTCTTAAATTTCAACAACGATTAATTAACACGACCAAAGAAAGTGAAATATGAACAAAATGCATATGGAGGTGGGTGCTACTGTAATTTAAATTTTAATTAACGCCAGATATTAAGAAGTTGGACTGAACTATGCACATTCGCTAGTAATTGGGGCAGATTTTTGTTGAATGAACCATATAAGTAACATGTTTTGCCAATATGAGAACAAACAGAAGATCATATTACTGCATATTTCTTCACCCGTCTAAACGAGAGAACACAGAACAACTATGCAGACATCAGCCACTCGCGCGGTGATGTGTAAGTTCGTACCAAACGCGCGGTGACGTCGTGCATGGTGGACCGATTATATAACTGTAACCCCGGATGTATCCATACATGCAGTAGTGGAAGACGAGGACGTGCCGGACCAGGGCGATTTGGATGACAAACCATCTTCTGAGGCGGGTCTTCATGTCTTCTCTGCTGCCTTGTGAACTCGACGTCGAGTCGCACAATCATATACTTCATTCCCTTGAGCCATTGGCCATACTTCTCAAGCGTGTGATTCACAGTTACCACCTCGTTGGTGTACACCACCTCCAGATGTGTGGTACCATAGGCAGGGATGTGCCGCATTTCTGTTGTCAGTTTTCCGTCATCAGTGATGAGTTCGCCGTAGTGGATGGGAAATATGAGGAAGTGGATGCGGTTGCATAAGGAGCAAGAAAGAGCGAGTAATTGCACTTGTGAGGGATTGGAGTTTTTCTAGGGAGGAAGAGGAAGAAGAAAATGCCACAATGCAGTTTCAACCCCCCCCCCCCCCCCCACACACACACACAAGCAACGAAATATTCTAATTACATCATAATGTATGACCCACTATTTGTACACAGAACCATAGTACATTCATCTCTCCACGCATCATCGCAACTGCACACGTCCCGTCCACACGTCGCTGCAACTGCACGAACACAGTTTCACGTTCAAACACTAAAAAATTAACGAGTAAATTTGGACCCTCTAGACAATGAATTTCCATTTTTAATTCAACTTTCATAGCCATCACGTACGTGAGTACGGTTCATGATAATCATATTGCGTTTTACAATTGAACTCCAGTTCATATACGATAAAAATGATAACATGTCAGGTGACGATGGAGGGGTTAACCTCTTGGGTGTCCCGATCTTCACAAATCGACCAAGAACACGAAAAACAAACAAAGGACACGAAGAACACAAAGGGGAACGGCGGGGATCAAGGAGAGAAGATAAATAGCGAGAACTAAAAGATTCAATCTCCCATCAACTAAGCCGCAACGGCCGTCGACAGAATGATCAATCCAACCGAACTCACCTTATCAGAAACCGCTTCAACACCACGTGGCCGATCCACCATGCCAATAGAACCTCATGGGTCAGTTGAGATAGATTGAAAAGTTCGTAACTGATTCCTGAGGGGAAAGGATAAGTATACCGGTGTAGCCTTGATACGATCCTAGATACAAATCATAGGAGTAGCCTTGATACGGTTTTAGGTACAAACCATAGGAGTAGACTCACAAGAGGGGTACAAGACCAAAGCTCAAAATTCTAAATTCACCTCTAACTCTAGATCTAGTCAAAGAGGCTCCTTTTATAGCCAATGGGGTAGGTGAGAGGTGAAAAGGGAAAAAATGGACCAATTCCCGTGTGTGCAGGAAAGTCGACCTGGCGACACAGGGAAGACGGCCTCAGGACGGGGTGGAGGCCGGGCTGCTCGGTTGGGGTTCCATCCTGATGATCAGTGAGACCGGCCTGGCCGGGCTGTCAGGCCGGGTTTCCTAGCCTCCTCCTCCTTCTTCCTCCTATTCATCTTCCTCTATGCCTTCTTCTTGAGCTTCTTCTCTAGCTTCTCGGGCATCAACTTGGGAACGTCCTTAGGGCCCTTGGCCACCGTCTTGAGGCTCAAATGTAAGATCAAACCGGAGCACGCATAGGGTAATTCAATGAAGTAGCGCACCATTCACCAAGACACCGATGACATATAGAGAGAGGAGTGAGTTCACCTTGTCTAGTATCTATGTAGGGCTTGGTGGAATGAGGTGTACGGAATCAGGTGATATTGATTCTTGGCAAGTATATATCATATTTCTGTATTTTCCTTATTAAACACACACACATATACACACACGTGTGTATATATACGAAATATATGTATCATTAATATAATTTGTAATGAAGAAAAAAATATTTCAAAGCACACCGTGGTCTTAATGATAATCAAATTCATATGAACAAAATGAATTCAAAAATAGGATCTTTCTTCACGAAAACTAGTTTCGATCAATACCCTTTTTGTGAATGACCTACCATTTTGAACTCTAGGTATAGAGACTTTATGCTAGATGGCCCCTTTTTGCGAATGACCTACCATTTTGAACTTTAATTGCCGTGTACAATTTAACTTAAGTTTATACATCCAAACTAGGATTCCATCCCAATAAAATTGAGTTTTCAACAAGTTTCACATTTTCTTTATTTATCATTAGTACTTACATATAATTCGTACATTCCCTATAATTTCCGGATCTTCCAAAAATGCCTGACCGAAACAATTCCGTACTTGGCTGGGCCCGACCGCGTATCTATACTTCTTATAAGGCAAAACCCACTAAGATGCATTTATGATTTTTCTATCTCAACATGCAAGCTATCCACATCATCCACCATTTTGGCCAATCAATTATCCATATCATCTCCACTAATAATTGTGATACTACATATTTCATGCCACATAACCATGCCATATTTTTTCAGCCATATAATTATCCAGCGTCACTAATATTTATTTATCAAAATATATAACAATTTCACACGAATTAAATTTAGTATATCGATTCCGTGATCAATCGAATCTTGATAATGCAATATTTCATACACCTTATACCCATTTCGTTTATAGAGTTTTTTTTAAAGAGATACCCGCTGCAACGCGCGGGGTGTTCTTCTAGTATAACCAATGGGGCTAACGCACTCCAGGCCCCACATGTCATCGGACATGTGCTGACTCTGTTCGTGAATAAAAATGACGTGTTTAAATGTTGTCCCTGCTCCGTCCAAAATTCACGAGAAACTTGCGATTCAAAATCCGGACGGTCCACATTTAGTCAGAGCAATCTATTAGTTCACCCCACCGAAACTGACCCAGTTACGCACTATCTATTTATCCTCATCATGGACCGAGCAGCTGCACCACCACATCATACCTCTCTACGGACTCCCAATACCCTGCTCCGGCCACAGTGTAGATACGCACCCATCACCTCAGTATATATGTCCCCTTGCCTTACCTAGCAGGAGACGGCGCCGCTGCGAATATGCAAAGACTGAGGCAGAATGTAGGTTCATCGAGCCGTTGCGCATATGCCCTGGCACGCGTGAAGACGGCGAGGGCATCCGAGTTGGCTGTTTCTGGTCTCCCCGTGCCACCGAAATGCCACCAACCGTAGGGTGGCGCCTCCACTGGCAGTGCTCACGCAAACACGGTTGTCGAACGCAGAGCGAGATTGCCGTCTGCGTTAGGAGCGTTCCCCAAGTATGGCACAAATGCGCCGTACCGGGACTGGCAGTTCGAGCGTGAACATAAAGCCAAATGCCGCTATTCCCACAGTGGCAGAGCGCCATGGCGGTGGAACGTGTTGACGTGATACCGCTTTTGGGTCGAAGCCACCGCTGACGTGGTGAACGCAACGAAACCCGACTGTCAAACATTTCTACATCCTGAGCTCGAGGGCTTCAACAATTTGAACTCTGTCGACTGGTCGGATCTCGAAGCGCCGAAGATAGATCTCACATACGAGATGTAGCCGCCGTCGACTACTTAGGTTGAAACCATGGAATTTCCATTAAGCCCGAGCACCGACGCCGCCTTGCGCAAAATGGTCTCTGGTTAAGTGTAGAAGTCATGTTTTTTTGCTTGCAAGTTTGTGTAATGACTACTCATAATCGTGTTTAATTTCCAGTTGATTGTTTCCAATTTCCCTCGGTCTCTTTGTAATTTCCTTTGGACCGTTTCTAATTTGATTATTTTGAATGAAACTGGATGCGACTAGGTAGTTCGTGCACACATGCTTGGAAGTTCCATATAAATACCAGGAATGTCCAATAGTATTGTTTGGGCGGGGACATTTGGTTCCTCGGTCTGTTTCCTCCCACTCATTTGAATTTGGCAGTCACTATAAATTTTCACCGACACATTTCGAGTTTTTGGTCCGGCGCCACCCGACGACCCACCAGCCCGTACGTCCTGCCGCACCGCCGCCCAAGTGCCTGTGCCCCCCTGTCCACACCGCGCCACCCTGGCCCGACCAAGCGGCCGTCAAATCACCGTGCCAGCGCCGATACTCTACCTGAGCGCCGACATGCCCCTCCCGCATGTGAGAGATACCCATATCGTCGACAGCCCAAAAGCCTCTCATGCTCGCGAATTGCCGTTCTCTTTGCCGCCTGATGAGTATGGAAGCGAGCCGTGACTCTCTCCAGGGAAGCTAACTCCCGATGCGCCACCGCCGCTCTCTCTGTCGGCTGCACGGCGGGCTCGCGAGGAAACTCCCCCACCGGCGCCGCATGAGTTGGTTGCGGCGACATTGTCTCCGCCAGGACCGTTCGCTCTGTCTCGGACGAAATGACTCAATAAGCGGTGCCAAATGAAAGTAAAAAAACAAACTCAAAAAAGGAGGCGACTAGTTGACTCGAGCGGGACACATTCACACGGAGAGGAAAATTGAGGAGCAGCGCGATAAGATTGGTGAGAAAGAATCCAACGACCAAAAAAAGTGTATATTTCCCAATGGCTAAACACCTACTCCTAGCTGTTTAGGGCTCCTTTGATTCAAATGTTTTCCTAAGGATTTCTGTAGGATTCAACCCCATTGCATTTTTTCCTTCCGATTACGTTTGATTCACGGGATTGTAACATGTAGGAACCAATCCTATAGGAAGTCAGCAGTGTATTTTCAAAGGAAATGGAACATGAGCTCTGACCTCATTTTAGAAATCCTTCGTTGGAATCAAACAACCCTTATGAGATTTCCTGTATGCATAGGATATGGTTGGGCAGGACATTGCATTCCTACGTAGTTCCTATTCCTTTGGTTTTTCTACCCTACGAATCAAAGGAGGCCTTAGGGAATCTGTTATGATTTTCCGTGATGAGAGTCCGTAGTGCATACGAGACACTCTGACGTCACAATGGGAGCCACGGGGCGAGAGGAACCACCCAGAAGCCCCCCCCCCCCCGTCACTGTGCCCGCGGGCACCATCGAGCTAGCTACAACATCCCCATCATCGGGCACGGCCTTTTTTCTTATTCTTCTTCTTCTTCTTTGGAACTGACGCACCGGGAGAATCCGACCGAGCCGCGCCCTGGGCAGCACCCTGCACCGGCCGGTCCAGCGCCGACCCTCCATGGGAAGCCCCCGGCCCCTACCCAGCAGCCGCGCGGGAGTCCTCTGCCTGCAGCAAGTCGTCAGGCAGGGCAATCTCACGGGTCGGCGACCCTATGCATCCGGGCAAACCACTCGGCCTACGTCCGCCCCACCCTGAGCCTCTATGCCTAGGGGACCGACGAGGGATACAGCACCCGTCCCGTCCGCGCCCGGCAACCAGGCGAGGTGCGCCCGCGCTGTGACTTCGCCGGAGACCTGCGGGAAGGAGGCCGATATGGCTGAGGTGGCGCACGCGCTCGCGGCGGGGATTGAGGTGCCGGCGAGCGCCCACGGCGGAGGGGAGAGCGGTCCTCGCGTGACCTCTTCATCAAGTCAATTACCACGGCGGCGTACGATCGGAGGATCGGCGGTGGCGGTTGCGTGGCTACCATGCAGCGAGCCTCGGAACGAAAGCGGTTAACGTGCTGCTGAGAAGGAGGGAACCCTAGATCCAGGGCCCGCATGCCCTTTGCGATCCAAAGTCACCCAGCTACGGCCGGTTTTGCTGGGCTGGCAGTAGCCCACCAGACGCACAAGGTCCTGGCTGCGCCAGCCCATAATGGGATGGGCTACCGGGCCCGCCGAAGCAGGACTAGGGTTCCGCACGGGCCCCGGCCCAGGCCCAAGTAAAGATCCCCGCATCCCCTCCCCCTCGTTCCCAATCTAGAGCACGAACGGAGACCTACCCGGGAGGCGGCGCGCCACCACCATGTCGGCCGCCGGCGAACTAGGGGCAGCGTCCCTAGGGGCGAACCCCGGAGTCACCGCTCTCTCCCTCTCGGGAGCGTCCCCGTAGTGCATACGAGACACTCTTTGTAATGATTTGATTCAATAAAGTTGCCGAGTTATCTAAAAAAGAATGTGTCGCACGAATTGCACGAGTTAATCAGTTGAGGAAACACCTCGAACAAGCGCCTCGATTCCTTTTTTTTCCTACCGATTTCCTTTTTTTTTCCTACCGACCCGACCGCTTGCGTCGGCGTTCAACTTTTCCTAGAGCCTCGAGCAAGCGCCAGTCGCCCAAACAATCCGGCTCGTGCAGGAAAAAAATAGGCTTAGCCCCGACGCAAGTTCTTGCGTCGGCGCAAGGAAAAATGATCAGGATCCTGGCGCAACTTGTTAGCCGCCATGTTGTGGCTACTCTAAGCATCTTGCGTCGTACTCCTTGCTAATCCATGGTGGATGCCCGCCATTATGGACGATGGGCGACCAGGAGTCTCGATTTCCTTTCTTTTCTAGCGCCTCGAGCAAGCACCTGTCGCCCAGTCAAACCGCCTTCTACAGGAAAAAAAAAATAGGCTTAGCGCTTGCGTCAGCGCGAGAGAAAATCCCGTGTTCGATCAGGATTTGGCCATAGCAATCAGGAATCAATTGATGCCTAGCGCCCACCTATATATACGAGGCACTTTCCCCACAATTTATCCCTATTCCATCGTCCAACCCGATGAGCGGTGGCGGCCGGAAGCCGGTGGGCGACGAGGCGGAGGTGGATGAGCTCCTCCGGCAGGACGCTCATCAATCTGAACGACGCGGTGCGCGGCGTCAGCGGGCTGCGGCCATCGTCTGCGTGGCGCCTTAGGCGGAAACGGCGGCACCCAATCGCGCTGTGAGGAGCAGCGTCATGGCCGAGAGGGCCAACTTGCTGGAACTCGCGTACGGCTCCGATGCCGGGCTGCCCTTGCCGCCGGGGTTGAGGCGCACGGCCACGGCGGAGGACAAACGGGGCTGGCGGTGGCCTCGCGCCGGCGGGAGGCGCGCGAGCTTGCGTCGGTGCGGGAGGAGCAGCCGAGCAGGTGGGAACGCCGGTGGGGGGAACAGCTGAGGTTCGGCGGCCTTGCGGCGGTGGTTGGGGAGGAGCAGGGGAGGTGGGAAGGTTGGGGACGACGGATGTGCGCGTGCTGTTCGTTCCGACCGGCGGCCCACTAGTGTGCGCTCGGGAGAGAAAGCCCAACTCAAAGTTTAATTAGGGGGGCATAATCAACGATCGCCGGCCGGCGTGCGGAACTGCGCCCCTATGTTTAGTCCCACATCGGCAATTTAGAGCGGAGATTACCTGCTTAACTACCCGGAAGCAGCAATGAACATCGGTCCCCGCGACCACCAATTTGCTAATGAACTTTCAAGCTAGTGTTGTGATGCAGGTCAGCAGCATGCAGAAGCAGAAGAAGAGAAGTGGCGCAGACGCAGGGGTGCTTCCCCGGCTGGCGCCACAGTGGAACGAAAAGCGGTCTCGCTGGGGGTTCTCGCGCCACCTCGGCAGCGGCTCCTCTGACGACGCCCGGTGGGACGCTCACAAGCCCAGGCGCCGCGGCTCCTCCGCCGACGAGCGCTGGGACGCCCACAAGTTCGGCTGTGGCTCCTCAGCCGCTGAAGACGAAGACTGGACGACGACGACGAAGCTGAAGCAGAATCCCAGTGGCCGTGGCTCCTCCGCCGACGAGCGCTGGGACGCCCACAAGTCTCGCCGGGGGTTCTCGCGCCACCTCGGCAGCGGGTCCCCTGATGACGACCGGTGGGACGCCCACAAGCTCGGCTGTGGCTCCTCGGCCGCTAGTGACCAAGACTGGAGGGAGGAAGACGATGCTGAGGAAGAAGACGATGACGAAGAGGCTTTCGCAGGACCAACATTCGTAGTGTCGTCGCCGGATCCTAGTGAGCTCCCGTCACCGATACTGCTGCTCTTACCCGCATGCGCATGTGAGCTACTCAGCTTGCCCACATGTGACTGTAAGCCTGGGACGACTAAGACAGAGTACGTCTGGTGTTACTAGGTTAGGGCTAGGTCGGTCGGATACCGGTATATCCGTAGAGGGTAGGGTAGGGTAGGTCAGAGTCCAATACGTGTATCCGTAGGTAGGGTAGGGTAGGTTAGGGTTATTTTTTTTCAATGGAAAAAGAAATACGGACCTGGTTATTAGGGTCCAAGGCGTGATTGCACCGCCGGTGACGGTCGCCGGCGACCGCGCACGCGGAGTTGATAATGCGCATGATCGCCGTGGCCACCGTGATAGCGAGCCTCTTCCGATCCAGCGTCGAGGAGAGGCGGTGGATCTCCGGCCTCCAGCGAGATCCAGCGTCGAGGAGAGGCGGTGGATCTCCTCCAGCGTGTCCCGGGCCGGGAGCCGGCAGCAGGACATCGGCGAGTACACGAAGTTTCCTCGTCGGAGACGTGCAGCGATTTGCTTGCCCCGATCATCATCGTCGTGGAATAATTAGAGCCCCGCATAGACCACGTACATAACAGATCGGTTCGGCCTGGATATGTGATTTTCTAGGCCTCCTAAAGCTCGTGTATATATATATTATGTGCATGCATGGCGTCAGATCTTATTTCGATTTGGATCGGGTGCAATGCAATGTCGGTTTCGTTTCTTTTCCGGACACCGACGTGCAATGTCGGTTTGGTGTGGTTGAAGGTTGATCGATGGCGGTTCGGTTTGTATATATTATTGTATATCAATATACAATGCATCACGATCTTTTTGCAGCCCGCTTTGGTATATATTGGTTTGTTTGGAGGCCCGCTCTGGTACCCAATTTTTTGCAGGCCTGTTTTGACCCGGACAACGAAAAAGTGTATCTTTTCTTTACTACTAGTAGGTTGGCACGTGCAATGCACGTATTGACAAATGCTAATGAGATACATGCATAACTTTAGTTAAATCCATATGCACAAAGTAATTGTAACAATTGTTTTGATTCAGTACCAACAAGCAAAGTAGCGCAGATAATGGACAGAGTTCGGAATGGGACCAGTGTGAAAAAAATAAGTAGAGAATTACCTAAACTATATTTAACCTAATCGTTAGCATCTTTTTATATATAAATAATCACGTAGGACTGCTCCTCTCTCCAATCAAGAAATAAGGTACTATGCAAATCCTTCTATTATCGGCATGATTTGGTACCTCTAAAAGCATGAGCCAATCTTCTCAACTCCATTGACATACCAACATGTCTCATCAAACTGTTACCCTTGTAGTTTTCACCCCTAGTTCTGCTGTCACACCGAAGGACTTGATACTGTAGGAAGAAGTGTACCTAGTTCTGGGAAATAATTTGACGCTGGAAGGCCTGTGCTAGGAGCCGGTGTACTTGCTCTATTTGTTTTTCAAGGCCAAGTCTGGTTTGGGGTGCTGCATTATGGTGGATCCGCGCGTCTGGGATTTTGAGAGCTGACCATCGAATCTGGCCCCTAAGGTTAAATTGATTCTTTGGTCATTAGCTTAGAGATGAAGAATCTGGTGTTCAAAGAGAAGTCGACGTGGATGATTTCTATTGATTTGCACTAAAATTAAATAAGTAATTCATGTAAACTTTGCTATAATCTTTTTCGACTTGTAAATTGTCAACTTTGAATATAAAGACTTGCATTGCACATACAAGAAATAGTCTTGCGCCGAGAGGCCCGCGCTAGGAGCCCATGTACTTGGTAAAGCAACAACGATGGCGCCGAGATGCCCACGCTAGGAGCCCGAGAGGTCCAGCGACGGGCAGGGCGCTTTCCTTGAGTAAAGTGGCGGGGGGCAGAGAATGAGAATAAGCATCGGCATGCCGCCGGCATGAGGTAACTACCCACATCGACGGAGAGTGGGAAGTGGCCGACTCAAGCGCGGGACAGGCGCTTTTGTTGAGTAAAGCGGCAAGGGCGGGGGTTTTAGTTAAATTTCATGGAATACTTTACGGGGTATTTTTGCCAGAATAGGTTTTGACATAGTTATAAATGAAAACACTATGCAAGGTTATTATATTGCTCAACAAACACAATTCTTTTGCTAAAATAATGCTAACCTAATTTCTATATGTGTACACGATTCATTTGTTTTCTGAATATTTAAATCAAACGAGAACTGTATACTACACTATGCAAGGTTATTATACTGCTCAACAAACACAATTCCTTTGCTAAAATAATGCTAACCTAATTTCCATATGTGTACACGATTCATTTGTTTTGTAAATATGTAAATCAAACCGGAACTGTATACTATAGTTCAATACTTATTCAAGTTTCCGCCGTTGAATTGTGCCAGTTGATCTCCAGCAGGACGGATCCAACCACAGGGTCCTTGTGCACGCATGGGAAAGGCGGGAGAGAAACGATCGGTCCTAGCGTTTTTTTTCCTTCTTTCTTCTTCTCCTACCAGTTACGTGCTTGGGTCCCTGGTACGTGGTTTCTTTTTCAACAGAAAAAACGATCGGACTTTGCATTAAGAAAAACTTCCGACAGCCAGAGTTGTACTTGTAGTCAAGCCAATAACCTGATTGATACGCGTGAAGGTTTTTGTGCACGTGGTCTCTGGTCGTGGCTCCTTTTCCACCGGACGTTTGATGTGGTTAATCAAGATTTTTTTTAATATGCCCTGTTACGCGGAGTGTCCTGTTATGCGAAGCGTTTTATTTGCTCAACATTGAAAAGATCTGGGTCGTTGATTTGGGGCTATTGAACGGATTAGATTTAATGTATCCCGACATGTTTGCTCGTTTATAAGTAGTTTAGATTATTATTAAATCAGATACACTCAAAAAAACTATTAAATGGAAGTTCAACATAATTGGTACGTCTAATGCCCGGGATCACCGTCTCTCCCCTCTTCCGCTCGCTCGATTTGGTGCCGACGGATGGGCCTCGATCCTTTCGCCTGAAAGGAAACTTGTAGCCTCTTGCGAAATTGTCGGGCACATCAAATATTTCAGAGGCGGTTTTGGATCTATATTCCTCTCCGGGCATTGTGGATCAATGACGGCGACGACGACCGCGATGACTTCCAGAGAAACTCCTCCTCAACACTATCCCATCCAATCCCCACCATGAATGATGTCGGATGCACCATCGGCATGTTTCCACTCATCCTCAACAATTCCTTCGAGGCTCTCCGTGCGTTCGCAACTCAATATCGGCTCCCCGGGACATCACATCCGCGGTATCACTTCTCCTGTTGGCGTATGTGGTGCCCTTCCTCTACGTCCACCTCACGTGCACACCCTAGCACCATGGACGAACACGGGAGCCAGAACGCAAGCAGACCGGACAAGAGGACGTTGGGCGGAGGCGAGATCGATCGGGCCTGCAAGGGAGGATGGGGTTGCTTCCTGCTCGTCGGAGCCTAGGGCCTGGAGCTTCATTGGCAGTACCACTTCCTTTGGCAGTGCTCTCTCTCTCCCACGCTCCTCCCGCTGCCGGCCACTTCGGCCCACCCCTCCCCACCGCCGCTGGCCACGGCGGCTACCCTTCTCGGCTCCTCCTCCATCGCGCGCTCGCCATGGCCTTCTCTTCCCCACCCCAATATCTCTGACACCCTCCAAGCTCTCCGACGACGACCACCCTCGCGACCGCGAGGACCGCTGGCGCGGGGGCCGGGAGAGCGACTCGGGGGGGGGCTCCACGTGCTCGTACAAGGATGCGTTAGCCGGTTCATCCTTGGGCGGCGGCGGGGACTCGGCGGGGGCGGACGCAGACATGGCACCTTCCCGGCGTGAGCTGCGTTCGGAGGTCACCCGCGAACGCCCGTACGGCGTCTCCTTCGACGACCTCGACGACTCCGACGACCCCATCGAGGAAGACGGCGCCATCCCCACCGTGGAGGACGACTCCAACCAAGCTCCATGGGAGCAACCGAAGCGGAAGAGGGCGCGAGGTCGCCGGGCGGGAAAGAAGATGTCGGCGAAGGCGGTGCGGGCTGAGCGCGACGCCGGCGCCGGGACGTACGACGCCTACAAGGGCCTGTGTATCCTGCGCACCAAACCGGGACACATGGCGAAGGACTGCACCACCGGACCCGTCTGCATCCGGTGCGGCGAGGGTGGTCACATGTCCAGGTCCTGTCCGGAGCCACGCCCTCGTACTCCACCGGACACGGGCGATGAGCCAGCCAGCAAGCCCTCTGCGAGCGGCTCTGCGCGCTCCTCTCTGGGTGCTCAACTAAGGGTGGGCGCCGCGGCTCCGGCCGCTGGCCGCCATGGCGCTGCGAGCGCTATCTCGGGTGTTCGCGCCCAGTGTGGTGCACATGCGGCAACCCCTGCCTCTAGCGCAGTCGAGGCCCCCAAGCTCGGGTGGTTCGCGGCAGGGAGGAAGGGCGTACGCCACGGCCGGGCCTCCAGCTTGGTCGGTGACCACGCCGGACGTCGCGCAACGCGTCCGCGCCGACGCCCGCCCCGGCTCCTTCATGGGTGATGCCCGGCGCAGCCACGCTCCGTCTCCTCGCGCACGTCAGGGGACTGCGCCACTGGCTAGCGCTAGTGAGGCTCCGCCCGCGCGCAGGATAGACCCAGCGCCTCGGCCTTCGTCGAGCTCGCGTCCTGACGAGCGCACACGTTAGGCGACTGCGCCGCTGACTGTCGCTAAGGAGGCTCCGCCCGCGCGCAGGGTGGACCCGCCGCTTTGGCCTTCACCAAGCTCACGTCCTGACGAGAGCGCGGTGATCGCTCCGCTGCCGCTGTCCCGACGCGAGGAGCGGGCAGCTGGACCTTCCCTGGCGGGAACGACACGCCCCATGGCGCTCGGTGGCGAGCTCGCCCGGCGACCTGCCAGGACGGCCTGCGTCATCCCGCGCACGACGGAGGTGGAGGATGTGGAGTTTGCGCTCGAGAACGCCCTCGTGGCCATACCGGTGGGTGAGCGGCGCGACATTGCGACTGAAGAGGTCGCGGAGGCACTGACTTCCATCTACGACCTGTCGAGCGAGGTATTCTCCGTCCATCACCACTGGGAACACGACTTCCTCATCTACTTCTTCACCGGCGAAAATCGGAGGACGGTGCTGCGAGACGAATACATTCAGTCACCCTTCTTCCGCCTCCTTGTCAAGTCGTGGTCGCGTCGTTCGGGTGCTTCGGCTGGCACGCTCGAGTTGCACGTGAACCTGTAGATTGAAGGGGTGCCGGCGAATTCCTGGAGCATGGCGGCGCCCGAGACCATCTTGGCGCCCAGCTCATGGGTGGAGCGTGTTGATCCTCTCACTCATATCTGCGCCGACATGAACATTTTCCGTCTATCGGCATGGTGCGTAGACCCAGCCTTTATCCCGTGCGAGGTGGACTTCCACGCCGTCGAACCGGAAGGGCCACCGCCGGTGCATGTCTTGGCATCTCCCGGCGACTCGATCACGCCACCGCATGTCCCTACCCTGTTGTACCCTCTCGTCGTCCATATGACAAACTTCACCGACTACCGGCGCCCTGCGCCCGGCGGCGGTGGGGACGGGGGTGGTGGTCTAACGCAGAGATGGCCTCGTTCGCGCCAGTACGGATCCGAGCCAAGGGTGCCGGATGCGTTGCCGGGCGGCGGCCATGGCGCGTCGAGCTCAGGAGGCGTTGGTGCGGGCGCTGGTAGGCCATCCTCCTCCAATGGATGCTGTCGTGGGCCCAGGGCGTGCCACGGTGGACCAGTCAACGAAGGTGGAGGAAGAATGCCGCCTTCTGGCGCGGTGGTGGGCCCTTCCCTCGCCATGTCGCGCTCTGCCAGGCGTAGAGGACGGAGGCGTGGTCGCGGTCAAAAAAGAAAAGGGGGCAGGGCTCGGGCCCAACAGCCTGCCCGCCCTGTCAGTGTTGTCGACGCGCAAGGCGTGGAAACGGGGAGAATTTCGAATTCTCCCGCCCGATTCGTGCAGATGGAAGTTTGGGAGTGGCCCTCGTGGCGGGCCCCTCGAACGTTCCTGACATGAACGGGACTGGCTCCGTGCGTTCTCAGGAGATGCCCGTTGGGGATCTGGAGACTGCCGCGGTTCGTTTCCCGCGTTGCGTGGAGCCATGGAAGCAGGACGGCACGACGCCACTTCGGTGGGTTGGTGTGTGGCAGCGGGCCGGCAGGGCAATGCAAGAAAAAAAAATTAATGCCCTTATGTAATCCAACATTATGTATTGAACCATTGTTATCTATGCAATGCAAGCAAATTTGATTCAAAAAATCATTCACTTTGTTTATGATAATTTCTGATCATTTCTGGACTGTTTTCTTTTTGACATCCTTGTTATTTGCAATCCAAATTCATGTGGAAATGTTGTGCTCAACCAATTAACAACATTTAGATTGCTTAGAACCAAGAAAACATATTCACAAAGGTTTAAACTCATGTTTTCTCTAAGTTGTCTATTAAAAACAATTTCTGAAAAATAGGCCAATTAGGTGTTTTTCACCCTTGTTATCTATGTGCTAGGGATTCACATATTATGTTTTCTTGGCATGGATGTGATTTCTATTATATGGACTACAAATTGGTTAACTTTGTTTGAAAAATTGAATCACAGAAACAATCAATTACTTGGTGTTTTTGTGTTAAGATAATAAGACAGAATTAGTGACTTTTAGAAAACAGAGAAAAAACCGAAACTAGCTGTTTTTCCAGTTTGTTTTCATGGTGCATTTGAATTTCAAATTTGTTTCTTTTTGCTGTTTAGTAAAGTACAAATGTTGCTTAAGAGAACCATACCTCGAAAAAAAACTTTGGATAATATTTGATTCATGAAAAAATACCAAACATTTGGCTAATCCACACTGAAAAAACCAACACTTAGAAAAAATTCTGAAAACTGAAACTGTAACTGAATTTTTTTCAGAAAGAGTGAGTTTGCTCGATTTTCAAATGGCCATATCTTTTTATTGGTTCAGTCAAATGCTGCAAGGTTTGGTGCTTCTAGAAGCCTAGTCAGCACCCTATCTATTCCATGACTTAGCCACCAAGTGGTTTGACCAGAGATGAAGAGAGAGAGAGTGAGCTTCAGAGAGGGAAAACGGGAGGGGAGGGATGGGCACGTCTGACAGCCTCATCCCTGCCGCGTGCCACAGTGGCATTTTCGAGTTTTCTTTCGCCTCTCCTCGCACAAGTGGGCATTGACCCGTCCCTTCGCGACCCTGGCCACGCCCAAGAGCCGTAGGGCACGGCATGGGCATGCCGGAGCGCGCACGGGCGTGTCTCACTGGCGCCCGTGGCCACCCGAGCGTGCACCACCGTTGCCAGCCCCTATAAAGCCATCCCCGTGGCCACTGCCCCTATGTCCAACCTCACACTCACTCACTCACACTCCCTAGCCACCGCAATGAGCTCGAGCAGCTCTAGCTAGCTTGAATCGCCGGAGAAACCACCACGGCCACCGTGGGCCACCGAGGTGAAATACTCACGCCCTCGTCCACCCTAGCCCTCTCTGTCACTGTAGATCGAACCCCCACTCTCCGTAGACCGTGCCTAACCCTCCCCGTGGCTCCTCGTTTGCAGGGACACCGGAGAGGACGTCGGAGCCGCCGCGGGACGTCTGCACGGCGCCATCGACTAGAGCTACCCCGAGCCTTGATCTCTGCGCCCCTGCATAGCCACGAGCACCTGCGACCTCTTGGGCAATTCGCTATCGCCCTACGAGCCCCCTAGGTGAGCATTCTCGACCGAGTTCGCCGCCGGCCGCTCGCGTCCTCGTCGGAGAGAAAAAAGAAAGGAGGGAGAGAGAGGTGACGACCGTGTGCCGTAGATCTAAAGATCTACGCTCGTGTTTGAATCGCAAAATGGTACGCGCCTTTGCGTGTGCCGTGGAAGCGAGGCGGGCCTGAGGGCGCAGATGGGCCGCGCCCGTGTGTTGCTCAGCCCGAAGCCATTTTGTTTTTCTTTTTCTAAATAAGCTAAAACCTGCTGTTTCACTTTAATCATGAAAGAAAATGTTAAACACAAAAATAAAATGAACCAAAATTACCTGAGGTGCATGAACAAATTCTTGAATGGATGCAACTGACAGAACTGGTTTTGGATGATTTGAGAACGAATGCAAAATGTTGAACTAGGCACTGTCTGTTAGGAAACAAATGATATAAATTTTGATTGGAATGGTTAAAATGTGCAAACTAAAATTCCCGAAGTAGCCCTTGACTAGATCTACCAGTAGAACTTGACCTTACCTCAAGGTGATCTACCATTTGAATATGACATTCATTTTGGTAAAAGTCTAGTAGCATGTTCTGTGATTTTTAGGTTATTTTCTAAAGAACCTTTTGATGTGAATCCAATTGGATCTATTAGATATTGGATAGATATATGTTATCCTAGCTTTATGTGATTTTCGGAGCTCTAGAATTAATTTGGTGACAGATCTAAGGAAATGCACTTTTCTGTTAGAAATAAAATGAGTAGTTTTGGTTTGCAAATAATTGTTTGCTAGTGTTATTCTGTTATCTAGCATGTTCAAATGATGTGTTGAGTGTTATAATGTTGTTTCCTCATAGAGATGCCATGTGAGAAAGTTTATGCATGTTTAGGATTTGATTGGAACTAGTGTGAGCATAAAAGTAATCTCTAGTTTATTTCTATTTAATTTTGTAAATAGAGATACTTAGCTATGTTTTGTCCAAGATATTATGAGTGTTTTCACATGAATCCAGTACCATTTTGGTACTGGTTATTACTTTTTTCATCTCTGTAAGGTCACATTTGTTTCTTTAAGAATGCATGTATAGGTTTAATATTTATTATTAGTAGTATTGTTTTCACTAGAATAACTAGTAGTATTTTTGTTAGAATATTTTTTGGTTTCCACAAGTTGGACCAGAGGTTAAATGTCTCTTAAATGACATGGAAAATTTAGTGAAACACCCACTGGTTCCATCTCATTTGGTTGAGAACATTATTTGTCTCAACCATAGTAGTGTAGAAATAATAGTAAATATTATTATTTTTGAAGGCATGGTTGTGTGGAATTGTTTTATGAATTTGTGTGCTATTTTTGTGTGTTCATTGCTTTCTGTATGTTATGTTGAGTGTCATTGCTTTCTTAGTGAGGTTCTGATTGAGTGTATTATTTTTACTTTACGACGATAGACACCGAAGAAGAGGTAGTTGGAGCGGGAGGTTATCACTACCACTCCTGTTGTGATATCGAGCACGATTCTCGTTTCCTCCAAGGCAAGCCATCCTTAAAGCTTGCTGTTATTTCTTACTTATCATTATCTATCATGCATTATCTAGTTCTGAAGTTTTGCAAAACTTTTTACAAAAATCTATTTTATTGAGTGAATACTACTATTAATACTATATAATATATTGTCACTTTGCCATTAGTCAACTTGGTGTTACCAAGCCTTTAGCCACCATAAGGTATATAAATACCGCCTAATACAATAATATTGAGTCCCTAAGTGGACATATTTAAAATGTGCTTTTGCAAAACAAAACGGAGTTATGGAAAGTCCACGGTGAAGAGGCGGGACCTTGTTCACCGGGGGAGCGGAAGAGTTGTTTTTAAAATGTTTTACAAAAGGCACATAACCTAGTCTTCGCTGGACAACCAAGAAGTACTGCCATTCTACCCCAACATGGGTACGGGGCCTCTCTCAATACTTGAGCTTGTTAGTGTGTGCTAAATCCCAAGATGCTATAGAGAGGATGATTCTCTGAACCAAACTGTCGCCAGGAGGGAGGAACATGACATACACCGTGAGGGATTCAGTTCTCCTCCGGGTGCGATTGTTGGGTCTCCTGACAAGGCAGGGTGGGACCTGGTGCCGGGGAGGACACCCCAACTAAAGGGATGAGCATATACTATCTTGTGTTAGAGTGGACAGTTAGGATCATTCTTCTGGTGCTTGCATATCGCTGTGTCGATCCATGGGTGGTCCATGGCAGACTGTTGGATATAATGGAATGTGTACACCTCTTCAGAGTAAAACTATTCAGAATAGCCGAGCCCTCGGATATGGGCAGTTGAAAGGCCATGTAGCTAGTATTGTTCTAAGTTTTCAAAATATGTTTTTGAACAGAAGACTTGTACCTGGGAGGTACCGATGAAGAATCTGGACATGTTGTCCGAAGAAGTTTTGCAAAGAAACTTGTTTATGAAAGGGTTTTATAAAACCTCTTGTACTTGCGATATCTACAAGAGAAAGAAAAACTTATATTATTTTCATCTGAAGTATCTTCTTCAACGAAGATACAGATAACATGACTGCAACTATGGTGTCATCTTATATGAACACCATTGGTAGTGAGCCCTAGTTATAGCCTACATATCCACCATATAAGCATGATGCATTTTCTAAGTGTATAGAGGATGACTTGCTGAGTACATTCAAACGTACTCATATGGTTTCTCCCCTGGCTATCTACTTGGCCAGACTTCGAGGAGATACCGTCGGAGGAGGAATACATGGAGGTATACTACTCTGACGATTATGCGAACTAGGCCTGGCTCCCGTCAGCAGCCTGTTGGTGACGGCGTGACATGGGCTACCTACGTGTGTTTTCTTTCCGCTGTGTGTGTGAGTCGTGAGAATCTGTCTGCCCTACGTGGCAGTTAATAAAGACTTGGTCATGTGACCATTGGCTTGTAAGACCGTCGTTATTCGTGTAATGGATAATGTATCTGTGTACCACTTTGTATGTTCTTCACGACTGAATTTCTTGGGATCGTGAATGTATGCATATGAGGGGTTCTGCACCTTCCGGTTTTGGGCCTCTACAAAGTTGGTATCAGAGCTATCCTAACCCTAGGAGCCCTTAGTTAGCATGGACGTCAATTAGTACTCCGTATAAACATGTACCTAATATACTTAAGTGACTAAGCTTTAAAAGATTCTTGTACCTATCTTCCCTATTTTCTCAAACTATACGTACATTAAGTTATGTCATGTTGACTCCAAAATTTTGCACACTTTGGAACTAACTAAACCTTACTTAAAATTTTGTGTAGATGGACGTTGTTTTCACCGAGGCGTGCTAGTTGGGGTTTGGTAGGGACTTCCCGTTTAGATTCGAGCGGAGACTCGTCGCGATGACCTAGCTTCTTGACCGTCCCGTTCCCCAGCTGCGGGGAGGGATGATCACCGGGACTGCCATAGAGGGAGAGTGTCTGGTGGAGTGTACCATACGCCCTCCACTTACCACTCCTTCCGCAGAGACTTTCTTCTTCGCCACCGTCGAGCGCTCCTGGCAGGAGGGAGCGGTGCGAGTGATCCAGGAGGCCATAGTGCGCCTAGCTCACTTGAGGGACTACCAGTTCATGGGGTCTACCTACAAGTTCCTCGTGAGGAGGGACGAGACCGGCACACATGTTGCCGTGTCTCAGGAGTTCGCGGCTCTCGGTGCACACCAGGACGACATGGAGGTCCTGCTTTACCGCACGCAACGACGTCTCGATGATATGAGCATCCTACAGTGCACCACCGCTTCAGAGTGCCGTCTTCTCTGTACCCATCTGGGGAAGACGATGCTCGATCTAGAGGCAGCTACTACGCGATCTCGCGCCTTGGAGAGTCAGCTACGGACCACTCGTAAGGCCCGTACCCGTCTTGACACCAAGGTGGGATCCCTTCAGGAGGCGAACGCGATTCTGCGTGAGCGCCTGAAGACCGCTAGAGAGGAGTTGGCCACTCGCGACTTCACACTCGAGGAGTTATAGGAAGATAACTCTGAGCTCTGCAGGGAGAACAAGGATCTCCTTGTTGACGACGACATCCTGTCTGATGCAGAGGGCATGGACATGAGCGAGCCGAGTCTGCAGGAGGACGACGACTCCGTTGAGGAGGAGGATCCAGAGGAGCTCCTCTTCGACGTCGACAGTACTTAGGACTAGTCGTAGTACCTCCTAGTTATGGACTAGTGCTAGTTAGTTTGTACGCCGACCCTATAAGGCGAATCCCCCCAATGTACCTCTGAGGAGCGTAGTTGAGGTAGATGTCTGTTGGTGTGTTGTGCTATGTATGACTCGATGCTATTAGTATGATGTAGTCTGTGTGCTTTATGTGTTTGAAAAATTGTCTCAACCATCAAAAGACAAATCATTAACCCCAAATTAAATCACTCATTAAATTCACTTGGAATATCAAACACTCCTTTTTAGTTGCTGAAATTTTTAGCATTCTAAAAACAGTAAGTGTTGCTGCATAGTCTTACACAAGTCTCAATAAACAGCATGTCGCCGCGTCGGGAACCACCACCACCACCCCTGCCGTCAATGGAGGAATTGCTAGCACTTATAATGGAGGATCGCCAGGCCACTAGAGCCGAGAGTTCTGCCACAATTGCTGCCCTGCAGCAGTTGGCCGCTGCTAGCGCCAACAACAATAACAACCATGGCGATGACAACGGTAATGGCGGACGCTCAAAGCTGAAGGTGTTTCAGCAGACAAATCCTCCGGTGTTCAGCAAGATCGTGGAACCCCTTGACGCTGACGGTTGGCTTCGCACCATCGCCAACGATATGAAATTGGCGGGAGTTGATGAGAATGACAAGGTGCTCTTTGCTACCCATTTTCTTGCTGGGCCAACGAGGACTTGGTGGGAGACCACCTGTGACACCGTCGCTCCTGGTTACGTGTTCACCTGGGAAGACTTCTCTGCCCGTTTCCACAAGTATCACATCCCTCAGGGGTGATGAATATCATGAAGGATAAGTTCCTGAAGCTGAGGCAGGGAGGAATGTCTGTGTCAAAGTACTGGGAAGAGTTTACTCTGCTAGCCCGGTATGCACCTGATGAAGTTAACACCGAAGCCAAAAAGAAGGAAAGATTCCTGAATGGACTGCACGATGAGTTGCAGTGTACCCTCGTGGTCATTCCATTTGCGGATCTGGAGTCACTCGCAGATGCCGCGATGATGATGGAGCACAAGAGGCAGAATGTCTTTGAAAACAGAAAGAGGAAGATGCAGTTCCAAGGAGGACCAAGTGCACCCAGAAACCGACCCACACCTTATATCAGACCACCGCCACACAGGGCGCCTACCTTTGCGCCAAGAAACCACCATAACAGCCATTATCACAACAACAACCACCACCATGGCCACAACAACCACAACAATCACAACAACCACCATAACAACAACAACAACCGTGCATCCTACGCACCCAAGACTGGAGGCAGTGGAAATGGAAATGGGAGTGGACCCAAGCCCAACCATGCTGCCAAGACAAACCAGAACACCAAACCCAATGGAGGTTGCTTTACATGTGGCAAGGAAGGACACTTTGCCCGTGACTGCCCAACCAAGAATGCTGCACCAGCTCAGAACAATGCTACGAAGATGACGCATGCACAAGTGCCCAAGAGGCAAAATGTGACCAGAGGACACCTGGATCATGTCATAGCAGAAGAAGTTCAGGACACGCCAGATATGGTGATGGGTACGTTTCCTGTCAACTCTGTACCTGCTGAAGTGTTGTTTGATTCGGGTGCATCGCATTCATTTGTTACCATGCCATTTGTTGAAAAGAGTGGGTTGAAACCCGACCTTATGCAAAACCCAATGTTAGTACAAATACCCGGAGCCATCACTAAGACCAACCGTGTTTGCAAAGAAGTACCCATGGACATACAAGGGAAAACCTTTCATGCCAACCTAATAGTACTAGGATCCCAAGGGATAGAAGTGGTACTAGGCATGAACTGCATGACCAAGTATAGTGGGGTGATTGACTGCACTAGAAAGTCCATATCATTGACTGCCAGTGATGGGGAAAGGGTGGCCTTCGCCGCAACCAAGTCAAGGGCCGAGACCCACTGCCACACTGGTATAGCCACACCTGCACTTGAGGAAGATCCGGTAGTATGTGAATACCCGGATGTGTTTCCTAAGGAATTACCCGGTATGCCGCCTGATCGGGATATCGAATTTGTTATTGAGTTGATACCCGGTACTGGACCCATAGCACAGAAACCTTACCGGATGAACCCAAAGGAGCTAGATGAGTTGAAGAAGCAGCTGGACGACATGTTAAGGAAAGGTCTGATTCGCCCTAGTGCATCACCTTGGGGATCACCTGTCATTTTTGTGGACAAGCAGGACGGTTCCTCACGCCTACGTATGGATTACCGTAAGTTGAATGATGTTACCATCAAGAACAAATACTCGCTGCCCAAAATTGAAGACATGTTTGACCAGCTAAATGGGGCAAGAATTTTCTCAAAGATCGATCTTCGTACTGGTTATCATCAGTTGAAGGTTCGTGAGACCGATATTCCAAAGACCGCTTTCACCACACGTTACGGGTTGTATGAGTACACCGTGATGTATTTTGGTCTAACCAATGCCCCCGCCTACTTCATGAATCTTAT
Source organism: Alopecurus myosuroides (assembly GCA_028641055.1). NCBI lineage: Eukaryota > Viridiplantae > Streptophyta > Magnoliopsida > Poales > Poaceae > Alopecurus > Alopecurus myosuroides. Next base: position 48,819,614 of record CM054063.1, on the reverse strand, counting down.
GAATAAGGTTTTCGTGGAATGCCTGGACAAGTTTGTCGTGGTTTTTATTGACGACATTCTTATTTACTCCAAGAGTGAGGAAGAACACGAAGAACATCTAAGAATTGTTCTCGGAACACTTCGACAGCATCAATTGTATGCTAAGTTCAGTAAGTGCCAATTTTGGTTGAAGGAAGTTGGATTTCTTGGACACGTAGTATCCGGAGGTGAAATATCTATTGACACTGCTCTGGTTCAGTCTGTCGGTAATTGGGCTGCCCCGACTAATCAGACTGAAGTCAGATCTTTTCTGGGATTAGCCGGATATTATCGCAAGTTTGTTCAAGGATTTTCCAGTATAGCCAGACCACTCACACAATTGCTCAAGAAGGATAGCAAGTTCATTTGGACGGACAAATGTGCTGAGAGTTTTATAGAGTTGAAGAATCGACTGGTGACAGCCCCGGTACTCATTATGCCGGATGCCTCCAAGAGTTTCGATATGTATTGTGATGCTTCTAAGCTTGGACTTGGAAGTGTTCTCATGCAAGAAGGAAAGTTCATCTCATTCATCTCACGCTAGTTGAGACCTCATGAGCTGAATTATCCTACTCATGACTTAGAGCTTGCTGCAGTTGTACATGCTCTCAAAGCATGGTGACATTTCTTTATTGGGAAGAGGTGTGAAATCTATACAGATCATAAGAGTTTGAAGTCTATCCTCACACAGCGTGAACTCAATATGAGGCAACGCCGTTGGATAGAGCTCATCAAGGACTATGATCTTAGTATCCACTATCACCCCGGAAAGGTGAATGTTGTTGCAGACGCTCTTAGTAGAGAACCGGTCTCTCTGAATTCTATGATCCAAATCATACAGCCGGAGTTGTGGATGGAAATTGACCAACTTGGTATCGAGGTGGTCAGCTATGGCATGTTGGAAGCCATGGATGTTCAACCAGCTCTAGTTCATCAGATCAAAGAAGCTCAGAAGGGCCAGAAGAACATTGAGGGAATTAAAACACGCATGGAGAAGGAAGAAGTTGCCGGTTTTACCGTTGATTCTGATGGAGCCTTATGGTATGAAGGACGCATTTGTGTTCCGGTCGAATCTGAGTTGAAGCAAACCATCATGGCTGAGGCTCATGACACTTTGTACTCTATTCACCCTGGAGGAACTAAAATGTATCAAGACTTGAAAGAAAAAATTTGGTGGCACGAAATGAAACGAGATACTGCCTCGTTTATAGCCAAGTGCCATATTTGTTAGCAAGTACAGGCCGGACATCAGCGCCCCGCTGGTTTGTTACAGCCATTGCATATACCTGTTTGGAAATGGGATGAAGTGGGGATGAACTTCATTACCGGACTGCCACGGTCCAGTCGAGGAAATGATTCGATATGGGTAGTCGTTTACAGACTCACCAAAGTTGCACACTTTATACCTGTCAAGACCACATATCGTGGAGACCAGCTTGCTGATCTCTATATTTCCCAGATAGTCAGCCTACATGGATTTCCCAGCGAGATTGTGTCAGATCGAAGTTCACAGTTCACTTCTCGATTCTGAAGAAGTTACACGAAGCCTTGGGAACCATACTAGCCTTTAGCACCGCCTACCATCCGCAGACTGATGGACAGACAGAGCGTGTGAACCAAATTTTGGAAGACATGCTTCGTGCCTGTATTTTGTCGTATGGAGTTAAGTGGGAAGACTGTCTGCCGTTCGCAGAGTTCTCCTACAATAACAGCTATCAGTCAAGCCTGCAGATGGTGCCATTTGAAGCATTGTATAGGCGGAAATGCCGCACACCTCTGAACTGGACTGAATCAGGAGACAGTCAGATCTTTGGAGTAGATACTCTAAAGGCTGCAGAGGAACAAGTGCATTTAATTCGTGACCGTCTTAAAGCCGCAAAATCACGCCAGAAGAGTTATGCGGACACTAAGCGTCACGATGTCTCTTTCACTATCGGAGATTTTGTGTACCTTCGTGTTACGCCGCTCAAAGGGATGCAGCGTTTTCATGTCAAGGGAAAGCTCGCACCCCGGTATATTGGCTCGTTTAAGATCCTAGCCCGTCGGGGAGAGGTATCTTATCAACTAGAGCTACCTGAAGAGTTGTCAGCCTTTCACGATGTTTTTCACGTGTCATTGCTCCGGAAGTGTCTTCATGTACCTGAACAGAATCTCACTTACCAAGACATTGACTTCAAGACCATTGACATCAATGATGATTTGACCTACCGTGATCGACCTCTGCGGGTACTTGAGGAGAATGTTCGTGCTACCAGAAGAAATGCTTTCAAGTTCCTTAATATTCAGTGGACGAATCATTTTGAGGAGGAAGCAACCTGGGAGCGTGAAGATTATATCAGGAAGGAGTTCCCTGGTTTATTTAAAGACTAAACCCGCGAATCTCGGGACGAGATTCTTTTAAGGGGGGAGATCTGTCACACCCCAGATTTGGGACACTTGTAACACATGAGGGAGACAATTTTTCCGAGCCAACAAAAAACTATTAATTCCCTTATGTAATTCAACATTACGTATTGAACCATGGTTATCTATGCAATGCAAGCAAGTTTGATTCAAAAAATCATTCACTTTGTTTCTAATAATTTCGGATCATTTCTGGATTGTTTTCTTTTTGACATCCTTGTTTTTGCAATCCAAATTCATGTGGAAATGTTGTGCTCAACCAATTAAAAATATTTAGATTGATTAGAACCAAGAAAACAAATTGACAAAGGTTTAAACTCATGTTTTCTCTAAGTTGTCTATTAAAAACAATTTCTGAAAAATAAGCCAATTAGGTGTTTTCCCCCTTGTTATCTATGTGCTAGGGATTAACATTTTATGTTTTCTTGGCATGGATTTGATCTCTATTATATGTACTACAAATTGGTTAACTTTGTTTGAAAAAATGAATCACATAAACAATCAATTGATTGGTGTTTTTGTGTTAAGATAATAAGAAAGAATTAGTGACTTTTAGAAAATAGAGAAAAAACCCGAAACTAGCTGTTTTTCCACTTTGTTTTCATGGTGCATTTGAATTTCAAATTTGTTTCTTTTTTCTGTTTAAGAAAGTACAAATGTTGCTCAACAGAAACATACCTGGAAAAAAAAATTGGACAAGATTTGATTCATGAAAAAAAACCAATTATTTGGCTAATCCACACTGAAAAACCCAACACTTAGAAAATTTCTGAAAACTGAAACTGTGACTGAATTTTTTCCAGAAACAGTGAGTTTGCTCGATTTTGAAATGGCCATATCTTTTTATTGGTTCAAGCAAATGCTGCAAGGTTTGGTGCTTCTAGAAGCCTAGTCAGCACCCTATCTATTCCATGCCTTAGCCACCAAGTGGTTTGACCAGAGCGAGGTTCAGAGAGGGAAAACGGGATGGGAGGGATGGGCACGCCTGAGAGCCTCATCCCTGCCGCGTGCCACAGTGGCATTTTCTAGTTTTCTTTCGACTCTCCTCGCGCAACTGGGCATTGACCCGTCCCTTCGCGACCCTGGCCACGCCCAAGAGCCGTAGGGCACGGCATGGGCATGCCGGAGCACGCACGGGCGCGTCTCACTAACGCCCGTGGCCACCCGGGCGTGCACCACCGTCGCCAGCCCCTATAAAGCCATCCCCGTGGCCAATGCTCCTGCGTCCACCCTCACACTCACTCACTCACACTCCCTAGCCACCGCAATGAGCTCGAGCAGCTCTAGCTAGCTCGAATTGGGGGGAAACCACCACGGCCACCGCGGGCCACCGAGGTGAAATACTAACGCACTCGTCCACCCTAGCCCTCTCTGTCACCGTAGATTGAACCCCCACTCTCCGTGGACCGTGCCTGACCCTCCCCGTGGATCCTCGTTTGCAGGGACACCGGAGAGCACGTCGGAGCCGCCGCGGGACGTCTGCACGGCGCCATCGACTGGAGCTACCCTGAGCCTTGATCTCTGCACCCCTGCGAACCCACGAGCACCTGCGACTTCTTCGGCAACTCGCCATCGCCCTACGATCCCCCTAGGTGAGCTTTCTCGACCGAGTTCGCCGCCGGCCGCTCGCGTCCTCGTCGGAGAGAAAAAAGAAAGGACAGAGAGAGGTGACGACCGTGCGCCGTAGATCTACGGTCGCGTTTGAATCGCGAAATGGTACGCGCCTTCGCGCGCGACGTGGAAGCGAGGCGAGTCTCAGGGCGCAGATAGGCCCCGCGCCTGTGTGTTGCTCAGCCCGCAGCCATTTTCTTTTTCTTTTTCTAAATAAGCTAAAACCAGCTGTTTCACTTTAATCATGAAAGAAAATTTTAAACAAAAAAATTAAATGAACTAAAATTACCTAAGGTGCATGAACAAATTCTTGAACGGATGCAACTGACAGAACTGGTTTTGGACGATTCAAGATATTATGAGTGTTTTCACACGGATCCAGTACCATTTTGGTAATGGTTATTACTTGTTTTCATCTCTGTAAGGTCACATTTTTTTCCTTTAAGAATGCATCTATAGGTTTAATATTTATTATTAGTAGTATTGTTTTCACTACAATAACTAGTAGTATTTTTGTTAGAATATTTTTTGGTTTCCACAAGTTGGACCAGAGGCTAAATGTCTCTTAAATGACATGGAAAATTTAGTGGAACACCCACTGGTTCCATCTCATTTGGTTGAGAACATTATTTGTCTCAACCATAGTAGTGTAGAAATAATAGTAAATATTATTATTTTTGAAGGCATGGTTGTGTGGAATTGTTTTATGAATTTGTGTGCTATTTTTGTGTGTTCATTGCTTTCTGTATGTTATGTTGAGTGTCATTGCTTTCTTAGTGAGGTTCTGATTGAGTGTATTATTACTACCACTCCTGTTGTGATATCGAGCACGATCCTCGTTTCCTCCAAGGCAAGCCATCCTTAAAGCTTGCTATTATTTCTTACTTATCAGTATCTATCATGCAATATCTACTTCTGAAGTTTTGCAAAACTTCTTTACAAAAATCTATTTTATTAAGTGAATACTACTATTAATACTATATAATATATTATCACTTTGCCATTAGTCAACTTGGTGTTACCAAGCCTTTAGCCACCATAAGGTATATAAATACCGCCTAAGACAATAATATTGAGTCCCTAAGTGGACATTTTTTAAATGTGCTTTTGCAAAACAAAACGGAGTTATGGAAAGTCCACGGTGAAGAGGCGGGACCTTGTTCACCGGGGGAGCGGAAGAGTTGTTTTTCAAATGTTTTACAAAAGGCACATAACCTAGTCTTCGTTGGATAACCAAGAAGTACTTCCACTCTACCCCAACATGGGTACGGGGCCTCTCTGAATACTTGAGATTGTTAGTGTGTGCTACATCCCAAGATGCTATAGAGAGGATGATTCTATGAACCGAAGTGTCGCCAGGAGGGAGGAACGGGACATACACAGTGAGGGATTAAGTTCTCCTCTGGGTGCGACTGTTGGATCTCTTGACAAGGCATGGTGGGACCTGGTGCCGGGGAGGACACCCCAACTAAAGGTATGAGCATATACTAGCTTTTGTCAGAGTGGACAGTTAGGATCATTCTTCTGGTGCTTGCATATCGCTCTGTCGATCCATGGGTGGTCCATGGCAGACGTTTGGATCTAGTGGAATGTGTATAGCTCTGTAGAGTAAAACTATTCAGAACAGCCGAGCCCTCGAATATGGGCAGTTGAAAGTCCATGTAGCTAGTATTGTGCTAAGTTTTCAAAAGATGTTTTTGAACAGAAGACTTGTACCTGGGAGGTACCGATGAAGAATCTGGACATGTTGTCCCAAGTAGTTTTACAAAGAAACTTGTTTATAAAAGGGTTTTATAAAACCTCTTGTACTTGCGATATCTACAAGAGAAAAAAAAATATATTATTTTCATCTGAAGTATCTTCTTCAACGAAGATACAGATAACATGACTACAACTATGGTGTCATCTTATATGAACACCATTGGTAGTGAGCCCTAATTATAGCCTACCTATCCACCATATAAGCATGATGCATTTTGTAAGTGTATAAAGGATGACTTGCTGAGTACATTCAAACGTACTCATATGGTTTCGCCCCTGGCTATCTACTTGGCCAGACTTCGAGGAGATACCGCCGGAGGAGGAATACGACGAGGTATACTACTCTGACGATTTTGCGAACTAGTCCCGGCTCACGGTCAGCAACCTGTCGGTGACGGCGTGAGATGGGCTACCTACGTGTGTTTTCTTTCCGCTGTGTGTGTGAGTCGTGAGACTCTGTCTGCCCTGCGTGGCAGTTAATAAAGACTTGGTCATGTGACCATTGGCTTGTAAGACCGTCATTATTCGTGTAATGGATAATGTATCTGTGTACCACTTCGTATGTTGTTCACGACTGAATTTCTTGGGATCGTGAATGTATGCATATGAGGGGTTCTGGACCTTCCGATTTGGGGCCTCTACATCTTCACCTTTTTGTTAGCTTTTATATAGAGGTTCGATGGATCAGAGCCGTCGGTGCAAAACCTAAGAAACAAGTGCATACACGTGGCAGCAGGGAGATGAGAGGATGGGAAATTGCTTTCCCCACCATGCGCAGAAATCGAGGAGCTATTACGATTGATTACTCGATTATCACAATAGAATCAAATAGTCAAATCCAGTCATACATCTACCCCATTAGCCGTCCCTTGACATGTGGGGGATTTCGGGCTTATATGTCCCATCTTTGACAGGGATGCTGCGGTGAAGCAGATTTTGTGCGTCATGTATGACCAGCTACAGGCAAGAACCTTACACGTGTGTAGTTCTTTTTTAAATATCTATCATATCTTCTCGAAAATGAGACTAATTCATCCGGTGAGGAAAAAAATGCATGAGTATATATTTACCTCCACGCTTAGTACCAAGGTGCGAGTCCTGAAAATAAAAAGTCACTCCCAGATCGCATCTGCTGCATCATAAAACTGGATGCCACGTGTAGGTAAGACCCGTAAAACTGACTAGGTGGGCACGACCGCTGTGCCACCTAGTCGTTCCCATGCCTACTGCATTAAGAAAATCCCGACAGGCGCATTGGGTAAAACATACTAAAACTGGAGTTCAACTTGATAAGACCTCGACGGCTTAAGTTGCATTACGCTAGGTACTGCCTAGGGACCCGAGTTTGAGATGGCTAGTTATGTGTCCTCCCAAGTGGGATTAATTGTCCTTGAACTACACACGTGTAAGGTTCATCGGATTATCAGAGTATGCTAAGCCTCATCCCTCGATTATCAGAGTATGCCTACTGATTCATCGGATTGTTCATGGAAGTCAAATGTCTTCGGAAATATTTGTATAAACATATGCAGGTGCTTCAGTCGAGTATTATCTGATGAGTCCGATTGGAGTCCCTTGTTGAATCTTCGAATCTACCAAGCACTATGGATATACTGACGTGGGGATGCCCGAAGGCCCCCCCCCCATGGAAAAGGTATCGGTTGCGGCCCAACTACGAGGACCTTCAGGAAAACCCATTGGCATGTCAAGACTCAGACCTGGCGACGAGTGTCTACACGAACCGACCTACAAAACCTACCTTACGGGTCGAGTGGATAAGGAAAACGAATGTAAGTAGGGTCCCAGTTGTCGGGCCGGGCGTTCGGGTTTACCCGATTATCGGTTATTCGGCTATTTGAAGTTTGGGTTTCAAAGAAAGACACCCGAAGTTCACTCAGAATATCTGTTACCCGATAATTCGGGTACCCGTATTTTCGGGATGAGTTCATGCAATCCCGGGATGGGTTCATGCAATCCCGAAACGCCCTGTGCAGTCCTGAAGAAAATGACACTCTAAAATCTGAAATTTGGGCAACATTTCTGAACATTTTCAGTAGTACTTCAGGGCTCATTCGAAGGCGGAGGCTTCAATGGCCGTTTGTCATCATGGCCTGAAGCTGTGGAGGAAATCACTAGTAGGAAATTGGCTACCAGTGACGAACAATTTTCAGCTACCGCTGGCGAACATGTGTTCGCCAGCGCTACCACGCCAGTGGTAGCAGGTTACCGCTGGCGAACATCACTTCGCCAGCGGTAGTGCATGTTACCGCTGGCGAACAAAGCCTTGTTCGCCAGCGCTATGTTCGCCAGCGGTAGCTCCTCTGTTCGCCAGCGGTACTGGTTCGCCAGCGGTAGTCATCCTGTTCGCCAGTGGTACTGTTCGCCAGCGGTAGGTACTATGTTCGCCAGTGGTAAGTTTCCAAGGTTTGTATTTTTCTTTTTTTTTGTATAACAGTTTGTATATTCTGATTCTGTATATTCCCAGGTCCAAATACATTCAAATTCTATAATTTATAAACTTCACACATATAAATCACTTATAGCACATCGATAAATCATAGATACATATGCATCCATCCATAACGAATTTAACACATCGATAACGAAATTAACATATCGATACATATGCATCCATATCCAATTCTCATAAGTACGAATACAACACATTGATCTCAATAACACGTTTATGTCGGAAGATTTTGAACCCAAAATATAGCCATCTAATTAGTTCAACGATTACAAAGGTATGACGACATCTATACAACGTACGCGCGATATAGGGATCAATCGCAAAGAAGACTAGATATACGGTCCGCCTCCGCTTTAGCTTCCGCCTCCGCTTGCGATCTTTCGCTAGGGCCAGCGCGCCGTCCACTTCTTCATCTCTCTGTAGACCAAGATAAAAGCATTAGACCGGCAAAGGAAATCACAAGTTCTTATTAGGAGCAATTCGTAACGAATCGAATACATACCGTCGATCATTTCTTCCTCGATGTTGTGATCTTCTGTTTCTTCTCCGGCGGGAACGGAAGAGCACCTTCTAACGAGTTGAATGGTCTCTCGTCAGTCTGCTCTAGCACACATTGTCGCAACTCATTGTTAGACGGTGGGGTGTTCCAGTGGAAGGTAGATCCTGCAGTTACTACATCCTTATAGATGATTGTGCAGAGCTTGCGCTGGATGCGACCAAAGTTTTGTCTGTACTCAGCATCAGACCATTCCACGATGCTGCGAGACCATTTGTCCACAGCAGACATGTATTGCAGACTATGTTGGTCCTTCACGATCTCCGTCATGTGTTGGATGAAGTACCATGCCTCCATTTGGCCGCCTGGCGCCTGCTTGGGGCAGGGAAACTCTGTTCTGTGTCTGAACACATATTTGCCTTGAATTTGTTTCTTCCTGTCGCAGAATCCTTCCCCCCGGATGTAGCCATCCATAGCATCATTGAGAACAGACTTGATGATGGTGTAGTTCTTCTCCTTCATCGTACTCCCGGAGTTGAGATATACTGCGTGCGCGTCTCTCGGGTAGAGCATGATGAGGGTGCCGTATTTGTTTCTGCGCAAAACAGGAGAGTCCATATATATAATCCTCAAAAATTGTATATGCGCAAACTTATGTAAAGATGGGAAATATAACTTACTCAGGAAAGTAGGGCACGAGGGTGATCCTCTTGTTCATATGGTTAGTGAGCAACACTTGTTCGAGGTTCTTTGTCGCTTTTGCCCTACCCCTGGGGTTGTTCAAGTACATGTCGTGCATGTAGTAGGGGTCTGCTAGCCCGATGTTTTTGACATTCTCTACGGATAGCTGATGCGCCAAGCTGAGCGTAAACAGACGGACGATTGACGAGTGGAGTGATTTCATGTGGAACATCCGGAAAATGTCGTCAAATCTAATGATGATCTTGTTTGCGTTGCCTTCAGTGACAAATCCCGCCGTAGATGGCACCTTTGCGACCAAAACCGGCAGCGTTGGATTTTCTCTTTCAGAAGCATCTCCTCCATATATAGTACACCGTCATGGACGCGACGCATATCACCTGACAGCAATGCGACCAACCTCGGCGGAAGCATCGGTTTGCCCAACTGATGGATCTGATGCCAGTCGGTTATGGGTATCCTGTCCAATACACGTCCTGTCTGCGGCTTAGACTTGGTCCCCTCCACCGGTTGGCTCATCGATGCAACGGCAGAACTCTTCTTAGTTCTTTTCCGTGTCGTCTTCTTAGGCTGACTCTTATGAAATACATCCGCTACCTCCTCTTTGAGGGCATCCTGGCTGATGACTTCTTGCTCGGGGACTGCCGGCTCTTGAGAAGAGAAAAGACGCTTTGTGCATCGATATTTATCCGCTTCCTCCGCTGGCAAGAAAAGTTGATCAAGATCATCCAGGCCGGGCGCCCCCTTGTAAGGATCATCGACGAGGTAGTCATTCGGGTTCTCATCTTCGTCGCCGTCGTGCTGCACGGACTTTGCAGGTGAGAAATCCTTGTGTTGGCTCGGGTGCCCCGACCCCTGGACCGGTGTTGGAGTGTTGGCAGGAGTACTTTCCAAACGAATTAGTGATTTCGGCCAGGTCAATGGCCAAACCAAGCATTGCTCCAGGTTCAACTCGCTGTCGGCTGCGGGTGGTTGGTTCGGAGGATCGAGAGCACCACAACCAGGGAGCACCCGACTTAATGTCACTCTGAACACGTCCTCGGGCATACGAACGCCGTGGGATACGCGGTTCAGAGGTGTGATGATTTTTCCTTTGGCGACGTCCTTTAACTCGCCGTTCACATTAAGGAGCAATGTGCATCCCGTCTCGTCGGCCTGCGAAACGTCGCGCGATCGTTGTTAGAGACTGATGCCGTCACGAATCAAGTCATAATATATAATTAAGCAGTGCATGTTGAATTACCGTGAGGGCATTGAGCTCGGACAAGGGGGATGGACCGCTAAGTGTCGGCGGCGGCGTTGAAGAGATGTGGCGGGGCGGCGACGGATCTTTGCGACCTTCCGGTTGAGGGTTGGGGGCCGGCTCGTTCCGCGCAGCAGACGCCACGACGGGGGCCTTGTTCTGCGGCGCCACGACGGGGGCCACGTTCTGCGGCGCCACGACGGGGGCCACGTTCTGCGGCGCCACGACGGGGGCCACGTTGTGCGGCGCTGGCTGCACCATTTGGGCTATGTTTATCTGCGGGAGCAGCCCTTGTCCTCCACCTAGCATCCACGGCGCTAAGGACTGAGCGACGGTCGAACAGATGGTAGGGAGGAGCTCATTGAGCCTCTCGTTCACAAGCTCGTCGACCGTCTTCTCCGGGCCCTTGTTCCGCTCCTTACGCTTTTCCTTGGTGTCGGGGTAGTAGTGCGCATGCCGATGACCCTTTCCGAGGCCATGCACATGGACACGATGCGGCTTCTTGTCAAGGGGCACTCCCTTCATCGCGTTAAGCGCCCTAATGAAAGGGGTGTCATACGGGTCCTTGTTCGTCGTCATCGAGGACCCCCCGTCAGATTGAGATAGGCGTTCTTTTTCTTCTTCCTCGAGATACTTATTCTCGAGCAGCTTGACCTTCTCGTTCAACACAAGATCGCCGGGCTTTTTGGGATCTTCCCTATAATGGGCCCTGACAAAATTTCTCACCTGCGGGTCGGTGATCTTGTCAAACGGGTTCGGCCCTTCTCTCTTCGAATCCTCCTTTTCCCATACTTTCTGCTTCCCAAGGTAACCCCGGCTTCCGAGATTGTGAGGGCCAATGTTCTTTTTTCGCTGTTCTTTCCCCCATTTAGTCAGCGCAATCCTTTCCGGTTTTAGTTCGTCGATCTTGAATTGGGCCAAGTCTTCCTCGGAAATGGAGGGCCACATCTTATGGATCTCATCAAAATCCTTACCCTTCGCAAGCATCTCCCACAAACTGGATCTCCAAGTCGTAAACGCCTTGGCGAACTTTCCCAGTGCTAAGGAGTTGACCAGATTCTTCTTCAGGTCCTGGTTGTCGTAAGGATCCGGGAATTTGTACCTTGTGTGCAGCTTCTCAATCAGCAGGGCGGCATTAGCCTTGTTTTCTTTAGCTCTGAGGTGCTCCATATTAACGTTGCCGAAGTCTCGAGCTATGCAGCCTATCTGGTTTCCATAGCCCTTGGCATAACTCTCCGGCTCGAGGGGAGCACCGCTCTTGGGGTCCACTTCCGTGAACTCTTCCCGCATGGTGGCGAGCATGTTGTGCCGCCTCTCTTTGCGCCTAGCCGCCGCCTCGCTACCGGAGGCGGTATCCCCGGTGCCACTACCGGTTTGATCACCTTCTGCGCCCGATGTATCGTTGTGTGGCTCTAGCTCCTGGCGAACGGTTTCGTCCATCTCGTCGTCTGCATCGTCGCCCTCCATCTCTAGATCCGGGTGCGGATCTACGGGTCCGCCTCCGGCGCTTAGCATAGAAAGCCACGCATCGTCGTTGTCTCCGCCGTGTCCGAGACCAGAACCACCCGCCTCGTCGTTGTGAGCCATATCTAAGGAAGGAGAGAAAACCCGAAATAAGTTCAACAAATCCTACAATTTAGACGATGTATACCCCATATGAGTCCAAATTTCTCGGACACTCTAAGTTGTGATATTTTTTAGCAAAGATCATGCCAAAATTCACGGAAAATTTCGGCATGACCTTTGCTAAAAATATCACAAATGGAGTACCCAAATTTGCCGGAACGGAAATTAATCAACATTCCGGCAAATAGGGACTCACGTGGGGTACCTGCACATAAAAACCCACCCCTCATATAATCCCACCCCTCATATTATCATCGTCATCCACACGAAGGTGGGCACATATCCACACGACCACACACCATCTCCACCATCCATCACCACCATCCATCACCACCATCCATACACCACCATCCATAACCACCAACCATACACCACCATCCATAACCACCAACCATCACCAACCACCAAAAACAATTGAGATATCCAGATTCATATTTAGATATCAAGACAGGACATGCATATAAATTGCTAACAGAAACATGATTACTGCTAGCCATTATCAAAATGAAACATGATTACAGCTAGCAAAATACATGGATCAGGCAGAGTAACCAAGCTATCTAGCACAAAGTGCTACAGAATTATAAAATTCAGCTAAGCAGGCTTGCTACCATCAGGATTCAGCCCAGCAAAACAATTGCAGCCAGGTTTTAACTAACAAGATAGTCAGGTTTTAACTAACAACAATTGCAGCCATCAAGTGGATACAGGCAGCCATCAAATGGTAAGATACAGTACTCATGTTAGAGTTTAGGTACAGACAACTGCGAGCATTCATCAAGTGTAGATACAGGCAGCTAGATAGAAACATTCTTTCAGTACCAACATGGGAAAAGCAATTGAACAAGTAGTTGTGCCCACATAGGTATTACAGAGCACCAATAGCAGAGGAACAAGCCCCAGGCTTATTTAAACTTGGGCCTCAGGCTTTGCATCACTGGCTAGGGGCTTAATCAACAGGGAAGCAACTGTTCTTATCAGATAAAAATTGTTTAGGGGCAAATCAAGTCAAGTATCTGCTCTTAATTAAAGAAAGGCCTCAGGCTATGCATCATGGGCTTGGGGCAAAGGAAACAAGTGGAAATATCTGTTCTTAATTCAGTAGTATCAAAGAAGGAAAAAATATCAAAAGTAGTGCTCTGTTCTTATCAGCTGATACCAAGAAATAGGATAGAGAGGTTTATAGCAAAGGAATTTTGAGATAAAGCAATAGCTAGTGCACTGGTTTATGCCACACACACACACAGAACCAAGAGAATCATGAAGTGAAAACAAATAGATAGATGCAAGTATTAAGGGCATATTCTCTGAATAAAATTCAGAGTAACACCTCTCAATCATCTAGCACATCCACAGAACACTAGGAATTGTATACTTAGTAATAAGAATTGCTATCCAATAACAAGTAACAGGAATCCATCATTTGGAGCCAACCCTAGGTGTATCAGTACACCATAACCACATGGGGAGTAACCTCAAAATAATTTTCCACCAACAGCATCACTCCATCACCAATATCATCTCACAGCACATAGCAACAGAGAATTAATTTAGGGCACAATAAAATTCCTATCCAACACAGATCATAGCCTGGATTTCAAGCATCACACATCAAGTAAATTAAGGGTAAATCCATTGCTGGCTAACCACATTATCGAACCAATAGCACCCAAATCCAAGAACATGGACATTTAAACTGCTAGTACACACACACACACAGCCAGTACTTCTACTTGTTAGCAGCAGCAGCATGTAGCACACAAAGTACAAATGGAAACTACCTTCTACTTGTTAGCAGCAGCATGTAGCACACTCTTTCTACCACTATGTCAACATAATCATGCATTAACAGGAATCAGGTCTTAGGGGCATCACTCCTTTTACTTGTTCCAGAATTCACAAAGTTGTACTACAATACCATGCGTACTGTGAAGCATAAGGATATGTGACTGTGTAAGTTTCAGATTCCAGAATACAAGTGCTAGTGTTAGATGGATTCAACATTCCAGAATACAAGTGCTAGTGCTAGTGTTAGATGGATAAAATCTTGAGGATGGACGCCACCAATGTCACTCATAGCCGTTTGCTTTGAATAATCATCCACCTGTATGTGGGCTAGGTTGTTAGTTGTGATGTGCTCATCCCTGATTTTTTCTTTGAATTTGGTGGTTCTGAGGCGGTTTTAAAATTGTATCTGTATTGTAAACTGAGTGGCGAGTTGCAGTGTTTGATCTGCATCTCGGGTTTGTTACGGTTCGAATTACAAATTTTCCTAAGAATGTTCTCTCTTAGCCGGCTATGGTTTTCTATATTGTCGAATTAGACTAGTGCTTGTTTTCACATGATGCATTGCTGAGGTGTTGCCTAGCCTGTGCAGAAATTTTTGGAACGCATTAATTCCATGGGCAGCAAGATCATCAGGCAGAAATTTATTCCTAAACAGATTACTAATGAGTATGTGCTTAAATATCTTAAAAGTAGACTAACCAAGTGCAATTCGCTCTTGAAAAGATACCCAAGGAACCAAACATCAAAAAAGTAAATCATAGACAAAAAAATAAAAGAAAAACATTACCTGTTGTTCTTGCAGAACAATGGTCGAACACCTGCCGTGCAGGGCAGAAGAGAGGGCAGAAGCAGCCTACAAGTGGCAGCTCCGCCACAGGGGAGGCGTGCGGGAGCTGCAGGGAGGTGGCCGGAGACGACCTGGGCTAGAGGTGGCCGGAGAAGGGCAGAGGATGGTCGGCGGCGAGCGGGGGCTGGGAGGTGGCCGTGAGTGAGCGGGGCAGTGGCTGGAGGAAGAAGAGAGGAGAGAGGGGAGGGGCAGTGCGCGCAGGGGGGACGTCGACGTCCGGCGAGGTGGCGTAGACGGACGGAGGCGAGGGGAGGCAGATGGACGGAGGCGAGGTGCGGCGATCGTCGGCGTTCTCTGTCAGTTGCACGCGATCGATCGAGAGGGGCGCGAAAACGGCTAAGTGTTGAGGATGTACAGAGACAGTAAGGGTCCGCCTGTAAGTGGCACACAGGTGGGGCGTAGCGCTGGCGAACAGAGCAGCTGGTTCGCCAGCGCTAAGTTACCGCTGGCGAACAATCCATGTTCGCCAGCGGTAACTTAGCGCTGGCGAACCAGCTGCTCTGTTGCCCAGCGCTACCCTTTTTTATTTACTGCATTTAAATAATACATGCATTTAAATAATATGTTTATTTAAATAATACATGCATTTAAATAATATGTAATGCATTTAAATAATACATGCATTTAAATAATATGTTTATTTGAATAATACATGCATTTAAATAATATGTTTATTTAAATAATACATGCATTTAAATTATTCAAAGACACATTTCATTAGTTCAAACACATTACAAATTAATTTCAAACACATTACAAATAATAATGTTTTTTTTTGTTTTCTTTATTTGTTTAAATTATTCAAAGACATTTAATTTATAATAATTCAAACACATTACTTTCAAACACATTACAAATAATAATGTTTTTTTTGTTTTCTTTATTTGTTTAAATTATTCAAAGACATTTAATTTCTATAATAATTTAAACACATTACAAATTAATTTCAAACACATTACAAATAATAATTTTTTTTGTTTTTCATTATTCCCTTTATGTTTTCAATTATTCCCTTTATGTTTTCAATTATTCCCTTTATGTTTTCAATTGTTTTCCAATATTTCCTTCTTGTTTTCTCTTTTCATTATTTTGGTTTTAGTTGTTTTCTATTGTTTTTTCTTTATGTGTTCTATTGTTTTCCGTTGTTTCCTTCTTGTTTAATTTCTATTTGTTTCCTTTATGTTTCAAATAATATAAGTCCACACATTTGAAATACAGAACAAGGTACATTAAATTTATAATAAGTGCACATCGATATCAGACCCCATGCATATACATAGTTTCGTCGCATACAATTGGCAGAAAAATATATACATAGTTCTCATCAGTGTTTGATTTTTTTGCCTTTTTTGGTCGCAGTTGCATAATTTAACCCCACATTATGACTTCTTCTTCTGAATGGAAGACCATGCCTAGGTAGCGTAGTTCTGCTTCTTCTTGTTGTGTATGTTGCATGACTATCATCATCATCTTCTTGATCATCGTCAATATTTGGGTCGCCGAACGTGTCGAACTCGTCCTCGTCAACGACTCCATGCATTCCGATGATATTTCTTTTCCCTCTCCTCACGACAACACGGCTAGGCCTTGCGGGGTCTGTTATGAAGAAGCATTGGGACACATGCTTAGCCAATACCCATGGCTCATTTTGCGCTGTGACATTCGCGCTTGATGAGGTTCCGGCTTCGGGAATAACCATGGTTGTAAAGTATTGGTCTTCTTTTCTGACGGTCGACATCCTAGCCCATCTGACGCGGAACATAGGCACCTTCTCTCCAGAGTAGTTAAGCTCCCATATCTCCTCGATCCTTCCGTAGTATCTTAACTTTTTGTCACCGGTGTAGGATTCCATCGTTACCCCTGAGTTTTGATAATCGGAAGTTTTGTCTTTCTCCTCTGTGTAGAAAGTGAACCCGTTGATATGATATGCTTGAAACGTCGCTAGGTTGGGAGCTGGGCCATGTGCCAAGGCGTACAATAGTTTATTTTTCGCACAATCCCTTGGCGGTGGATTAGCGACGATCACATCTTTAAACCAACGCAAGAAAGTGGAGTTATGCTCTCTGATTATTTCTCCTTCGGTCCTCCGCTTGCCTTGTTCACTGTACTTTTTCATAATCGAGCTCTTGTGTTTTTCCACCCAAGTATCGACCATGTCAATGTGTTGGAGAGCTACTAAGTTTGCCCTGTTAAAGTCGGTGCGTCGACAAGCCCGATCCACATGCACTTCTCTACGTCCATTTTTGTGACCTACTCCATCGAGCTTGCCAATGTGCTTGTTTCTGGGCAGACCAACTGGGTCCTCCACGTCCATATGATTCGTGCAGAAAGAGATGCACTCTTCGGTGAGAAAGCCCTGAACGATGCTTCCGTCCGGACGAGCTCTGTTGCGAACATATCCTTTGATGACCCCATTCATCCTTTCAAACGGCATCATGTTGTGCAGGAACAACGGCCCGAGATGGATGATATCGTCCACGATA
Organism: Alopecurus myosuroides; assembly: GCA_028641055.1. Lineage (NCBI taxonomy): Eukaryota > Viridiplantae > Streptophyta > Magnoliopsida > Poales > Poaceae > Alopecurus > Alopecurus myosuroides. The sequence goes on along the minus strand of CM054063.1, from coordinate 48,802,169 downwards.
TGGACCAACAGATGAACACATATGTCAAAGAATGATGGTGGAAAGTACATCTCAAGCTCGCATAGTATCACGACAATCTCTTCCTGCAGCCTTGAGATCTGCTTCCCCGTGATCGACTTTCGAGATATAACGTCGAAGAAGTTACAGAGGCCAAACAGGGTTTCCCGGACGTGTTTGTCCATTATTCCGCGGATCGCAACCGGAAGTATCTGCGTCATCATCACGTAATAGTCATGAGACTTCATCCCGCTAAACTTTTGTTTCTGCGCGTCGAGGAATCTGCTTATTAGCCCTGAGTAACCGCTAGGGACTTTGACTCCGAGAAGGCACATCATCAATTTTGTGATCTCGTCCGGACTAAGAGTGAAGCAGGAGGGGGGGCAGTAATAGTCATTCCTCTTAACCCTTTTGGCCTTGCGACCATCCGTCTCCTCATCACACGATTGATCGCCGTCGTCATCATCCGGGCGTCCCCCCTGAAGATCTACCCTAATACCAAAATATTTCAGGTCGTTTCTTGCTTTCACCCCGTCTTTGGTCCTCTCCGGCATGTTGAGCAGCGTGCCAAACAAACTTTCAAACACATTCTTCGTGATATGCATCAGATCAAGGCAGTGAGGCGTATCGAGAATGGGCCAGTATGGCAAGTCCCAAAACACCGACCTCGTCTTCCATACATCCAGAAGCGGTTTTGGCGCCTTTTGCTTCTTTCCCGGCTCTGGGCATTCCTTCCAATCATTCAGAAAATTGTAGATTTCTTCGCCGCACCTCTTACGTGGAGGTCCACGGAGCTCATCCTCACCGTTAAAAAGGTCTCCTCGCCTTCTCCACGGGTCTTTGTTGGGTAGCCACCTTCGATGGCCAACGAAAACTGTTTTCGAAGACCCAGGATCTTTCGGAAGTTGCATAAACGTGGGGTCATCCATGCACCTCACGCAACCGTTATGTCCGTGGCACACCTGGCCCGCCACATATCCGTAGCCGAGTAGGTCGTGAACCGTACAGAGTAAGACAGCTCTCATTGGGAAATATTGTTCACCGAAGGCGTCCCATGTGTTCACCCCTTCCTCGGCCCATAGCGTGTCCAGCTCATCTTTAAGCAGCTTCAGGTATAGATTGATGTCGTTGCCTGGTTGTTTCGGCCCTTGAATTAGCATACTCATGTGAATATACTTCCTCTTCATGCACAACCAGGGAGGGATGTTGTACATCCATACAAACACGGGCCAGGTGCTATGGGTGCTGCTCTGGTTGCCAAACGGATTGAGTCCGTCGGTGCTCACACCGAACCTGATGTTCCTTGCCTCCGCCCCGAACGTTGGATATTCACAGTCAATTGCTTTCCATTGACTTGCATCTGAAGGATGTGTCAGAATTACTTTTTCACTCCGATTTGGATCTTTCAAAACTTTATTCCTCCTTTTCGCGTGCCAGCGCATGAGCTCTGCTTCCTTGCGGTCCGCGAAATACCGTTGCAGACGGGGAATGAGCGGAAAGTACCACACAACTTTCCGAGGAGCTTTCTTCTTCCCTTTCTTGTATCGAGCGGCGCTACAAACTGGACAAATGGTTTTGTTCGCGTCCTCTTTCCGATAAATGTAGCAATCGTTGATGCACACATGGTATTTTTCGTGAGGTAAATCAAAGGGGCACACGACTTTCTTGGCCTCGTCGCAACTTTTAGGACAGGTGTTGCCCTCTGGAAGGACATCGTGCCAGTATTGCAGGCTTGCATCGACGCTTATGTCGCTCCATTTGTATCTCGCCTTCATCTGCAGAACATCGAGGGCCACTCTCAGGCGGGACTCTCCCGGACCGCAGCCTGCATACAACGGTGTCTTCGAGTCTATCTCTAGTTGCGCCAGCTTCGATTGCTCTCTAGCAGCAGATATCGAGTTAGTCGTCTTTCTCAAAAGCAGTTCTTTCAGATGAGGGTCACGCACAACTTCCGTTAGGGGTGTCCCTGTGTCCTCGTGGTCTTCTTCCACGTCTTGTTCAACATCTTCTCCATGATCATGTGCGGGGTCATGAGGCTGATCTTGGTCCTGCTGTAGTTGGTCCTGCTGTAGTTCTAGTCGATCGTTGCTATTGTCCTGTTGCACATCATTTCCTACCGCCGCCGCCCCATGGACTTCATCATCTTCATCATCACTTACCCACTGACTGTTATACCCATCCATGAAACCATACCTTAGGAGGTGACTGAGCAAGTCTCCGGTAAAGGGATTGAGCAAGCCCCCTAGTTTGCACTTTCGACATGGACATCGTATCTCCTTGCGGCCATTTTGTAACATGTCTTCTGTCGCGTGTCTCAAGTCACTATTCACGACACGTTCACTCTTAACGACCACCATTATATGTCGCCTGCACGAGAGCGCGCCGATATATATAATTAATATTAGAACCAACATAATATATATATATATATTTCGATATTCACGAAAAAAATCGGCATGACCTTCCTACAAATTGGAGGTTAGAGGGAGTGCCAAACTTTGCCGAGACGGAAATGAATCAACATTCTGGCAAAGTGGCAACTCATTTTCATATCAAAAATTTCACTTCATGTCGTATTCACGAAAAAATTCGGCATGACCTTCCTACAAATAGGAGGTTATTAGGGAGTGCCAAACTATGCCGAGACGGAAATGAATCAACATTTCGGCGATAGTTGTCTACTCAATTTCATTCCACAACAAATTGCGCACACATGCATTTATCGTCTCCATCACACGACCATTGTTGAATCCGGTGAAATTTCACACATATTGCATATCGCATGTATCCGGACAAAATTTATATACAAACTCATTTAATTATATATTATCATTCATCCCACCTCAAATGAATAGATGGCTACACGATGATATCCGGAGAATTTTGGAGCTTTGGAGAGAAAGGGGGTAATTCTAGATCTAAATGGCTAGGGAGGGAAAATTTTGGGTAGAAATGGTGTTAGGAGGGAGATAAACATATATATACCAACGAAAATAAATTTAGTTGGTTCAAAATAGAGTAGGAGGGTGGAGAAATAGGCATAATTTCGAGCTAGAGAGAGAAGAGGGGACAAGGGTGAAGAAGGGAGAGTGGAGGGGAAAGTGGGTGGTGGGGGTACTTATGGCAGATCTGCCAGAATACCGCTGGCGAACAGGTGTTGTTGTTCGCCAGCGCTAACATGCGTCCTGGGCCCACATGTTACCGCTGGCGAACAACAACACCTGTTCGCCAGCAGTATTGAGCGTAGCGCTGGCGAACCCCAAGCCCTGTTCGCCAGCGGTAAAATCAGGCAGCGGCTGTAGCGCGCGCAGGTGGGGCCCAGCCTTAGCGCTGGCGAACCAGATGGAATGTTCGCCAGCGGTAGTATTAATAGCGCTGGCGAACAGATATTTCTGTTCGCCAGTGCTGTTAGCGCTGGGCAACTGAAATTCTTGTTGGCCAGCAGTATGTTGGTGGCTATAAGCCATTCTCTACTAGTGAATGAGGCAGCCGGTGGCGATTCTGCGTCTCATGGAGCCATAGAGGAAGTGAGGCGGCCGGTAGCGAGTCTACATCATGTGTTGCCATGGAGGAAGTGAGGAGGACGGCGAGAAGTCTGCGTCGTCGCCTGCGTCGGTGGAATCTTCTCGTCGCCCGCAACCTGCATTGCGTGCAAATATGGAAGCAGAACGACATGGCGCCACCGCGGTGGGTTGGTGTGTGGCAGCGGGCCGGCAGGGCAAGGGAGGCGGTATGCCTGCGGGGTAAGGAAGGCTCCACGTCGGGGGAGCATAATGGACAGGGAGCCGCCACAGTGGGGTTGGGGTGTGGGGGGCTGTGACTGGGAATGGGAGTGGAGCGACACGTCAGGGGAGGGGGACGGGTCGTGGTCTCGTGCCCTCGTGGGAGCCAGGAGGTGTCATGGGGGTGTAGAAAACCTAGGTTTGGTGAACTTTTGGGCTAGGCCTTATGCGCGTATGCGGGAGTTTACATTTTAGTTCGGGCTATTCGGGAAATATGTGTTCTGTGACGTTAAACCCGATGATCCACAAATAAATTTGGGTTCTCAAAATTCTTTGCCCGTTCAATGTTCGGGTTTGTCGGGTTCGGGCTATTCGGGTTCGGGTGCGGCTGATTCGGATTCGGGTAGCGGGTTTTATGCCCGGCCTGGGCGAGTTGTATGAGAACTCCTGAAACCCGACCTCCTATATAAAGGCCGGGAGGAGGTCATAACGAGGACACTTCAGAAATGAGAGAGAGAAGGGAAAATACGCCGGAAATCCATTGTAATCGAGATCTTACTGGCCAAAACAAAGCAGACAAACATGAAGGGGGGATTTTACCTTCCCGGAGGGCCCTGAACCTGGGTAAATCTTGCCCTTCGAGTCCTATCAACCCTAGTAGTCCACCACCGCCCATCCTTCTACGAAACCCTAACTCTTCAAGCATGGGATATGTTGTGTTACCCCACGCCAGGTGGCGGCACCTACAGCAGCAGAGTGAAGTGGTGCAGCAGATTTATACTATCAGTGCAACAGAAGGAACATGCTACCATGCCGTTGTTCAATATTTAAGGATGAAAACAGCCCGAAATAACCACAGATTTATGCGGATCCCGTGGATTAGTACTAGTACTGAATGAGCAGAAAAAAATCATGCATCACCACCAGAAACGATACTTGCACAGATCTGAAGGCTACTCGTCAGATAATTTGATCATAACCTCTTCTTACATCGCGGTGTTACTACTCACGCATTACACTGATCTACTACCAGTAACATCACAGCTAGGCAGGAACAAGAACAACTACTGGATCATCACCATCCATTATTAACTCGACGCTCATCATCAAATCAATCCTCTGCCCGACCAAGTGGATCCAAGCCAAGAACTAGGTGATGAGATGAGAGAGAGGGGGAGAGAAGTTACCCATCGCATTGCCGGATAACAGGAACGTCGAAGAAGTCGAGCGGCTCAACGGCAGGTGCCGCTGGACGCGCCGCCTCCTCCCTCGCCGACGTGCCGCTTGACACGCCACCTCCTCGCTCATTGCTTTGTCGCTCGATGTGCAACCTCCTTCTCTCCTCACTCGGGTGGGGACTGGACAAAACACGATGTGGATCAATGACGACGACGACGACCGCGAAGACTTCCAGACAAACTCCTCCTCAACACTATCCCATCCAATCCCCACCATCAATGACGTCGGATGGACCATCGGCATGTTTCCACTCATCCTCAACAATTCCTTCGAGGCTCTCCGTGCGTTCGCAACTCAATATCGGCTCCCCGGGACATCACATCCGCGGTATCACTTCTCATGTTGGTGTATGTGGTGCCCTTCCTCTACGTCCACCTCACGTGCACACCCTAGCACCATGGACGAACACGGGAGCCAGAACGCAAGCAGATCGGACGAGAGGACGGTGGGCGGAGGCGAGATCGATCGGGCCTACTAGGGAGGATGAGGTTGCTTCCTGCTCGTCGGAGCCTAAGGCCTAGAGCTTCGTTGGCAGTACCACTTCCTTTGGCAGTGCTCTCTCTCCCACGCTCCTCCCGCTGCCGGCTACTCCGGCCCACCCCTCCCCACCGCCGCTGGCCACGGCGGCTACCCTTCTCGGCTCCTCCTCCACCGCGCGCTCGCCATGGCCTCCTCTTCCCCACCCCATATCTCTGACACCCTCCCTGCTCTCCGACGACCACCACTACCCTCGCAACTGCGAGGACCGCTGGCGCGGGGGCCGGGAGAGCGACTCGGGGGGCTCCACGCGCTCGTACAGGGATGCGTTAGCCGGTTCATCCTTGGGCGGCGGCGGGGACTCGGCGGGGGCGGACGCAGACATGGCACCCTCCCGGCACGAGCTGCGTTCCGAGGTCACCCGCGAACGCCCGTACAGCGTCTCCTCCGACGACCTCGACGACTCCGACGACCCCATCGAGGAAGACGGCGCCATCCCCACCGCGGAGGACGACTCCAACCAAGCTCCTTGGGAGCAACCGAAGCGGAAGAGGGCGCGAGGTCGCCGGGCGGGAAAGAAGATGTCGGCGAAGGCGGCACGGGCTGAGCGCGACGCCGGCGCCGGGACGTACGACGCCTACAAGGGCCTGTGTATCCTTTGCACCAAACCGGGACACATGGCGAAGGACTGCACCACCGGACCCGTCTGCATTCGGTGCGGCGAGGGTGGTCACATGTCCAGGTCCTGTCCGGAGCCACGCCCTCGTACTCCACCGGACACGGGCGATGAGCCAGCCAGCAAGCCCTCTGCGAGCGTGTAAGGACCCCAGACCGGCAGTCTGAAACCCTACGTATGCATACATTCACGATCCCAGAAAGATCAGTCGTGAACAACATACACAGTTGGCACACAGAAATACATCATCCATTACACGAATACATAAAGGTATTACACAAATGATCACATGATCAAGTCTAGCACAACTGCCAAAAGGGCAGGCACTTAACAAACACAGCGGAAGACAAATAAAACACAACGTAGTTGAGCCCAAGTCACGCCTTAACCTACAGGCTGCTGACCCGGAGACGATCCTAGTTCGCAAAGCCGCCAACTCCGTACTTCTCTTCGTAGATCTCCTTCGGAGACTCCTTCTCCAAATCTGATAAGTAGATACCAGGGGCGAAACCATAATGAGTACATTTGAATGTACTCAGCAAGACATCCATCATGTCACTTACCAACATGCAAATATGCTTATATGGTGGATTAGGTAGGCTATAAATATGGTTCACTATCAATGGTGTTCATATATGATGACACCATAGTTGCAGTCAGGTTAATCTGTATCTTCGTTGAAGAAGATACTTCAGAAGAAAATAATATAGTTTTATTTCTCTTGTAGATATCACATGTACAAGAGTTTTTGTAAAACTTTGTTAAAGAATATTTTCTCTTTGCAAAACTTCTTGGAATCAGTTTCCAGAATTCTTGCTTAGAGTGGAAAAGGTTTTCTTTGCAAAACATTTTGTTTTGTATAACATCATCTGGCTTTTCATCATCGACGATACCTCCACGGTATAAGTTTCCATTCCTTTCCGAACTTCACAAGTTCAATACTTCCTTTCCAAAAATTCCCTTTCAAAAACTCTTTTTGAAAACCTTGACACAATGCTAGCTACATGGCCATTCAACTGTCCATATCCGAGGACGCGGCTTCTTCGAAAAAGTTGTACTCTGCAGAGGTGTACACATCCACCAGATCCAGTACACCTCCCGTGAAACAACCACGGACTGTAACAACAGTATGTAAACATCAGGTATCTGATCATAACCATCCACTATGTTCAAGCTAGTATATGCCTATCTCTCGATTGAGGTTGTTCTCCCCGGCATCAAGTCCCACCCTGCCTAGCCAGGAGCCTCAATGAATGCATCCGGAGGGAAAATTAATCCCACACTTTATATGCCTCAACATTGGGAGTTTTGACGACATTCGGTTCGAGGGTACGACGCCCCTTATAGCAAGTGAGATAGCACACACTAATAAGAACAAACTTCAAGTTAAGCCCCTTGCCCATGTTGGGGTAGGGTGGCAGTACGGTAAAAGTTGTCCGGCGAAGACTAGGTTATGTGTCATTTTTGAAAACACCACTTTCTCAAAAATGACCACTTCCACATTCCTCCGGAGAACAAGGATCCGCCCTTTTCTCCGGGTTTTTCCGTAAAGCCTTTGTTTTGTAGAAACACAATTTTAGGGTGTCCACTTAGGGACTAGTATATTTGATGGTATTAAATACCATATGGTGGCTTATGGGCTTGGTATTACCAAGTTTAACTACTGGCATGATAGTAACCTATAATATAGTATAGTAGTAATTTCCACATCAAAAATAGTTTTGATAATCAAGTTTTGGTAAAACTTCAGAGGTAAAACATGCATGATATATAATGGTAAGTATTGTATCAGCAAGCAATCAGGATGCTTGCCTGGTATCTCTTTGTGTCCCTGGTTGTTGGAGTGACTGGAACTTGAAACAGAGCTTCCCGACACTTCCTTCCTCTTCGTTTTCTAACGTCGTAAAAAGAGAATAAAGGACACACATTCAGAACCAAACAAGACAAACAAGGCTACAAGTAATACATACAGCAAGCAATCAAGAAGTACCACCCAAGTTCTCAATTTTTCCCTTAAGAAAAATTGGCATAAAAACTATAGTTGAAAAGTCTGCTTTTTTCCTAGCGTTTATGTGTGGCCAATTCAATGATTTTTAGTTAAGAACACCATGGACCAGTGGGGTAGAGCACATGTTACTAGACAGTAGGGTGTCACATAAAACACATTTTTATGTCTAAAAACTTCCCCAACAATCTCTATGGCTAGCACATATAATTTGCTAAAATACTCAAGTGGTGAAAAAGGCTCATGACAACAAGTCAAGCCTATTTTCCACCATGAGGCAAACATACCAGTGGGTGTTCCACTAGCAAATATGCTCACCAAGAGGTTAATAAGCCTCTGGTCACTTTTATAAAAGTGCTCAAAACAAACAAACAAACAAGCACCCAAAAACTCCTACTCATACTAGTAGAAAATTTAGGAAAAATACTAGACTAGTTTAGGCTACACTAGTTAATTTTATGCACAAGTGTGCAAGCTAGCAGAGGAAAAATACTCCTCTAACCAGTACCATAAATGCTACTGGATACCACAAAATAACACAAAAAAAACATAGCTAGGAAGCAAGGAAAAACTATGCTTAAAATGCTACACATGTGAGGAGATTAATTCCTAGTCATCCAAGTGTTATTCATGATTTTATGCTACTTAAGAGGAAACCTATCAGAGGTAACAACCCTAAGATAATAATGCCACAAGGACATTCCATCCTCTGGTTTCCACACCAAAGATTTATATTTTTCCCTAAGGGAAAACAAGACAAAAAGCATACATGAATATCCTAGTGTGAAATCTAGTCCTTAAGCATTTCTATTTTAAACCTATTTCAAACACAAGCACCAAGTATCTAGAGGTTCTATAACCAAAATAACAGTACCTAAATGGTACTAGTTTCATGAGAATTAATCTAGCAATAAGCCTAAAAAGCATTTAAAGATCTACTCAAAACATATATAAAAGAAACACATCTAGTGTGGGGGAAATAATGTTTCCACCAAAAATGCAATGAAACCAGTGGGTGTTCCACTAGCATATCAAAGCATTAAGAGGTCACAATGCCTCTGGTCCACTTGCTAAAAATTTAACAAAAGACTAAACAAGCTTCTAGTGCAATAACAATACTAGCAGAAGATAACAGGGTGCTAAAATAAGCAAGGTAATGATACTCATGCTATTGTTTTCACACATGTGAAAACTTTAGGTGTCAAGTACTCATAACAACCTTATCAAAATGCTACTGGACCTATGGATACAACCCAAAAATATGTGGTCACAAAACCACAAATGATTATGTCAAAATTCCACACATGAGGGACTTTTTCCATAACCATTCTCATAGTCATGACAAAGCTAATAATGCTTTTCTACCAATTCCAATGCAACATAGCAGAGGTGATAACAACACAAACTAAGTACCAACATGGTACTGGATACACTCAAAAAATCCAAGTGCTTTGCACATGAATTCATCACTCAAAAATGCTATGCAAATATTAACTAGAGAATAATCAAATGCTATTAACAAAAATTCTATTTCTTCTCAACTCAATTCCACACAATCTAACATGCTAAAATAGCTAAGTAATACTTAGAAAGCAAGTTCACACAACTTATACATGCTAGAAAACAATATTGTAACACAAAAATATCATCACACAAATTAATTAACTAAAATGCCAAAATGGCAGAAACATGCATTTTAAAGATCTGTCCACCAAATTTTGTAGGATGCTCTAAAAATTAAACCCTTCTAGGTTTTGATAGCCCTAAACATATACAAGACCATCCAGTTGAGTTTGCATCAAAAATCATTTTTAATAATTTTATAAAAATCACCAAAGTGCTCTCTGGTGTTTTACCAAAATGCATGCCATTTCAAAAATACAATGAATTTGGAAACGAGGTTAAATTCTCCTGTTAGGAAATTTCAAGGGCTTTCCAATGCAATTGGCCTCACTTCATTCTGAGTTGTAAAATAAAAATGGTGCTCATTTTGGTGTTTCTGGTAGCTGTTACCAAAACATTTTTCATTTCAAATCTATCCATCCAAATGTATATCTACAAAGTGGAGATGGTTCATATTTTGTTGCTTTAGATCTGTGAATTTTGGTTTGGTAAAATTCATCTTTTAAGTTGCCTTTTAGGCTCAAAAGTAACTATACAAGTTTCTGTGAAAAATAAATGGAAAAAGGACAGTTGTTGGGCCAGATCTGAATAACGGGCCGGCCTGGATCTAGTGTTACCGCGAGGAGATCCACCCACAGACGCTGACCCGCGGGCCAGCTGCCACGCAGGCAGCCACGCGGCAGATCTGCGGCCCCACCCGCAGGTTTGATCTCCCACGCGCGGGCCAAGGGTGGCTGGCGTCAGCGTGACGCCACCGCTGCGTCACCCGCCGGCGGGGAGATCTCCGGCGAGGCAAATTCGAGCGCAAACGTTTACCATTTTCCGAATCAAACACATATACGGGTTCCTCTCGACGTGGGCTATCAACTAGGGGCTGTGTCGCTTCCCGGGAACCACCGGAGCGTGGCCGGCGACGGCGGCGCGCGACGGCCGTGATGCGAGGACGGCGCGGCGGCTATTCCGGAAGCGAGGGAGGGGGAAAAAGGGGTCGGGAGATGCGGCTGCTCACCCTGAACTCGCGGAGACGCTCGGTGAGGGAGGAGGAGGTCCGTGGCGGCGGGGATGGCTCGCCGGAGTGCGCCGGCCCGAAAGAGGAAAACGGACGGCGTGGCCACCACAGGCCATTTCGCCTCGATTCCCTCGGCAGGGCGGACCACCACAACGAGGCGGAGCTAATGGCGCCAACGGCTGCCGGCGGCGAGGTCACCTGCGGCCGAATTGACGATGAGCTCGAGCTAGGGTTCGGTTTGCAAAAGAAAAATAGAGAGAGAGAGAGTGTAGCTCGTGGGGTGAGAGAGGGAGCAGGTAGAGAGGTGCACATGGGGGCTTTAAACAACTAGAAGTCTTCTACTCGAAGCAAAGGAAGCATGGGCAGCCATGCCCTCCATTTCGTCATCTACAGGAAGAAGAAGAAGGTGTGACTAGGATTACAATTTAGTCCCTGGAAAATTACAAGTAGGTCCCTGTACTCTCAGAAAATGGATGTTTTCCCTAGGCAAACAAAGTTATAAATTTAAATCCTTCTGCCCAAAATTCTAATTAGTTAATGTGCACAACATATATGAAAATTGGCTCCATTGGATGAACTTTATAATTCAAAGTTGTTCAAATTCAAATTCTTACATAAATGGACATTGAATTTATTAACCTACTTAGGAGCTTCCAAAAATGATAATTTTTGGCACACAACCCTTATTTGATGTGTTCCTTATGTGGTAGAAAATTCAAGTCATTTTGAGTTACTTCATAGAACAAACTTGTTCAAATTTCAAAAAGGTGCTGTCAAGAAAACAGGGGTTTTTGGCAACTTAAATTATTCAAAAACTTGTGCCCTTTTGGTTTTCATCCTCATTTATGATATAGAGCATGTGGTATTTATTTCATGGCATTTGGGAAAAGTTTGTAGAACAAACTTGTTCAAAATCCCAAATGTTGCTGTGGAGAAAAACCATGTTTTCAGGACTTTAATGGATTCAATTTTTGGTCTCCTCTTGTGGGTGTTCCTTATTTGATATAAGGAAGCAATGGTATGAATTTCAAATCATTTGAGGAAAGTTTCCAATAGTAACTTGTTTTAGTTTTCTGTTTCTGGAAATATTGGAATTTCTATTTAATAAAGCACTTGGCTTTTCTTTAACAATGTTTTGCCAAAATATTTATATGACTAGAGATAGCAAGTCAATGCTCTCTAATACCTTTGTTTTTAATCTTGCAAGGTTGGAAAAACATTTGATAATATTTTGGTGAAGCATTTAAGAATGCCTCTTTTTCTGATAATCCTTTATGGAAATTTATTAAGTGTTTTCCTCTTTCTTAATTTAGGCCTTGGAATAATATTCAACAAGTATGAGTTTCATAAGATAGTTTTGTAAAACTCTTTGATCAATATTTACTTGAGAAAATATTGCCAAAGTCATTGGAACAATATGTTGAATATTTTTATCATTGGAACAATATGTTGAATATTTTTAGTTTACTGCTTTGCTATCCTTTTTAAGTTTGTTTAGTTGCACTTAAACAAACACAAACAAACACAATCAAGGTTTATTAGCCAAGCAATTAGCAAAACAACTGTGTTAACAGGTATTCCAAAATTGGGATGTGACAGGTCTTCCCCCCTTAAAAAAAATCTCGTCCCCGAGATTCACAAGCGAGGACTAAGGGAGGGCCAACAAACACAATGTTAGTGTTGGAGTGCAGGTGCTTCCCCCCTTTGACTTTTCTTGGGAGGAGGGGTACATCCCTAAATTAGCAAATTCTTTTCACTTTTAAAAAATACACCAGCACTGTGTTAGGTCCAAAACTTTTGTTTCCTAGTTTGAACAAAAATTAAGGTTAGTGCAGAACTACCTGGAAATGTACCGTCAATTATTTACATGAGTTCCTAGCTATAACCCACATCTTACATAACACATATGGAGTGGTGTACCACTCACATAACATGGTACATAATAAGCTAAAAAAATATAGCTTGTGGGTGCAAAGGTTAGGTTGCTAAGGTAAAATAAACAGACAGAATAATACCCATGGCAGTGGATATTACTCACCACAAGCAACTATCACTTATTATGTTCATGATTTTAGTTGGATATTAGTTTCATAAAGTACTCTTAAGCACAATCATAACCCAAGTACTAACTCATGCTAAGGTAAAACATCTAAACAAAATCCAATAAGCAAGCAAACAACACCACAGATGAATAGACTATTTATTCACTAGGTTATTGTTTATTAGAGGTTTTGGAATCCATCAATCATGAAAGAGTAGCAAACAACCAGTAGCTAAAAACTAATGAATTCAACCATAAATATACTCTAAAATACCATCTTCACACAAGATAAAAACTCCTCTTTCACAGGCATAAAAACAGGACTGCACAAATAACATACTAGTATGAAAAATCTACACCAGCATGCTATAAGAGATAATCATATCCTATAACCATAGAACATGCAACTAAATCATTAATGGCATGATAACAGAAGTAATTACTTCCTACACATGCTATATCAACACATATACTCATAACAATAAAAAGAGGGTAATACTAGAGCAAAAATCACCATTTTCTAGTGGTGAAACTAGTTTTCGCGCTAGAGAAGCAAACAATGCAATCATGATGTTTAAACTTAAACAAGCAAGTCATGAATATAAATGTACCTAATAACAGTACACAAAACTTACTCATGCTAGTAAGCACAAACATCAAAACAATCCCATGAAACAACTATTAAACATGCATAAATTAATTCTAGCAATTTATGTTTTTCTTTAACCAATTGCTAGCAAACAAGCAAGATATAATTCACACAACCAGTAGCTATGCAATTAATGAAAAAGTATCTAAACCTTTTCAAAAATCCATACACTCAATTTAAAATTATCCACAAACAATCTACCAATCAAGAGGAATTTATTTTATTTGCGAACAATTTAATTTCAGCCTACTATAGTGAAACATTTCTTAACATGATACCCCTAAGGAATATTATGCTAACAAAAGGATCACACCTAAACATATTAGTCTTTACAATAAGAAATAAACTTCTCACTTGCATAAGTGAAAACAAACAATTATATTTTCCATGGTGGAAAATAGAAATCAATCACATAGTGAAACATGCTATTTTCACACATGTGTAGGGTTGGGGATTTTCATCCTCAAGCCAAAATGCAATGGGACCAGTGGACTATGGCCTACTAATACCAATGAAAAATAGGTACTAAACCTCTGGTTACTCATGAAAAACTTTGCATACAAGATAAAAATATAATGCTATTTAATCTAGTGAAGCAATACTAGTGCATATTGATAGCAATTCTTACACATGCTTTATTATTAAAAATACATGCAAGCTAATCATGGTACAAGCATCAAAATAACAGTACCTAAATGGTACTGGACTCAAAGAAAACATAGCACAAAATTTATCAAAGCATTCACACAAAGATCTAGCTTTCACAATAATTCCAAATAATAAAAACTGGAAAAATAGCAAATGTTACTCATGCTTTGCTATAAGATCTCATGCAAGTTAATGAAGATAACAGCATATAAATAACAGTACCAAAATGGTACTGGATCTATCATAACCATAACAAAAATCTAGGTACAACAAATCTATAAGGATTTGCCCACTCACAATCCCAATAATAAAACTGGAAGGTAACAAATGCTATTTCATTCTTATTCGAGTTTCCAATCATGCACACGCTTTCTAGGGTAGATTTATTGTAACAAAACAATATAATAACAAGTCCTAACAACTCCATATAAGTTAGGAAGCACGATTGAATAATACACAAATTTATTTCAATCAAGAGCACACAAAGAAACAAGAACAGGAAAACTGCTGTTTTCTAGATCTATCATAATTGTTTCATGGTTTACTTAATTTCTAAATCCCGAATTTCATAGTACCTACAATGTATATTAAGATTTGGTTTTCCAAATTAGATACACATGATATCCTATTGACTAGTAAACGAATAGGTCATCATTTTATTTCCTCGTGACTTCTCCTTTTTACCAACTAGATAAAAAGGTGTCCTTAGTCACTTAATTTCTTGGTTTAGAAAGAGTTGTCAGTAGTTTGCATGCTTTGGTTAGGTTTCAACCTAAGATTAGGCAAAGCATGTTAGTCTTGTTATCTTTCTATTTAATAATGTTTGTCCGACAAGATACGACTAGCGTCATCGTCGAATATTGAATTGTGCTCTTTTGATTGGCTTCTGAGGGGGTTATGCATCATGGCATGTGAAAACTTATTTTGCACCTTTCTCCAGAGGAGGGAGGTATATAACTTTTAAAAGGGGATTTCTCTTATTTGGTCTTTTAAAAGGGAACATAAAAAGGTGCGACATTTAGCCAACAGGGCAAAACGAGTCTTTTGCCAACAGACAAACATAGAGGTTTTGGTCAGTAGTGGTTGGTGCATTCACGCCTTTTCTTCTTTGAGGGTTGTCGTGGTTGGAGCTTTATTTGTTGGAGTGCATCACTGGTAGCAACGCTATCAGCTCGTGTGGCTTGATGGTCCTCTATATAGGTCCAATGGTGCTTTCATTAATGGTGGTGGTTCACGACGGGTGGCATTTCGGAGCGAAAACAAATATAAGTCTAAGCAGCAAATTCTTGTTTTTGAATACTATACAAACATTTTTGCTTGCAAAAATTTAACACGAGGCGATTCAAAAACAAGAGCGGGGCAATCACAAATTTGCAAAACTTGAGCACTCCGCAAACATATAGAAGCCTAGATGAATCAAAATCTACACCACACAATAGCACAAAGTCCTACGGACACACATAAGCAAGCCATAACACACAAGCAAGGCTCCATTGGAGCTACGTCGGGGGAGACGACTCATGGAGTTATCGCTAAATTACTCCAAACTAGACTAATCCAAAATCCTAGAAGTGGCTGAAGAACTATATCTACTTCTGACCATCATCACTGTAGAGCTAGGCAATTATTTTGGTCTTCTCGGGACATCGGCAAGTATAAAAGTTTTTGGATGGAAACAAGATAATTAGAAGTAAAGTTTTGATAAAACTTTATGCAACAATCTGTTTTTGAAACTCCAACTATTTTCTGGACAGAAAACTTCAAAGACGAGAGATGTTTCAAAAACAGAGCGGAGCAGTTGCAAACAAGTAAGAAATAGACTCTTAACCGAGAGACATACCAACTCTATAAGGCCCGCCCTTCGAACTACTGTTCAAGGACGCCCTTGATATGCATTTAGAATCTTTTGAAAAGATCAGAAGGAGGGGAAAATATACTAAAATTCCCTTAGATAAAATTGATGTAGATAGTAAACAGGTTTTTACTCAAAAATACTTTTCTTTCCTATCTGACGTCCATGCTAACTAAGGTCTCCTAAGGTCAGGATGGCTCTGATACCAACTCTGTAAGGACCCCAGACCGGCAGTCTGAAACCCTACGTATGCATACGTTCACGATCCCAGAAAGATCAGTCGTGAACAACATACACAGTTGGCACACAGAAATACATCATCCATTACACGAATACATAAAGGTATTACACAAATGATCACATGATCAAGTCTAGCACAACTGCCAAAAGGGCAGGCACTTAACAAACACAGCGGAAGACAAATAAAACACAACGTAGTTGAGCCCAAGTCACGCCTTAACCTACAGGCTGCTGACCCGGAGACGATCCTAGTTCGCAAAGCCGCCAACTCCGTACTTCTCTTCGTAGATCTCCTTCGGAGACTCCTTCTCCAAATCTGATAAGTAGATACCAGGGGCGAAACCATAATGAGTACATTTGAATGTACTCAGCAAGACATCCATCATGTCACTTACCAACATGCAAATATGCTTATATGGTGGATTAGGTAGGCTATAAATATGGTTCACTATCAATGGTGTTCATATATGATGACACCATAGTTGCAGTCAGGTTAATCTGTATCTTCGTTGAAGAAGATACTTCAGAAGAAAATAATATAGTTTTATTTCTCTTGTAGATATCACATGTACAAGAGTTTTTGTAAAACTTTGTTAAAGAATATTTTCTCTTTGCAAAACTTCTTGGAATCAGTTTCCAGAATTCTTGCTTAGAGTGGAAAAGGTTTTCTTTGCAAAACATTTTGTTTTGTATAACATCATCTGGCTTTTCATCATCGACGATACCTCCACGGTATAAGTTTCCATTCCTTTCCGAACTTCACAAGTTCAATACTTCCTTTCCAAAAATTCCATTTCAAAAACTCTTTTTGAAAACCTTGACACAATGCTAGCTACATGGCCATTCAACTGTCCATATCCGAGGACGCGGCTTCTTCGAAAAAGTTGTACTCTGCAGAGGTGTACACATCCACCAGATCCAGTACACCTCCCGTGAAACAACCACGGACTGTAACAACAGTATGTAAACATCAGGTATCTGATCATAACCATCCACTATGTTCAAGCTAGTATATGCCTATCTCTCGATTGAGGTTGTTCTCCCCGGCATCAAGTCCCACCCTGCCTAGCCAGGAGCCTCAATGAATGCATCCGGAGGGAAAATTAATCCCACACTTTATATGCCTCAACATTGGGAGTTTTGACGACATTCGGTTCGAGGGTACGACGCCCCTTATAGCAAGTGAGATAGCACACACTAATAAGAACAAACTTCAAGTTAAGCCCCTTGCCCATGTTGGGGTAGGGTGGCAGTACGGTAAAAGTTGTCCGGCGAAGACTAGGTTATGTGTCATTTTTGAAAACACCACTTTCTCAAAAATGACCACTTCCACATTCCTCCGGAGAACAAGGATCCGCCCTTTTCTCCGGGTTTTTCCGTAAAGCCTTTGTTTTGTAGAAACACAATTTTAGGGTGTCCACTTAGGGACTAGTATATTTGATGGTATTAAATACCATATGGTGGCTTATGGGCTTGGTATTACCAAGTTTAACTACTGGCATGATAGTAACCTATAATATAGTATAGTAGTAATTTCCACATCAAAAATAGTTTTGATAATCAAGTTTTGGTAAAACTTCAGAGGTAAAACATGCATGATATATAATGGTAAGCATTGTATCAGCAAGCAATCAGGATGCTTGCCTGGTATCTCTTTGTGTCCCTGGTTGTTGGAGTGACTGGAACTTGAAACAGAGCTTCCCGACACTTCCTTCCTCTTCGTTTTCTAACGTCGTAAAAAGAGAATAAAGGACACACATTCAGAACCAAACAAGACAAACAAGGCTACAAGTAATACATACAGCAAGCAATCAAGAAGTACCACCCAAGTTCTCAATTTTTCCCTTAAGAAAAATTGGCATAAAAACTATAGTTGAAAAGTCTGCTTTTTTCCTAGCGTTTATGTGTGGCCAATTCAATGATTTTTAGTTAAGAACACCATGGACCAGTGGGGTAGAGCACATGTTACTAGACAGTAGGGTGTCACATAAAACACATTTTTATGTCTAAAAACTTCCCCAACAATCTCTATGGCTAGCACATATAATTTGCTAAAATACTCAAGTGGTGAAAAAGGCTCATGACAACAAGTCAAGCCTATTTTCCACCATGAGGCAAACATACCAGTGGGTGTTCCACTAGCAAATATGCTCACCAAGAGGTTAATAAGCCTCTGGTCACTTTTATAAAAGTGCTCAAAACAAACAAACAAACAAGCACCCAAAAACTCCTACTCATACTAGTAGAAAATTTAGGAAAAATACTAGACTAGTTTAGGCTACACTAGTTAATTTTATGCACAAGTGTGCAAGCTAGCAGAGGAAAAATACTCCTCTAACCAGTACCATAAATGCTACTGGATACCACAAAATAACACAAAAAAAACATAGCTAGGAAGCAAGGAAAAACTATGCTTAAAATGCTACACATGTGAGGAGATTAATTCCTAGTCATCCAAGTGTTATTCATGATTTTATGCTACTTAAGAGGAAACCTATCAGAGGTAACAACCCTAAGATAATAATGCCACAAGGACATTCCATCCTCTGGTTTCCACACCAAAGATTTATATTTTTCCCTAAGGGAAAACAAGACAAAAAGCATACATGAATATCCTAGTGTGAAATCTAGTCCTTAAGCATTTCTATTTTAAACCTATTTCAAACACAAGCACCAAGTATCTAGAGGTTCTATAACCAAAATAACAGTACCTAAATGGTACTAGTTTCATGAGAATTAATCTAGCAATAAGCCTAAAAAGCATTTAAAGATCTACTCAAAACATATATAAAAGAAACACATCTAGTGTGGGGGAAATAATGTTTCCACCAAAAATGCAATGAAACCAGTGGGTGTTCCACTAGCATATCAAAGCATTAAGAGGTCACAATGCCTCTGGTCCACTTGCTAAAAATTTAACAAAAGACTAAACAAGCTTCTAGTGCAATAACAATACTAGCAGAAGATAACAGGGTGCTAAAATAAGCAAGGTAATGATACTCATGCTATTGTTTTCACACATGTGAAAACTTTAGGTGTCAAGTACTCATAACAACCTTATCAAAATGCTACTGGACCTATGGATACAACCCAAAAATATGTGGTCACAAAACCACAAATGATTATGTCAAAATTCCACACATGAGGGACTTTTTCCATAACCATTCTCATAGTCATGACAAAGCTAATAATGCTTTTCTACCAATTCCAATGCAACATAGCAGAGGTGATAACAACACAAACTAAGTACCAACATGGTACTGGATACACTCAAAAAATCCAAGTGCTTTGCACATGAATTCATCACTCAAAAATGCTATGCAAATATTAACTAGAGAATAATCAAATGCTATTAACAAAAATTCTATTTCTTCTCAACTCAATTCCACACAATCTAACATGCTAAAATAGCTAAGTAATACTTAGAAAGCAAGTTCACACAACTTATACATGCTAGAAAACAATATTGTAACACAAAAATATCATCACACAAATTAATTAACTAAAATGCCAAAATGGCAGAAACATGCATTTTAAAGATCTGTCCACCAAATTTTGTAGGATGCTCTAAAAATTAAACCCTTCTAGGTTTTGATAGCCCTAAACATATACAAGACCATCCAGTTGAGTTTGCATCAAAAATCATTTTTAATAATTTTATAAAAATCACCAAAGTGCTCTCTGGTGTTTTACCAAAATGCATGCCATTTCAAAAATACAATGAATTTGGAAACGAGGTTAAATGCTCCTGTTAGGAAATTTCAAGGGCTTTCCAATGCAATTGGCCTCACTTCATTCTGAGTTGTAAAATAAAAATGGTGCTCATTTTGGTGTTTCTGGTAGCTGTTACCAAAACATTTTTCATTTCAAATCTATCCATCCAAATGTATATCTACAAAGTGGAGATGGTTCATATTTTGTTGCTTTAGATCTGTGAATTTTGGTTTGGTAAAATTCATCTTTTAAGTTGCCTTTTAGGCTCAAAAGTAACTATACAAGTTTCTGTGAAAAATAAATGGAAAAAGGACAGTTGTTGGGCCAGATCTGAATAACGGGCCGGCCTGGATCTAGTGTTACCGCGAGGAGATCCACCCACAGACGCTGACCCGCGGGCCAGCTGCCACGCAGGCAGCCACGCGGCAGATCTGCGGCCCCACCCGCAGGTTTGATCTCCCACGCGCGGGCCAAGGGTGGCTGGCGTCAGCGTGACGCCACCGCTGCGTCACCCGCCGGCGGGGAGATCTCCGGCGAGGCAAATTCGAGCGCAAACGTTTACCATTTTCCGAATCAAACACATATACGGGTTCCTCTCGACGTGGGCTATCAACTAGGGGCTGTGTCGCTTCCCGGGAACCACCGGAGCGTGGCCGGCGACGGCGGCGCGCGACGGCCGTGATGCGAGGACGGCGCGGCGGCTATTCCGGAAGCGAGGGAGGGGGAAAAAGGGGTCGGGAGATGCGGCTGCTCACCCTGAACTCGCGGAGACGCTCGGTGAGGGAGGAGGAGGTCCGTGGCGGCGGGGATGGCTCGCCGGAGTGCGCCGGCCCGAAAGAGGAAAACGGACGGCGTGGCCACCACAGGCCATTTCGCCTCGATTCCCTCGGCAGGGCGGACCACCACAACGAGGCGGAGCTAATGGCGCCAACGGCTGCCGGCGGCGAGGTCACCTGCGGCCGAATTGACGATGAGCTCGAGCTAGGGTTCGGTTTGCAAAAGAAAAATAGAGAGAGAGAGAGTGTAGCTCGTGGGGTGAGAGAGGGAGCAGGTAGAGAGGTGCACATGGGGGCTTTAAACAACTAGAAGTCTTCTACTCGAAGAAAAGGAAGCATGGGCAGCCATGCCCTCCATTTCGTCATCTACAGGAAGAAGAAGAAGGTGTGACTAGGATTACAATTTAGTCCCTGGAAAATTACAAGTAGGTCCCTGTACTCTCAGAAAATGGATGTTTTCCCTAGGCAAACAAAGTTATAAATTTAAATCCTTCTGCCCAAAATTCTAATTAGTTAATGTGCACAACATATATGAAAATTGGCTCCATTGGATGAACTTTATAATTCAAAGTTGTTCAAATTCAAATTCTTACATAAATGGACATTGAATTTATTAACCTACTTCGGAGCTTCCAAAAATGATAATTTTTGGCACACAACCCTTATTTGATGTGTTCCTTATGTGGTAGAAAATTCAAGTCATTTTGAGTTACTTCATAGAACAAACTTGTTCAAATTTCAAAAAGGTGCTGTCAAGAAAACAGGGGTTTTTGGCAACTTAAATTATTCAAAAACTTGTGCCCTTTTGGTTTTCATCCTCATTTATGATATAGAGCATGTGGTATTTATTTCATGGCATTTGGGAAAAGTTTGTAGAACAAACTTGTTCAAAATCCCAAATGTTGCTGTGGAGAAAAACCATGTTTTCAGGACTTTAATGGATTCAATTTTTGGTCTCCTCTTGTGGGTGTTCCTTATTTGATATAAGGAAGCAATGGTATGAATTTCAAATCATTTGAGGAAAGTTTCCAATAGTAACTTGTTTTAGTTTTCTGTTTCTGGAAATATTGGAATTTCTATTTAATAAAGCACTTGGCTTTTCTTTAACAATGTTTTGCCAAAATATTTATATGACTAGAGATAGCAAGTCAATGCTCTCTAATACCTTTGTTTTTAATCTTGCAAGGTTGGAAAAACATTTGATAATATTTTGGTGAAGCATTTAAGAATGCCTCTTTTTCTGATAATCCTTTATGGAAATTTATTAAGTGTTTTCCTCTTTCTTAATTTAGGCCTTGGAATAATATTCAACAAGTATGAGTTTCATAAGATAGTTTTGTAAAACTCTTTGATCAATATTTACTTGAGAAAATATTGCCAAAGTCATTGGAACAATATGTTGAATATTTTTATCATTGGAACAATATGTTGAATATTTTTAGTTTACTGCTTTGCTATCCTTTTTAAGTTTGTTTAGTTGCACTTAAACAAACACAAACAAACACAATCAAGGTTTATTAGCCAAGCAATTAGCAAAACAACTGTGTTAACAGGTATTCCAAAATTGGGATGTGACAGAGCGGCTCTGCATGCTCCTCTCCGGGTGCTCAACTAAGGGTGGGTGTTGCGGCTCCGGCCGTTGGCCACCATGGCGTTGCGAGCGCTATCGCGGGTGTTCACGCCCAGTGTGGTGCACATGCGGCGACCCCTGCCTCTAGCGCAGTCGAGGCCCCCAAGCTCGGGTGGTTCGCGGCAGGGAGGAAGGGCGTACTCCACGGCCGGGCCTCCGGCTCAGTCGGTGACCACGCCGGACGTCGCGCAACGCGTCCGCACCGACGCCCGCCCCGGCTCCTTCATGGGTGATGCCCGGCGCAGCCACGCTCCGTCTCCTCGCCCACGTCAGGGGACTGCGCCACTGGCTAGCGCTAGGGAGGCTCCGCCCGCGCGCAGGATGGACTCAGCGCCTCGGCCTTCGTCGAGCTCGCGTCCTGACAAGCGCACACGTCAGGGGACTGCGCTGCTGACTGTCGCTAAGGAGGCTCCGCCCGCGCGCAGGATGGACCCGCCGCCTCGGCCTTCACCAAGCTCACGTCCTGATGAGCGCGCGGTGATCGCTCCGCTGCCGATGTCCCTACGCGAGGAGCGGGCAGCTGGGCCTTCCCTGGCGGGCACGGCACGCCCCATGGCGCTCGGTGGCGAGCTCGCCCGGCGACCTGCCAGGACGACCTGCGTCTTCCCGCGCATGACGGAGGTGGAGGATGTGGAGTTTGCGCTCGAGAACGCCCTCGTGGCCATACCGGTGGGTGAGCGGCGCGACATTGCGACCGACGCGGTCGCGGAGGCACTCACTTCCATCTACGACCTGTCGAGCGAGGTATTCTCCGTCCATCGCCACTGGGAACACGACTTCCTCATCTACTTCTTCACTGGCGAAAATCGGAGGACGGTGCTGCTAGACGAATACATCCAGTCACCCTTCTTCCGCCTCCTTGTCAAGTCGTGGTCGCGTCGTTTGGGTGCTTCGGCTGGCACGCTCGTAGTGCACGTGAACCTGTAGATTGAAGGGGTGCCGGCGAATTCCTGGAGCATGGCGGCGGCCGAGACCATCTTGGCCCCCAGCTCGTGGGTGGAGCGTGTTGATCCTCTCACTCATATCTGCGCCGACAAGAACATTTTGCGTCTATCGGCATGGTGCGTCGACCCAGCCTTGATCCCGTGCGAGGTGGACTTCCACGCCGTCGAACCGGAAGGGCCACCGCCGGTGCATGTCTTGGCATCTCCCGGCGACTCGATCACGCCATCGCATGTCCCTACCCTGTTGTACCCTCTCGTCGTCCATATCACAAACTTCACCGACTACCGGCGCCCTGCGCCCGGCGGCGGTGGGGACGGTGGTGGTGGTCTGACGCAGAGATGGCCTCTTTCGCACCAGTACGGATCCAAGCCAGGGGTGCCGGATGCGTTGCCGGGCGGCGGCCATGGCGCGTCGAGCTCAGGAGGCGTCGGTGTGGGCGCTGGTAGGTCATCCTCCTCCAATGGATGCTGTAGTGGGCCCAGGGCGCGCCACGGTGGACCAGTCAACGAAGGTGGAGGAAGAATGCCGCCTTCTGGCGCGGTGGTGGGCCCTTCCCTCGCCATGTCGCGCTCTGCCAGGCGTAGAGGACGGAGGCGTGGTCGCGGTCGAAAAAGAAAAGGGGGCAGGGCTCGGGCCCAGCAGCCTGCCCGCCCTGTCAGTGTTGTCGACGCGCAAGGCGTGGAAACGGGGAGAATTTCGAATTCTCCCGCCCGGTTCGTGCCAGATGGCAGTTTGGGCGTGGCCCTCGTGGCGGGCCCCTCGAACGTTCCTGGCGTGGACGGGACTGGCTCCGTGCGATCTCAGGAGATGCCCGTTTGGGATCTGGAGACTGCCGCGGTACGTTTCCTGAGTTGCGTGGAGCCATGGAAGCAGGACGACACGACGCCACTGCGGTGGGTTGGTGTGTGGCAGCGGGCCGGCAGGGCAATGCAAGCAAAAAAATTAATGCCCTTATGTAATCCAACATTATGTATTGAACCATTGTTATCTATGCAATGCAAGCAAATTTGATTCAAAAAATCATTCACTTTGTTTCTGATAATTTCTGATAATTTCTGGATTGTTTTCTTTTTGACATACTTGTTATTTGCAATCCAAATTCATGTGGAAATGTTGTGCTCAACCAATTAACAACATTTAGATTGATTAGAACCAAGAAAACATATTCACAAAGGTTTAAACTCATGTTTTCTCTAAGTTGTCTATTAAAAACATTTTCTGAAAAATAAGCCAATTAGGTGTTTTTCACCCTTGTTATCTATGTGCTAGGGATTCACATTTTATGTTTTGTTGGCATGGATGTGATCTCTATTATATGGACTACAAATTGGTTAACTTTGTTTGAAAAATTGAATCACAGAAACAATCAATTACTTGGTGTTTTTGTGATAAGATAATAAGAGAGAATTAGTGACTTTTAGAAAACAGAGAAAAAAAACCAAACTAGCTGTTTTTCCAGTTTGTTTTTATGGTGCATTTGAATTTCAAATTTGTTTCTTTTTTCTGTTTAGGGAAGTACAAATGTTGCTTAAGAGAAAAATACCTCGAAAACAAATTTTGGATAAGATTTGATTCATGAAAAAAAACCAAACATTTGGCTAATCCACACTGAAAAACCAACACTTAGAATAATTCTGAAAACTGAAACTGTAACTGAATTTTTTTCAGAAACAGTGAGTTTGCTCGATTTTCAAATGGCCATACCTTTTTATTGGTTCAACCAAATGCTGCAAGGTTTGGTGCTTCTAGAAGCCTAGTCAGCACCCTATATATTCCATGCCTTAGCCACCAAGTGGTTTGACCAGAGATGAAGAGTGAGAGCGAGGTTCAGAGAGGGAAAACGGGAGGGGATGGATGGGCACGCTTGACAGCCTCATCCCTGCCGCGTGCCACAGTGGCATTTTCGAGTTTTCCTTTGCGTCTCCTCGCACAAGTGGGCATTGACCCGTCCCTTCATGACCCTGGCCACGCCCAAGAGCCGTAGGGCACGACATGGGCATGCCGGAGCGCGCACGGGCGCGTCTCACTGACCCCCGTGGCCACCCGAGCGTGCACCACCGTTGCCAGCCCCTATAAAGCCATCCCCGTGGCCACTGCCCCTATGTCCACCCTCACACTCACTCACTCACTCCCTAGCCACCACAATGAGCTCGAGCAGCTCTAGCTAGCTCGAATCGCCGGAGAAACCACCGCGACCACCACGGGCCACCGAGGTGAAATACTCACGCCCTCGTCCACCCCAGCCCTCTCTGTCACCGTAGATCGATCCCCCACTCTCCGTAGACCGTGCCTGACCCTCCCCGTGGCTCCTTGTTTGCAGGGACACCGGAGAGCACGTTGGAGCCGCCGCGGGACGTCTGCACGGCGCCATCGACTCGAGCTGTCCCGAGCCTTGATCTCTGCGCCCCTGCACAGCCACGAGCACCTACAAACTCTTCGGCAACTCGCCATCGCCCTACGAGCCCCCTAGGTGAGCTTTCTCGACCGAGTTAGCCGCCGGCCGCTCGCGTCCTCGTCGGAGAGAGAAAAGAAAGGAGGGAGAGAGAGGTAACGACCGTGCGCCGTAGATCTAAAGATCTACGCTCGCGTTTGAATCGCAAAACGGTACGCGCATTTGCACGTGCCGTGGAAGCGAGGGGGGCCTTAGGGCGCAGATGGGCCGCGCGCCCGTGTGTTGCTCAGCCCGAAGCCATTTTGTTTTTCTTTTTCTAAATAAGCTAAAACCTGTTGTTTCACTTTAATCATGAAAGAAAATGTTAAACACAAAAATAAAATGAACCAAAATTACCTGAGGTGCATGAACAAATTCTTGAACGGATGCAACTGACAGAACTGGTTTTGGATGATTTGAGAACGAATGCAAAATGTTGAACTAGGCACTGTCTGTTATGAAACAAATGATATAAATTTTGATTGGAATGGTTAAAATGTGCAAACTAAAATTCCGGAAGTAGCCCTTGACTAGATCTACCAATAGAACTTGACCTTACATCAAGGTGAGCTACCATTTGAATATGACATTCATTTTGGTAAAAGTCCACTGGCCTGTTCTGTGATTTTTAGGTTTTATTCTAGAGCACCTTTTGATGTGAATCCAATTGGATCTATTAGATATTAGATAGATATATGTTATCCTAGCTTTATGTGATTTTTGGAGCTCTAGAACTAATTTGGTGACAGATCTAAGGAAATGCACTTTTCTGTTAGAAATAAAATGAGTAGTTTTGGTTTGCAAATAATTGTTTGCTAGTGTTATTCTGTTTTCTAGCATGTTCAAATGATGTGTTGAGTGTTATAATGTTGTTTCCTCACAGAGATGTGATGGCTCCCAAGTGCAGGAGATCAATTGTAGTACTTTTCGAATTAGAAAGGTTGTCGAACCCACGAGGAGCAGAAGGAACTGGTAAGTAGAATAGCAAAGGAATAATAAAAGCAACAGGTGTTTTTGTGTTTTAATTGTGTAGTGCAAGTAAAGTAAAATGCTGAAAGTAAATTGCAGCAAGTAGTAGGTCTCAATGAGAGACAAAGCCCAATCCTCTAATGCGCGAGACGACAAGCTCAAGTGTGTGTTTGTGTCTTATATGTGGAAAACGTTCCCGAGGGCTGCACGGATTTAGATGGCATAGTGATTCATTGCATAACATGTTTGTATATCTTGTCTAGTTTTAATCTTCTTCGGATGGAGCCACAAATAGGAATAGCTAAATAAATAAACTATCACGCCTTATGATGGATCACGTGGCCAATTAAATGACAGCACGAGAGTTATTAAGACATGATGTCCCACCATAGCCTTATGCCCTAAGGTCCCCGATACAAGTACCCTCATAATGCAATTCAACGACTCTGTCTCAAGTTCCTGTCACCTAAAGTCATCATCATGTCACTACACTACGGTGTTCTCCTATGAGCCCACGTAGGTGAAGTGTTGTACAGTCGACGTTCGTACAACACCATCATAGAATCACATAAAAGATAAATACTAGACCAAATAACAACTCATCTCATGTAACAAATCATTGCCAATTCATCCTATGCCCTCAGGAACATACGGGAACTACTCACAACGTGCAAACATGACCATGTATGGTGACATATGTGGTACAACACAATCTGAAACAATGGATCCACCACCAAATAATGACAAGTACTCAATCCCAAACATGCAACGGAGTACAATAACACGTATCTAGGGTGTAGCAATGATCAAACTATGATGGGAACGTAGTGGATCACGGTGATGGTGATGGTGGAGATGCAGGTGCTGGTGAGGATGGTGATGGAGATGCCTCCTCCCACGCCAAGGAGGATATGGGGATGAAGATGGGGATGATTTCCCCCTTCTTCGGAGCTCCGGAGCAGCAGGATCTGTCTCCCCCGCGGAGAGTTTCGAGAGTTTCGCCGCCCTGGCGGCTCCGTCTCGTCTCGGGAAAGTTAGGGTGTTGGTTTTCGGGGAAGATGGAGTCGTCAGCAAAAAGACCTCGGGGAGGAGGTGCTATGGGCCCATTTGGGGACCCCACACGCGGCCAGGGAATCTGGCCGCGTGGGCTACCCCCTTTTGGGCCTCCTGGCCCTCCTCCTTTGTGTCTTGTGCCCACGTCCTTTCTCCCGAAGAAAAACTGACAGGGTTTCTTTCCTTTCGCAATTTGGATACCTGTAGCTCCTGAAACATCAAAAACATGAAAACAGGTGTTTTCTGACACCCAGAAATTAAATACCAAAAATAGGGACTTTGTAGGAAAGTCCCATAAAATCATCTAAAACATGCAAAACAATGACATAACATTGATAAAACATCCCAATAATGCCTATATGGAGGGTATAAATGATGATATAAAATGCACGTATCAAGATGCCATGTGAGAAAGTTTATGCATGTTTAGGATTTGATTGGAACTAGTGTGAGCATAAAAGTAATCTCTAGTTTATTTCTATTTAATTTTGTAAATAGAGATACTTAGCTATGTTTTGTCCAAGATATTATGAGTGTTTTCACATGGATCCAGTACCATTTTGGTACTGGTTATTACTAGTTTTCATCTCTGTAAGGTCACATTTGTTTCTTTAAGAATGCATGTATAGGTTTAATATTTATTATTAGTAGTATTGTTTTTACTATAATAACTAGTAGTATTTTTGTTAGAATATTTTTTGGTTTCCACAAGTTGGACCAGAGGTTAAATGTCTCCTAAATGACATGGAAAATTTAGTGGAACACCCACTGGTTCCATCTCATTTGGTTGAGAACTTTATTTGTCTCAACCATAGTAGTGTTGAAATAATAGTAAATATTATTATTTTTGAAGGCATGGTTGTGTGGAATTGTTTTATGAATTTGTGTTATCACTACCACTCCTGTTGTGATATCGAGCACGATCCTCGTTTCCTCCAAGGCAAGCCATCCTTAAAGCTTGCTGTTATTTCTTACTTATCATTATCTATCATGCATTATCTAATTCTGAAGTTTTGCAAAACTTGTTTACAAAAATCTATTTTATTAAGTGAATACTACTATTAATACTATATAATATATTGTCACTTTGCCATTAGTCAACTTGGTGTTACCAAGCCTTTAGCCACCATAAGGTATATAAATACCGCCTATTACAATAATCTTGAGTCCCTAAGTGGACATATTTAAAATGTGCTTTTGCAAAACAAAACGGAGTTATGGAAAGTCCACGGTGAAGAGGCGGGACCTTGTTCACCGAGGGAGCGGAAGAGTTGTTTTTCAAATGTTTTACAAAAGGCACATAACCTAGTCTTCGCTGGACAACCAAGAAGTACTGCCACTCTACCCCAACATGGGTACGGGGCCTCTCTGAATACTTGAGCTTGTTAGTGTGTGCTAAATCCCAAGATGCTATAGAGAGGATGATTCTCTGAACCGAACTGTCGCCAGGAGGGAGGAACGGGACATACACAGTGAGGGATTAAGTTCTCCTCCGGGTGCGATTGTTGGGTCTCCTGACAAGGCAGGGTGGGACCTGGTGCCGGGGAGGACACCCCAACTAAAGGGATTAGCAGATACTAGCTTGTGTCAGAGTGGACAGTTAGGATCATTCTTCTGGTGCTTGCATATTGATGTGTCTATCCGTGGGTGGTCCATGGCAGACTGTTGGATATAGTGGAATGTGTACACCTCTTCAGAGTAAAACTATTCAGAATAGCTGAGCCCTCGGATATGGGCAGTTGAAAGGCCATGTAGCTAGTATTGTGCTAAGTTTTCAAAAGATGTTTTTGAACAGAAGACTTGTACCTGGGAGGTACCGATGAAGAATCTGGACATGTTGTCCCAAGAAGTTTTGCAAAGAAACTTGTTTATAAAAGGGTTTTATAAAACCTCTTGTACTTGCGATATCTACAAGAGAAAGAAAAACTTATATTATTTTCATCTGAAGTATCTTCTTCAACGAAGATACAGATAACATGACTGCAACTATGGTGTCATCTTATATGAACACCATAGGTAGTGAGCCCTAATTATAGCCTACCTATCCACCATATAAGCATGATGCATTTTCTAAGTGTATAGAGGATGACTTGCTGAGTACATTCAAATGTACTCATATGGTTTCTCCCCTGGCTATCTACTTGGCCAGACTTCGAGGACATACCGTCGGAGGAGGAATACGAGGAGGTATACTACTCTGACGATTATGCGAACTAGGCCCGGCTCCCGTCAGCAGCCTGTCGGTGACGGCATGACATGGGCTACCTACGTGTGTTTTCTTTCCGCTGTGTGTGTGAGTCGTGAGAATCTGTCTGCCCTGCGTGGCAGTTAATAAAGACTTGGTCATGTGACCATTGGCTTGTAAGACCATCGTTATTCGTGTAATGGATAATGTATCTGTGTACCACTTTGTATGTTGTTCACGACTGAATTTCTTGGGATCGTGAATGTATGCATATGAGGGGTTCTGGACCTTCCAGTTTTGGGCCTCTACAAAGTTGGTATCAGAGCTATCCTGACCCTAGGAGCCCTTAGTTAGCATGGACGTCAATTAGTACTCCGTATATACACATACCTATTATACTTAAGTGACTAAGCTTTAAAAGATTCTTATACCTATCTTCCCTATTTTCTCAAACTATACGTACATTAAGTTATGTCATGTTGACTCTAAAATTTTGCACACTTGGGAACTAACTAAACCTTACTTAAAATTTTGTGTAGATGGACTTTGTTTTCACCGAGGCGTGCCAGTTGGGGCTTGGTAGGTACTTCCTGTTTCGATTCAAGCGGAGACTCGTCGCGATGACCTAGCTTCTTGACCGTCCCCTTCCTCAGCTGCGGGGAGGGATGATCACCGGGACTCCCATAGAGGGAGAGTGTCTGGTGGAGTGTACCATACGCCCTCCACTTACCACTCCTTCCGAGGAGACTTTCTTCTTCGCCACCGTCGAGCGCTGCTGGCAGGAGGGAGCAGTGCGAGTGATCCAGGAGACCATAGTGCGCCTGGCTCACTTGAGGGACTACCAGTTCGTGGGGTCTACCTACAAGTTCCTCGGGAGGAGGGACGAGACCGGAACACATGTTGCCATGTCTCAGGAGTTTGCGGCTCTCGGTGCACACCAGGACGACATGGAGGTCCTGCTTTACCGCACACAACGACGTCTCGATGATATGAGCATCCTACAGTGCACCACCGCTTCAGAGTGCCGTCTTCTCTGTACCCATCTGGGGAAGACGATGCTCGATCTAGAGGCAGCTACTACGCGATCTCGCGCCTTGGAGACTCAGCTACGGACCATTTGTAAGGCCCGTACCCGTCTCGACACCAAGGTGGGATCCCTTCAGGAGGCGAACGCGATTCTGCGTGAGCGCCTGAAGACCGCTAGAGAGGAGTTGGCCACTCGCGACTCCACACTCGAGGAGTTGGAGGGGATAACTCTGAGCTCTGCAGGGAGAGCGAGGATATCCTTGTTGAAGACGACGTCCTGTCCGATGCAGAGGGCATGGACATGAGCGAGCCGAGTCTGCAGGACGACGACGACTCCACACTCGTGGTCATTCCATTTGCGGATCTGGAGTCACTCGCGGATGCCGTGATGATGATGGAGCACAAGAGGCAGAATGTCTTTGAAAACAGAAAGAGGAAGATGCAGTTCCAAGGAGGACCAAGTGCACCCAGAAACCGACCCACAACTTATACCAGACCACCGCCACACAGGGCGCCTACCTTTGCGCCAAGAAACCACCATAACATCCATAATCACAACAACAACCACCACCATGGCCACAACAATCACAACAACCACCATAACAACAACAACAACCGTGCATCCAACGCACCCAAGGCTGGAGGCAGTGGAAATGGAAATGGGAATGGACCCAAGCCCAACCATGCTGCCAAGCCAAACCAGAACACCAAACCCAATGGAGGTTGCTTTACATGTGGCAAGGAAGGACACTTTGCCCGTGAATGCCCAACAAAGAATGCTCCACCAGCTCAGAACAATGCTACCAAGATGACGCATGCACAAGTTCCCAAGAGGCAAAATGTGACCAGAGGACACCTGGATCATGTCACAGCAGAGGAAGTTCAGGACACGCCAGAGATGGTGATGGGTACGTTTCCTGTCAACTATGTACCTGCTGAAGTGTTGTTTGATTCGGGTGCATCGCATTCATTTGTTACCATGCCATTTGTTGAAAAGAGTGGGTTGAAACCCGACCTTATGCAAAACCCAATGTTAGTACAAATACCCGGAGCCATCACTAAGACCAACCGTGTTTGCAAAGAAGTACCCGTGGACATACAAGGGAAAACCTTTCATGCCAACCTAATAGTACTGGGATCCCAAGGGATAGAAGTGGTACTAGGCATGAATTGGATGACCAAGTATAGTGGGGTGATTGACTGCACTAGAAAGTCCATATCATTGACTGCCAGTGATGGGGAAAGGGTTGCCTTCGCCACAACCAAGTCAAGGGCCGAGACCCACTGCCACACTGGTATAGCCACACCTGCACTTGAGGAAGTTCCGGTAGTATGTGAATACCCGGATGTGTTTCCTAAGGAATTACCCGGTATGCCGCCTGATCGGGATATCGAATTTGTTATTGAGTTGATACCCGGTACTGGACCCATAGCACAGAAACCTTACCGGATGAACCCAAAGGAGCTAGATGAGTTGAAGAAGCAGCTGGACGACATGTTAAGGAAAGGTCTGATTCGCCCTAGTGCATCACCTTGCGGATCACCTATCATTTTTGTGGACAAGCGGGACGGTTCCTCACGCCTATGTATGGATTACCGTAAGTTGAATGATGTTACCATCAAGAACAAATACTCGCTGCCCAAAATTGAAGACCTGTTTGACCAGCTAAATGGGGCAAGAATTTTCTCAAAGATCGATCTTCGTACTGGTTATCATCAGTTGAAGGTTCGTGAGACCGATATTCCAAAGACCGCTTTCACCACACGTTACGGGTTGTATGAGTACACCGTGATGTCTTTTGGTCTAACCAATGTCCCCGCCTACTTCGTGAATCTTATGAATAAGGTTTTCATGGAATGCCTGGACAAGTTTGTCGTGGTTTTTATTGACGACATTCTTATTTACTCCAAGAGTGAGGAAGAACACGAAGAACATCTGAGAATTGTTCTCGGAACACTTCGACAGCATCAACTGTATGCTAAGTTCGTAAGTGCCAATTTTGGTTGAAGGAAGTTGGATTTCTTGGACACGTAGTATCTGGAGGTGAAATCTCTATTGACACTGCTCTTGTTCAGTCTGTTGCTAATTGGGTTGCCCCGACTAATCAGACTGAATTCACATCTTTTTCGGGATTAGCCGGATATTATCGCAAGTTTGTTCAAGGATTTTCCAGTATAGCCAGACCACTCACACAGTTTCTCAAGAAGGATATCAAGTTCATTTGGACGAACAAATGTGCTGAGAGTTTTAAAGAGTTGAAGAATCGACTGGTGACAGCCCCGTTACTCATTATGTCGGATGTCTCCAAGAGTTTCGATGTGTATTGTGATGCTTCTAAGCTTGGACTTGGAAGTGTTCTCATGCAGGAAGGAAAGTTCATCTCATTCATCTCACGCTAGTTGAGACCTCATGAGCTGAATTATCCTACTCATGACTTAGAGCTTGCTGCAGTTGTACATGCTCTCAAAGCATGGTGACATTTCTTTATTGGGAAGAGGTGTGAAATCTATACAGATCATAAGAGTTTGAAGTATATCTTCACACAGCGTGTACTCAATATGAGGCAACGCCGTTGGATAGAGCTCATCAAGGACTATGATCTTAGTATCCACTATCACCCCGGAAAGGTGAATGTTGTTGCAGACGCTCTTAGTAGAGAACCGGTCTCTCTGAATTCTATGATCCAAATCATACAGCCGGAGTTGTGGATGGAAATTGACCAACTTGGTATCGAGGTGGTCAGCTATGGCATGTTGGAAGCCATGGACGTTCAACCAACTCTAGTTGATCAGATCAAAGAAGCTCAGAAGGGCCAGAAGAACATTGAGGGAATTAAAACCCGCATGGAGAAGGAAGAAGTTGCCGGTTTTACCGTTGATTCTGATTGAGTCTTATGGTATGAAGGACGCATTTGTGTTCCGGTTGAATCTGAGTTGAAGCAAACCATCCTGGCTGAGGCTCATGACACTTTATACTCTATTCACCCTGGAGAAACTAAAATGTATCAAGACTTGAAAGAAAAAATTTGGTGGCACAGAATGAAGCGAGATACTGCCTCGTTTATAGCCAAGTGCCATATTTGTCAGCAAGTAAAGGCTGGACATCAATGCCCCGCTGGTTTGTTACAGCCATTGCATATACCTGTTTGGAAATGGGATGAAGTGGGGATGAACTTCATTACCGGACTGCCACGGTCCAGTCGAGGAAATGATTCGATATGGGTAGTCGTTGAAAGACTCACCAAAGTTGCACACTTTATACCTGTCAAGACCACATATCGTGGAGACCAGCTTGCTGATCTCTATATTTCCCGGATAGTTAGCCTACATGGATTTCCCAGCAAGATTGTGTCAGATCGAGTTTCACAGTTCACTTCTCGATTCTGGAAGAAGTTACACGAAGCCTTGGGAACCAAACTAGCCTTTAGCACCGCCTACATTCCGCAGCCTGATGGACATACAGAGTGTGTGAACCAAATTTTGGAAGACATGCTTCGTGCCTGTGTTTTGTCGTATGGAGTTAAGTGGGAAGACTGTCTGCCGTTCGAAGAGTTCTCCTACAATAACAGCTATCAGTCAAGCCTGCAGATGGCGCCATTTGAAGCATTGTATAGGCGGAAATGCCGCACACCTCTGATGTAGCCCAACCAACTCCACCAAGTGTACCGATGACAAGATCACGCGCAAAGGCCATCAAGGATAAGGTGAACTCGCTCCTCTCGCTCTATACTTTCGGTCACGTGGAGAATGGTGCGCTACCTCATGTTTCCACACTTTGCGTGCTCAAGTTCAAACCCACCACGGATGCACCGAAAAGTACCCGAGTCGATGCGCAAGAAGATACGAAGAAGAGCGGTGAAGACGGCGTCCAATTCGGAGCTCCGGAGGAGAAGTTGGGGGGAAATACCCCTCCCCGGCCTTAGGAGCCGGCCAGGCAGGCCACCCCCTCCTCCAGGCCGGGCACCCACCCGAGGGGGCCAGCCTCCACCTCGGCCCTACGCCGGCCTCGCCCCCCTCAGGTGTAACAGCCCAAGTATGAAAACCTACCAATTAGAATGTTTGATTTCTTGTTTATTAAAGTTTTGCATCATGTCATCATGTTGTTTGCATTTGTTTCTTATTTGGTGCATTTGTTTTCCACTGTTTTCACAACTCAAATTCAAACCTTACTCAAACAATGTTTTCATACTTGTTCTGTTACAACTTTTGGAATAAAAATAACAAGTGAAAACAACCAAATTGTTCCATTTTATTTCATATTGGATCACTTATTAAATTGTTGCTTAATTCAATCAATCACTTTAATCAATTAATTCCAAATCACTTCCAAACTCAAACCATGTCTCAAAATCATTAAACTTTTGAATCCATGAAGTGCACCACTAATTTGAATTCCTTAAATCATTCTAAACCCTAGGGGAAACCCTATTGAAATTGCTTTGTTTTTCTAATATTAATTAATATTGCAAATTTCAATCAATTTGGTTTAAATTTTAAACAGCAATCAAATCTTTAAAATTTTGAAAATAAAAGTTACCAACTGGTTGTTTTTGGCCTAAGGAACTCCTCCAAATTTTTTCCAAATTTTTCATTAATTTAAACCTATCATTTTCTTCCTAAAGCTAAAGCTACAAAAAAAACATAAGAGAAAAAAATAAAAAGCAAAGCAAAAGGCAGCAGCTAACCTATCTGCAGCCCAGCCCACCTGTGTTGGCCCGATACCTTTCTCTTCCACCTCCGTACAGGTGAGGTCAGCACCGAGCTCCACCTGCGCCCATCCCCTCTGCTATATCTACCCCTCCTAGACCCTCAGAAACCCTAACCCTAACCCTAACCCGCACCCTTTCCCTCTCTCTTCCTCCTCCAGCCGCCGGCCCCCCTTCCCCTCTTCCTCCACGGTTTTGCAACCTCTGCAACCTCTCTGTCAACCGAGCTTGGCGTCGGAGTTCTCCTCCGCCTTGGCGCCGCGTCCGGCCGCCTCCGGCCACCCCGAGTACTCCCACGCGAAGAGGGTAATCCCCTCATCCCATTCCCCTACTCACCCCTCTCGTTTCTGTGCTGATCTTGCCGCGATTCTCCGGCCGTTTGCTTGCCGTCGTGCTCTGTTTTCGTCGTCAGAGAAGAACCACCTGTGCGTTCGCTTGCAGGTTCAGTTAGGCCGCGTGGTTATGTTCAAAACCAAATCGAACTCGTATACACTCAACCAGCCGCAGCAGCCTGCTGGTAGCGCACGCTGCGCGCGCCCAGCAGCGCGGGGGATCGAGTCCCGGCCACCCCCTTTTTGCTACTCCTTTTTCCGAATTTATTTCGGTTCGTTGTCTGAACCTCAAGCCCCCTGCTAGCGATTCCCTGACACCAACCAAGCAGCAGCGCATTGGTTGCTCCCTTGTGCAAGCAGCAGCAGGGCAGGGGATCGAATCCCACCCCCTGCATATTACCCATCTTTTTTTTATTTCAATTCTCCAGATCCACAAAGTTCCTGGTAATCACCTTTAGGCCCTTGCAAGTTATTCTAGCCCCTGTAATAATTTTTCCTAAGTCCCTAATGGGTTAAAAATGGCAGATTTGCACTATATTTTGTAAATTGCATAAATAAATCATCCTAACTCCAAATCCAACATTTTTGATATGTTTTCAATACCAAATTAAATGATCTATCCAAATATAAAATTTGTTTACTGTTTTGAATATTTTAAATTGTTGAAATATTTGGAAACTTGTCAAATTCACTTAAAATTGCAAAATTCATAACTTGTTCATAAAAATTCCAAATTTCACAAACCAAATATGTTTTCCAATCCATTTTTCATGTACTTTCCAAATATAAATTTTGTTTGCTGTTTTGAATAATTTAAATTGCTGAAAACAATTGTTTCTTGTTTATTGCATTTAAAATTGCCAAAATAATAACTTGCTCATTTTAAATCCAATTTCCACAAATGAAATATGTTTTCCATGCAAAATTAAACCCTCTTTCCAAATATAAAATTTGTTTCATGTTTTGAATAATTAAAATTGGTTAAATGATTTAAACCTTGTTTAAATCATTTAATATTGTTAAATTCATAACTTGATCAAAAAAATTCTTTGGGACATATAAAATATGTTTTCAAACCACAAAAGTATAAACATTTCAAATATGAATCTCACTTAATGTTTTGAACAAATAAAAATTCAAATAAGTTCATGTTTGAATTAAATTCATTTAATTCTTGCTTAAACTTGTTTAATTCATAAATAATTTATTTGAAATCCCTTTTTCAACAAGTGAAACATGTATTCCAACTAAAATCTTGTTTTCTTTTCAAA
Organism: Alopecurus myosuroides; assembly: GCA_028641055.1. Lineage (NCBI taxonomy): Eukaryota > Viridiplantae > Streptophyta > Magnoliopsida > Poales > Poaceae > Alopecurus > Alopecurus myosuroides. Next base: position 48,764,953 of record CM054063.1, on the reverse strand, counting down.
TATAAACTTGGTGATCTGTTTTGAACAATTTAATTTGATGAAAACAACAATTGCTTGTGTGACACCTTTAAGTAACCAAAATTCCAACACTTAATAAATGAATTTCTAAACTTGTTAAGCCTTTTTTCCATTTGGTTCTATTGTTGTTATTTTTCTGTTTTCCTCATCCATGCATCATGCTAATTCACCTACACAAGTTGGTTAGTTGTAAAACAATTAATTCAACCATAATTCATGGGCTTTTCATATGCAATCCAATTGCATGTGGGTCCATTTAATCCTGTTTCTATCTTGTCAACTATTTCCTTTGGATGCATCAATTAAACTGTCATGCATCATCCCATGTTTGTGCACCTATGCCATTATATTGATTGTTTATCTTTCTGCAATGTTTGTTTGCTTCTTCCCGGATAAACGACGACGTTGAGACCGACGATACTTACGACACCCCTTCTAAGGATTTAGCTCAGTACCAGGCTACTGGGTTTGCAGGCAAGTTATCACTCACATGAACCACTGTGTTCCTTTCAACATTGATTACCGATACTTTCCGTTGTTCTTTCCTGCTAGCCTTAGTAGTAGTTGTTTCTGTTACGAACCTATCACATGAATCCCTTAAACCTGATATTGCCTCATCTCCCTTCCTACAACCCATTGTTTGAGCCAGTGTCTTACTAGCATGCTTAGGTTGTTTTGCTCGAGTCTGTTATCCGTTACTTTCTGTTACTATATCTATTACGTTGTGGGGGCTCGATGTTTAATCAATCAATCATGCTAATGTTGCTATTAATAATAAATTTGATGATAAGGCACCGGCAGGAGGCCCATGAGAGGTTTTGAAGCCTGCTAGTGTCGACCCTAATAGGAAAAGGGTCTTGTCTACTGATCCATGATGAGCGCACTAACCGCATGTGGGAAGCGAGTATGGGCGCCCCCCTCAACTTGACCTGATTCGCATCTCGTCCAAATCGCCTCATTTAGTTCGTGTTTTCCATTTGCCGCATGCATGTTTTTGCGAGCCCAGGCCAGGGTGGAACTTTCGTAGTCGGCATATAGGGGGACACGTTCTTAGAGTGCTATGAGGGTCCATTTTCTTCTGGGCTCGATTATCCGTGCGCCCAAGGTGCTTTGGGCTTGATGCGAAGAATGGTTGGTTGTGTTGAGTGCCCCGCTTGGTGGGGTGATCTCCCATCTGGCGGGCCATTCATGCGTGTACGGCCAAATTGGTGCAACCCTGCAGGGATAATCTTCTCGAGAAGCCGTGTTTTCCGCGGTTATGGATTACTTGGTGAAAGTACTGGCTAACAAGTACTCAGGACAACTTAAACATAATGATCAAACATGTTACACCCAATGGTTAATAACTTGACTAGTAATAGGTTGATGGCACAATAACTTGATTCACCTTTATTACAACTGTGTGAGTTATCCTCGGATTGCTTCTTTGGATAAGGGGCGAGATCCAGGATGGGTTTGTTTGAAGTTATCTTTCAGTTGGTTACAATCCTCGATCTTATCTCCTTTCTGTTAGCCGGAAGTGGTAGAATCTCTGTAGTTGGTTAGCGCAGCCAGTTGCAGCATCTTCTATATCCCCTCTCTTCCGTTGAACCCAAGGCATCTGTGCTTGGTGTTGACGGGTTACACTTTGGTGAACTGTGAGTCTTGCTTGCCAGTACGTTTATGTACTGACCCCTTTGGGGCTGTGGTTTCCGCAGACCTACGTTTCCGAGGATCTACATGGTGGCTACTACGTGGAGTATGACGAGGCTGCTGACGAGTAGATAGCGGACCCGGGCAGGATCCGAGACTTCGTGGATGGGCTCCGTCTTTTCGTTTCCGGCCTCTTAGGCCTATTTGGTTCTTGTCTGTACTCAGACATGTTGAATGCTTCCGCTGTATTGTAATGATGTATTGTTGGGGCATGTGTCCTCTGAATGATTGTATTTGCTATCTCTGCTCTAATGAGAGCCATTTGCAATTTATTTCAATCTTTTGTGTCGTAGAGATCTGTTGTGATATCAGTTGTTCAACGCCGTTGACTTACCATGTGTGTATGGTTTGAAGTACGTCGACGGAAGTGCCTTTGATCTCTAGTGGATAGTTTACATCGACGATGGAATAGCAGAGCTTGTGTTGTCGCGCATAAGCGCAGGCCTACCAGGAAGCTGGGACGTGGGAGCAGTTATGCCCCATAATCCAAGCATCTGCTATCCAGTTCGTACGGTGAGTATCCCCTAGAAATCAGGGTGCGACAAATGGTATCAGAGCCTGTCTGCCTGTAGGATCCCTTTTTACTGGTCGCAGTTGAGTCTAGAAACTATTTTGTAGCTATATAGGAAAAATGAAATGTGAGAGTAGGAATTCTGTTCTTTTTCTTCTTTCCCCACCCACCCTCCCTTTTCTGGTAAGGAAGTGCAACGTTGTTTTCCCTTCTCATCTAAACCTTCAAGTTAGGTTTTCACAAATTCTGGTTTCTCTAGGATGGTTATATCTACTAGACCATAGGAATGGAGGTGGTTGTGACATGATTTATCATGTTGCCTACTCATGATTGAGAACGGAGGCGTGTAAGCCCCGGAAGCAGATCCTCTATTCCTTAAGCAGTAGATATTGATCCTTTAGAAGCCCGGATGGGTTTTCCGTAGTACCTCAGGAGGTTTTGATCTCGTTTTCCCCGATGTTGATATCCTGTTCTTCTCAACATCCTTTTCGTCCGTTGAAATCTTGTTGTTGTTTCCACTTCAATTCTTCTACCGGCGTCTAATCAAAACTTCCTCGTAAACTCTTATCCAGTTAAAGTGTTATTTGATACCGGAGCATCAAATTCCTTTGTGTCAACAATTTCCACAACACACAACCCAATTCTGGTTCCACTAAGCAATCAAATCACCGTTCACTCTTCGGAATCTCAAATGTTGACTTCCAACATAAGTAAGAACAATCCAATTCTAATGGGAGGCCACATATTCCTCGTTTCTCTCATGTTGCTGATTCTGACATTGATCTCATTTTTGGTGTTGAATTGATGTCAATAACTCTGTTCCACCCTCATTCCAGATAATCTATTCCCCAAATGAATCAAGTTCTATCCAGCTATACACCCTCAATACAAAACCTCTCCCTTTATTTGAAAATGTCCCGGTGGTTTGTGAATTCCCTGACATCTTTCCAGCAGAGTTGCCAGAAATGCCTATCGTTTTGAACTTCCAGAAAACTATCCAATGTGCACGATGTGTTTCACGTGTCACAACTCAAGAAGATCTTCCCAAGAAGTATCCGGACCTTTTCTTTTCTCAGTAGGAATCTCGGGGCGCGATTCCTTCAAGGGGGGCGTTTTGTAACAGCCCAAGTATGAAAACCTACCAATTAGAATGTTTGATTTCTTGTTTATTAAAGTTTTGCATCATGTCATCATGTTGTTTGCATTTGTTTCTTATTTGGTGCATTTGTTTTCCACTGTTTTCACAACTCAAATTCAAACCTTACTCAAACAATGTTTTCATACTTGTTCTGTTACAACTTTTGGAATAAAAATAACAAGTGAAAACAACCAAATTGTTCCATTTTATTTCATATTGGATCACTTATTAAATTGTTGCTTAATTCAATCAATCACTTTAATCAATTAATTCCAAATCACTTCCAAACTCAAACCATGTCTCAAAATCATTAAACTTTTGAATCCATGAAGTGCACCACTAATTTGAATTCCTTAAATCATTCTAAACCCTAGGGGAAACCCTATTGAAATTGCTTTGTTTTTCTAATATTAATTAATATTGCAAATTTCAATCAATTTGGTTTAAATTTTAAACAGCAATCAAATCTTTAAAATTTTGAAAATAAAAGTTACCAACTGGTTGTTTTTGGCCTAAGGATCTCCTCCAATTTTTTTCCAAATTTTTCATTAATTTAAACCTATCATTTTCTTCCTAAAGCTAAAGCTACAAAAAAAAACATAAGAGAAAAAAATAAAAAGCAAAGCAAAAGGCAGCAGCTAACCTATCTGCAGCCCAGCCCACCTGTGTTGGCCCGATACCTTTCTCTTCCACCTCCGTACAGGTGAGGTCAGCACCACGATAGCACCGAGCTCCACCTGCGCCCATCCCCTCTGCTATATCTACCCCTCCTAGACCCTCAGAAACCCTAACCCTAACCCTAACCCGCACCCTTTCCCTCTCTCTTCCTCCTCCAGCCGCCGGCCCCCCTTCCCCTCTTCCTCCACGGTTTTGCAACCTCTGCAACCTCTCTGTCAACCGAGCTTGGCGCCGGAGTTCTCCTCCGCCTTGGCGCCGCGTCCGGCCGCCTCCGGACACCCCGAGTACTCCCACGCGAAGAGGGTAATCCCCTCATCCCATTCCCCTACTCACCCCTCTCGTTTCTGTGCTGATCTTGCCGCGATTCTCCGGCCGTTTGCTTGCCGTCGTGCTCTGTTTTCGTCGTCAGAGAAGAACCACCTGTGCGTTCGCTTGCAGGTTCAGTTAGGCCGCGTGGTTATGTTCAAAACCAAATCGAACTCATATACACTCAACCAGCCGCAGCAGCCTGCTGGTAGCGCATGCTGCGCGCGCCCAGCAGCGCGGGGGATCGAGTCCCGGCCACCCCCTTTTTGCTACTCCTTTTTCCGAATTTATTTCGGTTCGTTGTCTGAACCTCAAGCCCCCTGCTAGCGATTCCCTGACACCAACCAAGCAGCAGCGCATTGGTTGCTCCCTTGTGCAAGCAGCAGCAGGGCAGGGGATCGAATCCCACCCCCTGCATATTACCCATCTTTTTTTTATTTCAATTCTCCAGATCCACAAAGTTCCTGGTAATCACCTTTAGGCCCTTGCAAGTTATTCTAGCCCCTGTAATAATTTTTCCTAAGTCCCTAATGGGTTAAAAATGGCAGATTTGCACTATATTTTGTAAATTGCATAAATAAATCATCCTAACTCCAAATCCAACATTTTTGATATGTTTTCAATACCAAATTAAATGATCTATCCAAATATAAAATTTGTTTACTGTTTTGAATATTTTAAATTGTTGAAATATTTGGAAACTTGTCAAATTCACTTAAAATTGCAAAATTCATAACTTGTTCATAAAAATTCCAAATTTCACAAAGCAAATATGTTTTCCAATCCATTTTTTATGTACTTTCCAAATATAAATTTTGTTTGCTGTTTTGAATAATTTAAATTGCTGAAAACAATTGTTTCTTGTTTATTGCATTTAAAATTGCCAAAATAATAACTTGCTCATTTTAAATCCAATTTCCACAAATGAAATATGTTTTCCATGCAAAATTAAACCCTCTTTCCAAATATAAAATTTGTTTCATGTTTTGAATAATTAAAATTGGTTAAATGATTTAAACCTTGTTTAAATCATTTAATATTGTTAAATTCATAACTTGATCAAAACAAATTCTTTGGGACATATAAAATATGTTTTCAAACCACAAAAGTATAAACATTTCAAATATGAATCTCACTTAATGTTTTGAACAAATAAAAATTCAAATAAGTTCATGTTTGAATTAAATCCATTTAATTCTTGCTTAAACTTGTTTAATTCATAAATAATTTATTTGAAATCCCTTTTTCAACAAGTGAAACATGTATTCCAACTAAAATCTTGTTTTCTTTTCAAATATAAACTTGGTGATCTGTTTTGAACAATTTAATTTGATGAAAACAACAATTGCTTGTGTGACACCTTTAAGTAACCAAAATTCCAACACTTAATAAATGAATTTCTAAACTTGTTAAGCCTTATTTCCATTTGGTTCTATTGTTGTTATTTTTCTGTTTTCCTCATCCATGCATCATGCTAATTCACCTACACAAGTTGGTTAGTTGTAAAACAATTAATTCAACCATAATTCATGGGCTTTTCATATGCAATCCAATTGCATGTGGGTCCATTTAATCCTGTTTCTATCTTGTCAACTATTTCCTTTGGATGCATCAATTAAACTGTCATGCATCATCCCATGTTTGTGCACCTATGCCATTATATTGATTGTTTATCTTTCTGCAATGTTTGTTTGCTTCTTCCCGGATAAACGACGACGTTGAGACCGACGAAACTTACGACACCCCTTCTAAGGATTTAGCTCAGTACCAGGCTACTGGGTTTGCAGGCAAGTTATCACTCACATGAACCACTGTGTTCCTTTCAACATTGATTACCGATACTTTCCGTTGTTCTTTCCTGCTAGCCTTAGTAGTAGTTGTTTCTGTTACGAACCTATCACATGAATCCCTTAAACCTGATATTGCCTCATCTCCCTTCCTACAACCCATTGTTTGAGCCAGTGTCTTACTAGCATGCTTAGGTTGTTTTGCTCGAGTCTGTTATCCGTTACTTTCTGTTACTATATCTATTACGTTGTGGGGGCTCGATGTTTAATCAATCAATCATGCTAATGTTGCTATTAATAATAAATTTGATGATAAGGCACCGGCAGGAGGCCCATGAGAGGTTTTGAAGCCTGCTAGTGTCGACCCTAATAGGAAAAGGGTCTTGTCTACTGATCCATGATGAGCGCACTAACCGCATGTGGGAAGCGAGTATGGGCGCCCCCCTCAACTTGACCTGATTCGCATCTCGTCCAAATCGCCTCATTTAGTTCGTGTTTTCCATTTGCCGCATGCATGTTTTTGCGAGCCCAGGCCAGGGTGGAACTTTCGTAGTCGGCATATAGGGGGACACGTTCTTAGAGTGCTATGAGGGTCCATTTTCTTCTGGGCTCGATTAGCCGTGCGCCCAAGGTGCTTTGGGCTTGATGCGAAGAATGGTTGGTTGTGTTGAGTGCCCCGCTTGGTGGGGTGATCTCCCATCTGGCGGGCCATTCATGCGTGTACGGCCAAATTGGTGCAACCCTGCAGGGATAATCTTCTCGAGAAGCCGTGTTTTCCGCGGTTATGGATTACTTGGTGAAAGTACTGGCTAACAAGTACTCAGGACAACTTAAACATAATGATCAAACATGTTACACCCAATGGTTAATAACTTGACTAGTAATAGGTTGATGGCACAATAACTTGATTCACCTTTATTACAACTGTGTGAGTTATCCTCGGATTGCTTCTTTGGATAAGGGGCGAGATCCAGGATGGGTTTGTTTGAAGTTATCTTTCAGTTGGTTACAATCCTCGATCTTATCTCCTTTCTGTTAGCCGGAAGTGGTAGAATCTTTGTAGTTGGTTAGCGCAGCCAGTTGCAGCATCTTCTATATCCCCTCTCTTCCGTTGAACCCAAGGCATCTGTGCTTGGTGTTGACGGGTTACACTTTGGTGAACTGTGAGTCTTGCTTGCCAGTACGTTTATGTACTGACCCCTTTGGGGCTGTGGTTTCCGCAGACCTACGTTTCCGAGGATCTACATGGTGGCTACTACGTGGAGTATGACGAGGCTGCTGACGAGTAGATAGTGGACCCGGGCAGGATCCGAGACTTCGTGGATGGGCTTCGTCTTTTCGTTTCCGGCCTCTTAGGCCTATTTGGTTCTTGTCTGTACTCAGACATGTTGAATGCTTCCGCTGTATTGTAATGATGTATTGTTGGGGCATGTGTCCTCTGAATGATTGTATTTGCTATCTCTGCTCTAATGAGAGCCATTTGCAATTTATTTCAATCTTTTGTGTCGTAGAGATCTGTTGTGATATCAGTTGTTCAACGCCGTTGACTTACCATGTGTGTATGGTTTGAAGTACGTCGACGGAAGTGCCTTTGATCTCTAGTGGATAGTTTACATCGACGATGGAATAGCAGAGCTTGTGTTGTCGCGCATAAGCGCAGGCCTACCAGGAAGCTGGGACGTGGGAGCAGTTATGCCCCATAATCCAAGCATCTGCTATCCAGTTCGTACGGTGAGTATCCCCTAGAAATCAGGGTGCGACATCAGGCCGGACCCCCTCCATAGCTGGCCGGCCTCCCTCCTGCCCACCCCGGCCCCAGGCCGGCCACCCTGCCAGGCCGGCCTCTGCGCCCCACCCTGGCCCCAGGCCGGGCTCCCGGCCGGCCCCAGGCCGGCGTGGGACTGGTGCGCCCCTCTGCCTCCACCCCGGCCCCGTGCCCGGCCAGGCCGCCCCCCTAGGCCGGCGTGGACCCAAAATGCACGCAAATGACGCCTTTTCGACCCGGTTTTCACCTACTTCGACCCTCGTCTATATAAGAACGACCCCGAGCTAGATCTAGGTTTTTAGAGTTGAATTAAGAACATTTGGAGCTCAGCTCTCTTGTATCCCTCTTAGAGGAACTACTCCTATGGTTTGACCTAGGAACGTATCAAGGCCACTCCTCCGACATCGTCGAGGATTCTATCAAGGATCATCCAATTACTTGATCTCTCCCTTTGGGTTTCTATCAAGGATTGTCCAATCTTCCTCTCGATTATCTTGAGGTTCTACTAGCGTAGTGGACCGGCTACGGGTGTGAAGCGGTTTCAATCAAGGTGAGCTCAGTTGGATCGATCGTTCCGTAGGCGGCCCTCGGGGTTAGTTGACGGAAGATTTGGGATTCTTCGGTTCTTGCTAGTTATCCTTGCGTTTTCTCGCGTTTTCCCACGATCCCCCCTCGATTTCCCCTCGCGTGTTCATCGTGTTCTTCGCGTTCTTGAGCGTTCTTCGTCGATTCGTGAAGATCGGGGCAATCTAGGAGTAACCCTCCACATCATCTGGTATCCAGAGCTAGATTGAGACGAATCCGACACCCCCAACACTTTCCATCCACCAATTTTTCTTTTTTCACCAAAAATTTCGAAAATCCTCAAAAAATAGCCAAAAGGGAATTTGACCGATCTGTTGATTCGTTGACTTTTTCGTGGTTTTTCTTCATAGATTTGTTGCCAAACACCATTCCACACCTTTATATTCAGCCAATTTTTCCAATTTCGCCCAAAATTTTTCTTGATTTTGTGGGAATTTCGAAATTGAGCCAAAAATCCAGAAAATTTCAGCTCTTCGATTTTCCGACAGATTTTGGAACTTGTTTTTCTTTGTCGTTTGTGATCCAAATCTTGTGCAACAAGTTGCCACGCGACGCCCACGACATCATCTACGCTTCCACATCATCGGATCACCACGACATCGACATCCACCGGCCGCAAGTCCGTGATCATCAATAAGAGAGGTATAAACTTGCTTCCGCTTGAACCACCCACCCCATTGTGTTACTTACCTATTCGGACTAGTTCTTTTTACACCGCTTGGCATCGCATTTGTGGCATCGAGAGTGCAAAGTTAGCGCTTGTGAGAGATTAGCTACGAGTAGGCACTAGCACTTTGGAATCCATCAAAAAGAGAAAATAAAAAAAAAGAGAGAAAAAGAGAAAATATAAAAAGAAGCAAAGGATCGGTGCCCATTGCTTTCCATTGTAGGAACGTGTAGCATTGCGTCGCAAAAGAGAAAGAGTGACCGATTGCCACAGTTCGAATCTTGTTGCCTTTTCAAATTTGTGGTTTGAGCTAGCGTCCTCATTGTGTTAGTGTGGCATTGAGCATTAGTCTTCGTTAGGTTCATTTCGTCTTCGCTCGTCCATTGGCTGCACTAACCCTATCCCTTGTGTGTGTGTGTTCCACCATATTTCCATCCACTAGGTTTGGTTTTGGTGTTAACTTGTCTTTGACGTTTCTCCATGTTTTACAATAGACGTTTCTTCGGTTTTGTCGATTTTTCCTCGCCACTTTTCCTAACCCTTTTGCCTTCCACATAAAGTGTGTGTGTTGTTGTTTACGGTTTCTTTTGATCTTTTTGGATTCGCTCTTGACATACCTCCCTACACCTTGGCTCGTCCACTAGCCTCAATACGACCAAAAAAGGTAACATTGGGTAAGTGAGACATCAATTTCTTCTATATCACCCTTGTGTGTTTGAGATGGCTAGGGAAGGAGTATTCTCAAGTCCGAGTTCGGAAGATGAAGGCAACCCATTCCACATCGTCAATGCTAACGCCACCTACGTCAACCGCAATGACCATTTTCGCCTCCGCGAACTCGTGAAGGATGGATTGCAACGCTATGAGCATCGACTCCAAGAGCAAGAGGCTAGATTGAATGATCAAATGACGCGCATCAACATCAACTTGGCTAATTTTGCCAATCGCCGTCATTCATCATCATTATCAAGGTCTCGTTGCTCAAATCACAACCATCAAGATCTTCATCAACCTCGTCGCCATGATCGCCATGATCGCAACAACAACTTGGAGGAGGATGGTCAACAACAACAACCACCACCACCTCCTCCACAACCTCAACAAGCTCCGCGACGAAATTGGCATGAAGATAGCTCGCCATCACCACCACCTCGACATCGCCAAGGCCGTGGTGACCCTCTTCAACAACCGCAACGCCCGGACCTTCGACAACATCATCATCCACCTCCTCAAGGCCACGCTCAAGACTATGGCCACAATGACTTCGTGGACGGTGCTCATCAACATCGAAGGCCACCAAGGCGTATTGCGCGTCTCAACAACAATTACCGCCAAGAACATGATCGTCCTCAACACCCTCGTGATGAACAAGTGCTTCCGCCACGCAAACAACAAGAACATCCTCGACATCACCGCAATGACAATGATGATAGTGAACGCCGCGAAGCAAGACTCTATCACCATCAACAACCCCCACCTAATGACCACCGGCGTCATCCTCCCCATCATGATCGCCACCGCCAAGACAATGAGGATGACCCCTATGATGATTCACCCCCCGTCTATGATGAAGATCCCCATGAGCGACACCATGAGCGTCCCCAACGTCAACAAGAAGACAACAACATGAGTGCCCTTCGTTTCAATGTCCCAAAGTTCAATGGTGAGAATGACCCCGAAGAATATATTGCTTGGGCTCTCAAGGTAGACAATATCTTTGGCATTCACAATTTCACCGAATGGAAGATGGTTGCTCTAGCATCATTGGAATTTGAAGGATATGAACTCTTGTGGTGGGATCGCCTACAAGATGAAAGAGTTCGCAACCGCATTGCTCCTATTGCCACTTGGAACGAGATTAAGCAATTCATGCATGCTCGTTTTGTTCCTCCTCACTACAAGCGTGACCTATTCAAGAAACTACAAGAACTTCGCCAAGGTTTCAAGTCCGTTGATGAGTACTACAAGGAAATGGAGACCGCTTTGATACATGCCCATGTGATAGAATCTCAAGAGCAAACAATGGCCCGTTTCCTCAATGGCCTCAACTTTCCTATAAGGAAGATCGTCGAGTATCAACCATATGACAACATTGTGGCCCTTGTCCACCAAGCTCTCAAGGCGGAACGCCAAATTGCGGAAGAACTCAAGTACAATAAGCAAAATGCTATCTTCAATTCAAGACCTCCCTCTTCTTCAACTCAAGTGACACAAGCTACTACTCCTACTACCAACAAGAGCAACACTCGAGCCTCTAGTGCTCTCAACAAGTCTTCACAACCGTTCAAGAAGCAAGTACCCTTTTGTGACGCCCCGAGATCGGGCACTATGCAGATTTCAGCATTCCCGCCAAATCCGCATAATAACCGATTCCAGGTTGCCATTTATGATAACATTACAATAGTTCACGATAATCCACAATTACAACAGAAGCAGATAGATACAAGATGACTCAGAAGAGCCAGGGATACAACTGATACAATACAAAGATCCAAATAACAGCGGAAGAAAACAAACGTCCGGCTACGAACAAGATCAAATTGGACTAAGAGTCCTGAAGATAACCGAAGGCGTCCAATCCCTGCCCAGGACAAGCCGGAGGGATTCCCAAGCTAACGTCGTCAGACTTCAAACCTGTTGACTGCAAGTTGGAATTTGCAGCCACGAAAGAGATTCGTGGGTCAGTACGGTTAAGTACTGGCAAGGGGGATAAAACCCGTACTCACAAGAATACCGGCGTAGTCAATCATCACAAGATACAAATACTTTAGGATCAACGGAAAGGGAGGGGTTATGGCAAATAAGCGACAGCAGGCTGCACTAACCAACTACAGAGATTCTATTACTTCCAAATATCAGAAAGGAGATAAGATCGAGTGATAGTAACCAACTGAAAGATAACGTCAAACAAACCCATCCTGGATCTCGCCCCTTATCCGAAGAAACAATCCGAGGATAACTCACGCCGTGGTATTAAAGATGAGTCAAGTTATTGTGTGAATAACCTATTACTAGTCAAGTTATTAATCATTGGGTGAAACATGATTGATCATTATGTTGAAGTTGTCCTGAGTACTTGTTAGCCAGTACTTTCACCAAGTAATCCATAACCGCGGAAAACACGGCTTCTCGAGAAGATTTACCCTGCAGGGGTGCACCATAGTAACCACACTCATGAATATCCCGCCAGATGGAATGCCTCCCACCAAGCGGGGCACTCAACACAATCCAACCCTTCTTCGCATCAAGCCCAAAGCACCTTGGGCGCACGGCTAATCGAGCCCAGAAGAAAATGGACCCTCATAGCACTCTAAGAACGTGTCCCCCTATATGCCGACTACGAAAGTTCCACCCGGGTACCAAGGGCTCGCAAGATCATGCATGCAGCAAATGGAAAACCCGAACTAAATGAGGCGATTTGGACGAGATGCGAATCGGGTCAAACTGAGGGGGAGCCCATACTCCCCAAATGCGGGTAGTGCGCTCATCATGGATCAGTAGACAAGACCCTTTTCCTATTAGGGTCGACACTAGCAGGCCTCAAAACCACAAAGGGCCTCCTGCCGGTGCCTTATCATCAAATTATTATTATTACCATTAGCAATTAACAGGTTTGATTGATTAACATCGAGCCCCCAGAACATAATTAAGTAATAACAGAAAGTAACGGGTAACAGACTCGAGCAAAACAACCTAAGCAAGATAGTAAGACACAGGCTCAAGCAAAGGTTATAGGAGTGGAGGTGAGGCAATATCAGGGTTAAAGGATTCATGTGATAGGTTCGTAACAGAAACAACTACTACTAAGGCTAGCAGAAAAGAATCAACGGAAAGAATCGGTAACAAGTGATGAAAGGCAGCCATATGGCATGCAAGTGAGTATACTTGCCTGAGATCCCGCAAGGTAGCAGAACTTGTCGTTGCTCACATCATCTCAACGTCCTATCCGAGAAGAAGCAACGAACCTCGAACAAACACCGGATGCAACAATTACTACTACGGCAAAAGATCCAGCATGATCAAGGTATGGATGCATGTCATGTTTAATAGATGCACCAAAGTAAACTAGTGGATATGATACACAAGTTTAAATGGATTCCATATGCAAAGATTGCATATGGCAAACCCATGCCTTATAGTTGAATTAATTGTTCTAACACTAAGCATCAGGTGTAAGTGAGTTAGAATGATGCATGCATGATGAAGAACAAGAAGGTAACAATATTAGATGCAATTGGAAGGATGGTTAACAAGTTTAGAAAACATTTATTAAGTTTGGAAATTATTGTTACTTAATGGTGTTAAGCAAGTAGTGGTTGTTATCATCAAGTTAAGTTGGTCAAACCAAACAACAAAGTTGATATTTGAAAAGGTTATCAAATTTTAGTTGGATTACATGTTTCACAATTTGAAATTGGACTTTGGATTATTTAATTATGAGTTAAACAATATTAAACAAGTTTTTAATTGAATTAAACAAGTTTTAAATTGTTTAGGCAATTTTAATTATTCAAAACAGAAAACAAAAATTATATTTGAATAGCTTATTTAAAATGGTATTGAAAACATATTTTATTTGCATTTATTGGATTAAGGATGAAATAGTTATTGAATTTAGCAAATACAAGTGAAATGATTTAAATTTGAATTGGAATTGTAATTTGAAAGTTCAAAACAGAACACAAGTTGGATATTTGGAAAGATTAGAAGATTTGGATCAGAAAACATATAAAGTTTGCATTTATTGGAATTACAGAACAAAAGATATTAAAGGTTGAAATTTATACTCAAATCTGTTATTTAAATGAATTTTTGATTTACAGAAATTCGCAGAAACTTTTGTTACTCAGATGCAATCTACTCTAGCCACTGTCCAGTGGACCACAGGGCCTCTGGTGCTTGCGTGGCCATGGCAGTCGCTGACAGCGGGCCTGCGAGCTTGGAAGGAAAAGCAAAAAAAGATTGGGCGCTCAGGCCTCGAACCCGCGCCCTGTGCCCAGCGCACAAGATGCAGTACCAGCTGCGCTGCGATTCAGAGTTTGACAGGTACGGGAACGGATTCAGTTTGAGGTTCAGTTCTTGAGTTAACTGAACCTGACGAACAAAAGCATCGGCGACTGACAGAGACAAGTTGCGGCTGCTCCGACGAGCATCGGCAACTGACGGAGGTATCGAGCGAACGGAGGCAGCGGTCAAGCGTGGGACTTCACGTAGGCGATCAGCGAGTAGAGGGAGAGGGGAACTGAGGAAGATTGGGCGCTCACCGGGTGGTCTTCGTCAAGAGCAGCAGATACAGAATGGTTGCAGGCGACAGGGACATGGTCGAGGTGCGGCCGTCGAGGAAGAGAACGAAGGATCGGGGGGGTATCCGGCGAAGGACTCTTCTGCAAACTCGACGAGGGAGCTGTACTCGTTCCATTCCCGCCAGATGCGCCTACTCGAGGTGACCGTGGCGAGCCCGCCGCGTCCAACTCCTGACGGCGACGGAGAACTGACGGCGGGTGTGGAGCTGCAGTACGCGTTCGAACGAGTTCGTCCACGATCAGAGCAGAGGGTTAGGGGCTAACCAGAACGTCTTGATCGACGGAGGTATCAAAGCATACCTTTGAGGACAGGGGTAACATGGCGACAGGCGATGATTCTGCAAGTGATGGCACCGGTGGTGTTCATGTGCAGGGACAGAAGGCTTGGGAGAAGGAAGAGAGGATAGAAGTTGGCGGCGCTAGTGGAGGGGGCTAGGGTTAGCAGGGCTAGGGAGTAGGTGGCGCGGAACCCTAGAGATACTTATAGGCTCGCGGAGCTGCGCGCGGCCGTCGGAGTGGTTCTGCCGGCGACGTGGCATCCGTGGATGCGACGCCGTACAGGGGAAAGAAGAGAGAGGCGCAACAGCGAAGGGGTACCGGGCCTCTGTGGACTGGCTGCGCGCGTTAGGGGGTTAGCGGGCTGGGCCGAGCGGTAGATAGCTTAGTTGCTGCGCCGTTCCTTTTGTTTATTTTTTGTTTCTTCTGTTTTTTTTTTGTAGGGTTTAGTTTTGGAAGAAAAAGAGGTGTTTTAAATTAGTAGAAATTCCAGAAAAATTAGGTTAAAATATTTAGGTAATTAGAAATGAATTTCCAAGATTGGTTTGCAGAAAGGTGACATTTAAAATAGTGTTTGCATTTGAAACCCAAATTAAAAGAATTTTCAATATTGAATAAACCTTATTTAAAACAACAATTTTAATAGGGTTACCCCTAGGATTTAATTTGATTGAAGTTTAGTTTATTGGCTTATTAAAGTTTTTTTAAATTCAAAAATGGTTATGGTTGAGGCATTTGATTTGAAAATGAAGGTGATTTAATTAATTGATTGAAAATAGTTGTTTGATTAAACCCAACAATTTAAAGAGTGATTTGGTTTAAACTTTTTGAGTTAGCCATTAGGGTTTTAACAAGAGGGGCAAATTTATTTAGCAGGCAATTTGTTTAAAACAATTTTCAACTATTGAAAACAAATGAGTGGTTTAGTTTGCAATTTTTGAAACTGGAAATTTTTGAGCAAGGGTGACAGTTTAAATTGTGTTGAAATTTTCAGTTGATGCAAACATGGTGCAATGCAATGTGATGCATATGATGCAAGCAAACAAACAGGTAACACCCCAGGTGTTACAGACGACACCACTAACAAGGGATTGCGCCCTCGCAATCCACCTGCTAACCCGGGAGGGGAAAGAAGTTCGACTATCGATTCTTCGTGCTTCCAGTTGATCTCCTCGACACCACTAACAAGGGCTTCTCGACACCACTAACAAGAGATTCTTGCTCGGAGTGACGACGATGTTCTTCCACCAGGAATCTTCCGATGATCAAACCTATTAGGTTAAAGGCTCAGAAAACGTCCACCCACGTAGGATCCTAACACTTTGAAAGATTGAGTACGAGAGTGGACTCCAAAACAAATAGGATGGGAGGGGAAATAGAATAGGGATAAGGAGAAAACAAGAATCCTATTGAGATGTTTTTCCAAAATAGTTTAGCAGAAATAGTTTTGACACTCTAGAAACAACGACCGTTAGCGAGGTTATCCTACAGGCTTTGCGGACCCGTTGCTTCGATAACCATTCGTATCGAAACAATATCGGGAATCGGAACCAAGGCTCTGATACCATTTGTGACGCCCCGAGATCGGGCACTATGCAGATTTCAGCATTCCCGCCAAATCCGCATAATAACCGATTCCAGGTTGCCATTTATGATAACATTACAATAGTTCACGATAATCCACAATTACAACAGAAGCAGATAGATACAAGATGACTCAGAAGAGCCAGGGATACAACTGATACAATACAAAGATCCAAATAACAGCGGAAGAAAACAAACGTCCGGCTACGAACAAGATCCAAATTGGACTAAGAGTCCTGAAGATAACCGAAGGCGTCCAATCCCTGCCCAGGCCAAGCCGGAGGGATTCCCAAGCTAACGTCGTCAGACTTCAAACCTGTTGACTGCAAGTTGGAATTTGCAGCCACGAAAGAGATTCGTGGGTCAGTACGGTTAAGTACTGGCAAGGGGGATAAAACCCATACTCACAAGAATACCGGCGTAGTCAATCATCACAAGATACAAATACTTTAGGATCAACGGAAAGGGAGGGGTTATGGCAAATAAGCGACAGCAGGCTGCACTAACCAACTACAGAGATTCTATTACTTCCAAATATCAGAAAGGAGATAAGATCGAGTGATAGTAACCAACTGAAAGATAACGTCAAACAAACCCATCCTGGATCTCGCCCCTTATCCGAAGAAACAATCCGAGGATAACTCACGCCGTGGTATTAAAGATGAGTCAAGTTATTGTGTGAATAACCTATTACTAGTCAAGTTATTAATCATTGGGTGAAACATGATTGATCATTATGTTGAAGTTGTCCTGAGTACTTGTTAGCCAGTACTTTCACCAAGTAATCCATAACCGCGGAAAACACGGCTTCTCGAGAAGATTTACCCTGCAGGGGTGCACCATAGTAACCACACTCATGAATATCCCGCCAGATGGAATGCCTCCCACCAAGCGGGGCACTCAACACAATCCAACCCTTCTTCGCATCAAGCCCAAAGCACCTTGGGCGCACGGCTAATCGAGCCCAGAAGAAAATGGACCCTCATAGCACTCTAAGAACGTGTCCCCCTATATGCCGACTACGAAAGTTCCACCCGGGTACCAAGGGCTCGCAAGATCATGCATGCAGCAAATGGAAAACCCGAACTAAATGAGGCGATTTGGACGAGATGCGAATCGGGTCAAACTGAGGGGGAGCCCATACTCCCCAAATGCGGGTAGTGCGCTCATCATGGATCAGTAGACAAGACCCTTTTCCTATTAGGGTCGACACTAGCAGGCCTCAAAACCACAAAGGGCCTCCTGCCGGTGCCTTATCATCAAATTATTATTATTACCATTAGCAATTAACAGGTTTGATTGATTAACATCGAGCCCCCAGAACATAATTAAGTAATAACAGAAAGTAACGGGTAACAGACTCGAGCAAAACAACCTAAGCAAGATAGTAAGACACAGGCTCAAGCAAAGGTTATAGGAGTGGAGGTGAGGCAATATCAGGGTTAAAGGATTCATGTGATAGGTTCGTAACAGAAACAACTACTACTAAGGCTAGCAGAAAAGAATCAACGGAAAGAATCGGTAACAAGTGATGAAAGGCAGCCATATGGCATGCAAGTGAGTATACTTGCCTGAGATCCCGCAAGGTAGCAGAACTTGTCGTTGCTCACATCATCTCAACGTCCTATCCGAGAAGAAGCAACGAACCTCGAACAAACACCGGATGCAACAATTACTACTACGGCAAAAGATCCAGCATGATCAAGGTATGGATGCATGTCATGTTTAATAGATGCACCAAAGTAAACTAGTGGATATGATACACAAGTTTAAATGGATTCCATATGCAAAGATTGCATATGGCAAACCCATGCCTTATAGTTGAATTAATTGTTCTAACACTAAGCATCAGGTGTAAGTGAGTTAGAATGATGCATGCATGATGAAGAACAAGAAGGTAACAATATTAGATGCAATTGGAAGGATGGTTAACAAGTTTAGAAAACATTTATTAAGTTTGGAAATTATTGTTACTTAATGGTGTTAAGCAAGTAGTGGTTGTTATCATCAAGTTAAGTTGGTCAAACCAAACAACAAAGTTGATATTTGAAAAGGTTATCAAATTTTAGTTGGATTACATGTTTCACAATTTGAAATTGGACTTTGGATTATTTAATTATGAGTTAAACAATATTAAACAAGTTTTTAATTGAATTAAACAAGTTTTAAATTGTTTAGGCAATTTTAATTATTCAAAACAGAAAACAAAAATTATATTTGAATAGCTTATTTAAAATGGTATTGAAAACATATTTTATTTGCATTTATTGGATTAAGGATGAAATAGTTATTGAATTTAGCAAATACAAGTGAAATGATTTAAATTTGAATTGGAATTGTAATTTGAAAGTTCAAAACAGAACACAAGTTGGATATTTGGAAAGATTAGAAGATTTGGATCAGAAAACATATAAAGTTTGCATTTATTGGAATTACAGAACAAAAGATATTAAAGGTTGAAATTTATACTCAAATCTGTTATTTAAATGAATTTTTGATTTACAGAAATTCGCAGAAACTTTTGTTACTCAGATGCAATCTACTCTAGCCACTGTCCAGTGGACCACAGGGCCTCTGGTGCTTGCGTGGCCATGGCAGTCGCTGACAGCGGGCCTGCGAGCTTGGAAGGAAAAGCAAAAAAAGATTGGGCGCTCAGGCCTCGAACCCGCGCCCTGTGCCCAGCGCACAAGATGCAGTACCAGCTGCGCTGCGATTCAGAGTTTGACAGGTACGGGAACGGATTCAGTTTGAGGTTCAGTTCTTGAGTTAACTGAACCTGACGAACAAAAGCATCGGCGACTGACAGAGACAAGTTGCGGCTGCTCCGACGAGCATCGGCAACTGACGGAGGTATCGAGCGAACGGAGGCAGCGGTCAAGCGTGGGACTTCACGTAGGCGATCAGCGAGTAGAGGGAGAGGGGAACTGAGGAAGATTGGGCGCTCACCGGGTGGTCTTCGTCAAGAGCAGCAGATACAGAATGGTTGCAGGCGACAGGGACATGGTCGAGGTGCGGCCGTCGAGGAAGAGAACGAAGGATCGGGGGGGTATCCGGCGAAGGACTCTTCTGCAAACTCGACGAGGGAGCTATACTCGTTCCATTCCCGCCAGATGCGCCTACTCGAGGTGACCGTGGCGAGCCCGCCGCGTCCAACTCCTGACGGCGACGGAGAACTGACGGCGGGTGTGGAGCTGCAGTACGCGTTCGAACGAGTTCGTCCACGATCAGAGCAGAGGGTTAGGGGCTAACCAGAACGTCTTGATCGACGGAGGTATCAAAGCATACCTTTGAGGACAGGGGTAACATGGCGACAGGCGATGATTCTGCAAGTGATGGCACCGGTGGTGTTCATGTGCAGGGACAGAAGGCTTGGGAGAAGGAAGAGAGGATAGAAGTTGGCGGCGCTAGTGGAGGGGGCTAGGGTTAGCAGGGCTAGGGAGTAGGTGGCGCGGAACCCTAGAGATACTTATAGGCTCGCGGAGCTGCGCGCGGCCGTCGGAGTGGTTCTGCCGGCGACGTGGCATCCGTGGATGCGACGCCGTACAGGGGAAAGAAGAGAGAGGCGCAACAGCGAAGGGGTACCGGGCCTCTGTGGACTGGCTGCGCGCGTTAGGGGGTTAGCGGGCTGGGCCGAGCGGTAGATAGCTTAGTTGCTGCGCCGTTCCTTTTGTTTATTTTTTGTTTCTTCTGTTTTTTTTTTGTAGGGTTTAGTTTTGGAAGAAAAAGAGGTGTTTTAAATTAGTAGAAATTCCAGAAAAATTAGGTTAAAATATTTAGGTAATTAGAAATGAATTTCCAAGATTGGTTTGCAGAAAGGTGACATTTAAAATAGTGTTTGCATTTGAAACCCAAATTAAAAGAATTTTCAATATTGAATAAACCTTATTTAAAACAACAATTTTAATAGGGTTACCCCTAGGATTTAATTTGATTGAAGTTTAGTTTATTGGCTTATTAAAGTTTTTTTAAATTCAAAAATGGTTATGGTTGAGGCATTTGATTTGAAAATGAAGGTGATTTAATTAATTGATTGAAAATAGTTGTTTGATTAAACCCAACAATTTAAAGAGTGATTTGGTTTAAACTTTTTGAGTTAGCCATTAGGGTTTTAACAAGAGGGGCAAATTTATTTAGCAGGCAATTTGTTTAAAACAATTTTCAACTATTGAAAACAAATGAGTGGTTTAGTTTGCAATTTTTGAAATTGGAAATTTTTGAGCAAGGGTGACAGTTTAAATTGTGTTGAAATTTTCAGTTGATGCAAACATGGTGCAATGCAATGTGATGCATATGATGCAAGCAAACAAACAGGTAACACCCCAGGTGTTACACCTTTACCTCTTCTTCAAGTGCTCCTCAAGTCAAGTCAACCACTATTACTTGCTTCAAGTGTGGTGGTAGTGGACACAAGTCCTTTGAGTGTTCCAACAAGATGATCATGATAGTCAATCAAGATGGTGAACGTGACTCCATGAGTGAGGGTGAATACTATGCTATGCATCAAGTGGCTCTCAATTTTTTGGATGTGCCCAATGAAGATGAAGAAAGTGTGTATTGTGATGAGGAAACGAACCCATCTCTAGTGGTCACAAGAGTCCTCACTTCTTCTCCTCAAGATGAGCATGACCAACGGTGCAATCTCTTCCAAACTAGAGCCGGTATCAATGGAAAATCCATCAAGGTTATCATCGATGGTGGTAGTTGCCACAACTTGGCTAGCAAAGAACTTTGTGACAAACTTCACTTGCCTTTCAAGAGACATCCGCATCCATACCATGTCCAATGGCTTAGTGACTCCGGCTCCTTCAAGATTCAACATACGGTCTTCGTGCACTTCAAGATTGGTCCATATGAAGACACGGTGGAGTGTGACGTTGTGCCTATGAACGTGTGTCATCTTCTTCTTGGCCGCCCTTGGCAATACGACAAGAGTGCTATCCATGATGGGCGTACCAATCACTATAGCTTTAAGTGGAACAACAAGACCTTTGTTCTCCGTCCCATGTCTCCTAGTCAAGTGATCGCCGACAACGCCAAGACACTTGCACGCAAACAAGAAGATCTTAAGTCTAGTGAGATGAGAGGTGAGAGAGTGATCCACCTAAAAGAGAGTGAGAGCCACAAGCCAAACATGAGCGACAACATTTCGAGTGCTTCCAAAGGCCTTGCCTTGCTTGCCACCAAAAGAGAGATGCGAGAGCTACGAGATAACCCAACCTCACTACACTTTTTCCTACTGTGCAAAGGGGAAGCCCTTGAAACTAACGACATGACAAATGTTCCTCCATCTTTGTTGCCTTTGTTGCAGGAATTTGAAGATGTCTTTCCCGATGAACTCCCTCCGGGTCTTCCTCCTCTACGAGGAATTGAGCACCGCATTGACCTCATTCCGGGTGCTCCACTTCCAAACCGTGCTCCATACCGCACCAACCCCGAGGAGACTAAGGAGATTGAACGCCAAATTCAAGAACTACTCGATAAAGGTTTTATCCGCGAATCCCTTAGCCCTTGTGCCGTGCCGGTTATCCTTGTTCCTAAGCAAGATGCTACTTCACGTATGTGCATGGATTGTCGTCCTATCAATGCTATCACCATTAGATATAGACATCCCATTCCTAGGCTCGATGACATGCTTGATGAATTGAGTGGTGCTACCATCTTCTCTAAAATTGATCTCAAAAGTGGATATCACCAAATACGTATGAACATAGGTGATGAATGGAAAACGGCTTTCAAAACAAAACTTGGTTTGTATGAATGGCTTGTCATGCCTTTTGGTCTTTCAAATGCTCCTTACACTTTTATGCGTCTCATGAATGAAGTCTTGCGTCCTTTCATTGGAAAATTTCTTGTGGTTTACTTTGATGATATTCTCATTTATAGCAAATCTTTGGAGGACCACCTTGATCATGTTTCACAAGTGTTGTTGGCTCTTTGCAAAGCAAAACTTTTCGCAAATCTTTCCAAATGCAATTTTTGCACCAACAAGCTTGTTTTCTTGGGTTTTGTGATCTCTTCCAATGGTATTGAAGTAGACAACAAGAAGATTGAGGCAATTAGGAATTGGCCCAACCCTACTTCCGTGGGTGAGATAAGGCGCTTTCATGGCCTTGCCGGTTTCTATCGCCGCTTTGTCAAAGATTTTTCAACAATTGCTTGCCCTTTGAATGAACTTACCAAAAAGAATGTACCTTTTGTTTGGGGCAACGCGCAACAAAAAGCTTTTGACACACTTAAGAAATGCCTAACCGAAGCTCCTTTGCTTGTCTTACCGGATTTTGAGAAAACTTTTGAGATTGAATGTGATGCTAGAGGCATAGGAATTGGTGGCGTTCTCATGCAAAATGGACGTCCCATTGCGTACCATAGTGAAAAACTAGATGGCGCTAGGCTAAACTACCCAATCTATGATAAGGAACTTTTTTTCTTTGGTTCGGATGCTAGAAGTTTGGCAACACTACCTTTGGCCTAAAGAGTTTGTTATTGATTCCAATCACGAATCTTTGAAATACTTGAAAGGCCAAGCTAACTTGAACAAGAGGCATGCTAAATGGGTTGAATTCATTGAATCTTTTCCTTATGTCATTAAGTACAAGAAAGGTAAAGAGAACGTTGTAGCGGATGCCTTGTCTAGGAAAGAGTGTCTTCTTACACGCCTTGACATCAATGTGATTGGTTTGGATGAAATCAAAGACTTATATGCTTCCGATGTATTCTTTGCTCCTATCTTTGAGAAATGTTTGCCTAACCGAGGGTTTGATGACTACTATCTCCACAAAGGTTTCTTGTTTAAGGCTAACAAACTATGCATTCCCGAGTCCTCTCTTCGCTTGTTGTTATTGAAGGAATATCATGAAGGAGGCCTCATGGGGCACTTTGGACGCGACAAGACCTACGCCATGCTCTCCAACCATTACTATTGGCCCAAGATGAAGCATCACGTTGAGAGACACGTCAAAAGATGTTCTACATGCCTCCGAGCTAAGTATACTTCCAACCCCCATGGTCTTTACATGCCATTGCCTATCCCACATGCACCTTGGAGTGATATTAGCATGGACTTTGTGCTAGGACTCCCACGAACCAAAACCAACATGGATTCAATCTTTCTAGTTGTGGATCGTTTCTCTAAGATGGCACATTTCATTCCTTGCAACCAAACCGATGATGCTTCACATGTTGCTACCTTGTTTTTCAGGGAAATTGTGCGTCTCCATGGTGTACCTACTTCCATTGTCTCGGACCGCGACGTCAAGTTCACCTCGTACTTTTGGAAGACATTGATGGCCAAGCTCGGCGTCAAGGTACTCTTCTCCACCGCCTATCACCCACAAACGGATGGACAAACCGAGGTCTTCAACCGCACACTCTCTTCACTACTTCGAGCATTGATCAAGCCCAACTTGAAGAATTGGGAGGAATGCATCCCACACGCCGAGTTCGCCTACAACCGTGCTCTACATCAAGCTACCAAGAAGAGCCCATTCGAGATCGTCTACGGCTTCAACCCCAACCCCGCCCTCGACATACTTCCTTTGCCTCTACGCGAGCGAGCGAACATGGACATTGACAAGCGCACCGACTACATCAAGAAGCTACATGACTCCACATGAGCTACCCTTGAGAAGCACGCCGAGCACCGAGCCGCCATCATGAACAAGAACAAGAAACCAATGGTGTTCCAAGAAGGTGACCTCGTTTGGCTACACTTGCGCAAGGACCGTTTTCCCGAAGAGCGCAACTCCAAGCTCAAGCCAAGAGGAGACGGCCCCTTCAAGGTCATCAAGCGCATCACCAAGAATGCCTACAAGCTCGACTTACCGGAATCCAAGTACCTCGTCCACAACTCCTTCAATGTCAAGGACATCTCTCCCTTCCATGGCTACCCAAGTGATGAAGACGATGCCGAGTCGAGGTCGACTCTTTTTCAAGGGGGGGGAGATGATGTAGCCCAACCAACTCCACCAAGTGTACCGATGACAAGATCACGCGCAAAGGTCATCAAGGATAAGGTGAACTCGCTCCTCTCGCTCTATACTTACGGTCACGTGGAGGATGGTGCGCTACCTCATGTTTCCACACTTTGCATGCTCAGGTTCAAACCCACCACGGAGGCACCGAAAAGTACCCGAGTCGATGCGCAAGAAGATACGAAGAAGAGCGGTGAAGACAGCGTCCAATTCGGAGCTCCGGAGGAGAAGTTGGGGGGGGGGGAATACCCCTCCCCGGCCTCAGGAGCCGGCCAGGCCGGCCACCCCCTCCTCCAGGCCGGGCACCCACCCGAGGGGGCCGGCCTCCACCTCGGCCCTAGGCCGGCCTCGCCCCCCCTCAGGCCGGACCCCCTCCAGAGCTGGCCAGCCTCCCTCCTGCCCACCCCGGCCCCAGGCCGGCCACCCTACCAGGCCGGCCTCTGCGCCCCACCCTGGCCCCAGGCCGGGCTCCAGGCCGACCCCAGGCCGGCGTGGGGCTGGTGCGCCCCTCTGCCTCCACCCCGGCCCCGTGCCCGGCCAGGCCGGCGTGGACCCGAAATGCACGCAAATAACGCCTTTTCAACCCGGTTTTCACCTACTTTGACCCCCGTCTATATAAGGACGACCCCGAGCTAGATCTAGGTTTTTAGAGTTGAATTAAGAACATTTGGAGCTCAGATCTCTTGTATCCCTCTTAGAGGAACTACTCCTATGGTTTGACCTAGGAACGTATCAAGGCCACTCCTTCGACATCGTCGAGGATTGTATCAAGGATCATCCAATTACTTGATCTCTCCCTTTGGGTTTCTATCAAGGATTGTCCAATCTTCCTCTCGATCATCTTGAGGTTCTATTGGCGTAGTGGACCGGCTACGGGTGTGAAGCGGTTTCAATCAAGGTGAGCTCAGTTGGATCGATCATTCCGTAGACGGCCCTCAGGGTTAGTTGACGGAAGATTTGGGATTCTTCGGTTCTTGCTAGTTATCCTTGCGTTTCCTCGCGTTTGCCCACGATTCCCCCTCGATTTCCCCTCACGTGTTCATCGTGTTCTTTGCGTTCTTGAGCGTTCTTCGTGTTCTTCGTCGATTCGTGAAGATCGGGCCAATCTAGGAGTAACCCTCCACATCAACCTCTGAACTGGACTGAATCAGGAGACAGTCAGATCTTTGGAGTAGATACTCTAAAGGCTGCAGAGGAACAAGTGCATTTAATCCGTGACCGTCTTAAAGCCGCAAAATCACGCGAGAAGAGTTATGCGGACACTAAGCGTCGCGATGTCTCTTTCACTATCGGAGATTTCGTGTTACGCCGCTCAAAGGGATGCAACGTTTTCATGTCAAGGGAAATCTCGCACCCCGGTATATTGGCCCGTTTAAGATCCTAGCCCGTCGGGGAGAGGTATCTTATCAACTAGAGCTACCTGAAGAGATGTCAGCCTTTCACGATGTTTTTCACGTGTCATTGCTCCGGAAGTGTCTTCATGTACCTGAACAGAATCTCACTTACCAAGACATTGACTTCAAGACCATTGACATCAATGATGATTTGACCTACCGTGATCGACCCCTGCGGGTACTTGAGGAGAATGTTTGTGCTACCAGGAGAAATTCTTTCAAGTTCCTTAAGATCAAGTGGACGAATCATTTTGAGGAGGAAGCAACCTGGGAGCGTGAAGATTATATCAGGAAGGAGTTCCCTGGTTTACTTAAAGACTAAACCCGCGAATCTCGGGACAAGATTCTTTTTTAAGGGGGGAGATCTGTCACACCCCAGATTTGGGACACTTCTAACACATGAGGGAGACCATTTTTGTGAGCCAACAATTTTTTTTAATTCCCTATGTAATTCAACATTATGTATTGAACCATGGTTATCTATGCAATGCAAGCAAGTTTGATTCAAAAAACCATTCACTTTGTTTCTAATAATTTCTGGATTGTTTTCTTTTTGACATCCTTGTTATTTGCAATCCAAATTCATGTGGAAATGTTGTGCTCAACCAATTAACAATATTTAGATTGATTAGAACCAAGAAAACAAATTGACAAATGTTTAAACTCATGTTTTCTCTAAGTTGTCTATTAAAAACAATTTCTGAAATATAAGCCAATTAGGTGTTTTCACCCTTGTTATCTATGTGCTAGGGAGTCACATTTTATGTTTTCTTGGCATGGATTTGATCTCTATTATATGGACTACAAATTGGTTAACTTTGTTTGAAAAATTGAATCACAGAAACAATCAATTGATTGGTGTTTTTGTGTTAAGATAATAAGAAAGAATTAGTGACTTTTAGAAAACAGAGAAAAACCCCAAACTAGCTGTTTTTTCACTTTGTTTTCATGGTGCATTTGAATTTCAAATTTGTTTCTTTTTTCTGTTTAAGAAAGTACAAATGTTGCTCAACAGAAACATACCTGGAAAAAAAAAACTGGATAAGATTTGATCCATGAAAACAAACCAATTATTTGGCTAATCCACACTGAAAAACCAACACTTAGAAAAATTCTAAAAACTGAAACTGTGACTGAATGTTTTTCAGAAACAGTGAGTTTGCTCGATTTTCAAATGGCCATATCTTTTTATTGGTTCAAGCAAATGCTGCAAGGTTTGGTGCTTCTAGAAGCCTAGTCAGCACCCTATCTATTCCATGCCTTAGCCACCAAGTGGATTGACCAGAGAGGAAGAGAGAGAGCGAGGTTCAGAGAGGGAAAACAGGATGGGAGGGATGGGCACGCCTGAGAGCCTCATCCCTGCCGCGTGCCACAGTGGCATTTTCTAGTTTTCTTTCGACTCTCCTCGCGCAAGTGGGCATTGACCTGTCCCTTCGCGACCCTGGCCACGCCCAAGAGCCGTAGGGCACGGCATGGGCATGCCGGAGCACGCACGGGCGCGTCTCACAAACGCCCGTGGCCACACGGGCGTGCACCACCGTCGCCAGCCCCTATAAAGCCATCCCCATGGCCACTGCTCCTGCGTCCACCCTCACACTCACTCACTCACACTCCCTAGCCACCGCAATGAGCTCGAGCAGCTCTAGCTAGCTCGAATCGCCGGAGAAACCACCGCAGCCACCGCGGGCCAACGAGGTGAAATACTCACGCCCTCGTCCACCCTAGCCCTCTCTGTCACCGTAGATTGAACCCCCACTCTCCGTGGACCGTGCCTGACCCTCCCCGTGGCTCCTCGTTTGCAGGGACACCGGAGAGCACGTCGGAGCCGCCGCGCAACGTCTGCACGGCGCCATCGACTCGAGCTACCCCGAGCCTTGATCTCTGCACCCCTCCACAGCCACGAGCACCTGCGACCTCTTCGGCAACTCGCCATCGCCCTACGATCCCCCTAGGTGAGCTTTCTCGACTGAGTTCGCCGCCGGCCGCTCGTGTCCTCGTCGGAGAGAAAAAAGAAAGGAGGGACAGAGACGTGACGACCATGCACCGTAGATCTACGGTCGCGCTTGAATCGCGAAACGGTACGTGCCTTCGCACGCGCCGTGGAAGCGAGGCGAGTCTCAGGGCGCAGATGGGCCGCGCGCCCGTGTGTTGCTCAACCCGCAGCCATTTTCTTTTTCTTTTTCTAAATAAGCTAAAACCAGCTGTTTCACTTTAATCATGAAAGAAAATGTTAAACACAAAAATAAAATGAACTAAAATTACCTAAGGTGCATGAACAAATTCTTGAACGGATGCAACTGACAGAACTCGTTTTGGACGATTTGAGAACGAATAAAAAATGTTGAACTGGGCACCGTGTGTTAGGGATACAATGATATAACTTTTGATTGGAATGGTTAAAATGTGCAAACAAAAATTCTTGACGTAGCCCTTGACTAGATCTACCAGTAGAACTTGACCTCACCTGAAGGTGAGCTACCATTTGAAAATGACAGTCATTTTGGTAAGAGTCCAGTAGCCTGTTCTGTGATTTTTAGGTTTTATTATACATTACATTTTCATGTGAATCCAATTGGATCTGTTAGATATTAAATATATCTATGTTATCCTAGATTTATGTGATTTTTGGAGCTCTAGAATTAATTTGGTGACAAATCTAAGAAAATGAACTTTTTAGTTAGAAATAAAACGAGTAGTTTTGGTTTGCAAATAATTGTTTGCTAGTGTTATTCTGTTTTCTAGCATGTTTAAATGATTTGTTGAGTGTTATCATGTTGTTTCGTCACACAGATGCCATGTGAGAAAGTTTATGCATGTTTAGGATTTGATTGGAACTAGTTTGAGCATAAAAGTAATCTCTAGTTTATTTCTATTTAATTTTGTAAATAGAGATACTTAGCTATGTTTTGTCCAAGATATTATGAGTGTTTTCACACGGATCCAGTACCATTTTGGTACTGGTTATTACTTGTTTTCATCTCTGTAAGGTCACATTTTTTTCTTTAAGAATGCATCTATAGGTTTAATATTTATTATTAGTAGTATTGTTTTCACTACAATAACTAGTAGTATTTTTGTTTGAATATTTTTTGGTTTCCACAAGTTGGACCAGAGGCTAAATGTCTCTTAAATGACATGGAAAATTTAGTGGAACACCCACTGGTTCCATCTCATTTGGTTGAGAACATTATTTTTCTCAACCATAGTAGTGTAGAAATAATAGTAAATATTATTATTTTTGAAGGCATGGTTGTGTGGAATTGTTTTATGAATTTGTGTGCTATTTTTGTGTGTTCATTGCTTTCTGTATGTTATGTTGAGTGTCACTACTTTCTTATTTAGGTTCTGATTGAGTGCATTATTTTTACTTTACGACGATAGACACCGAAGAAGAGGTAGTTGGAGCGGGAGGTTATTACTACCACTCATGTTGTGATATCGAGCACGATCCTCGTTTCCTCCAAGGCAAGCCATCCTTAAAGCTTGCTATTATTTCTTACTTATCAGTATCTATCATGCATTATCTACTTCTGAAGTTTTGCAAAACTTGTTTACAAAAATCTAATTTTATTGTTTGAATACTACTATTAATACTATATAATATATTATCACTTTGCCATTAGTCAACTTGGTGTTACCAAGCCTTTAGCCACCATAAGGTATATAAATACCGCCTAAGACAATAATATTGAGTCCCTAAGTGGACATTTTTAAAATGTGCTTTTGCAAAACAAAACGGAGTTATGGAAAGTCCACGGTGAAGAGGCGGGACCTTGTTCACCGGGGGAGCGGAAGAGTTGTTTTTCAAATGTTTTACAAAAGGCACATAACCTAGTCTTCGCTGGACAACCAAGAAGTACTTACACTCTACCCCAACATGGGTACGGGGCCTCTCTGAATACTTGAGCTTGTTAGTGTGTGCTACATCCCAAGATGCTATAGAGAGGATGATTCTATGAACCGAAGTGTTGCCAGGAGGGAGGAACGGGACATACACAGTGAGGGATTAAGTTCTCCTCTGGGTGCGACTGTTGGGTCTCCTGACAAGGCAGGGTGGGACATGGTGCCGGGGAGGACACCCCAACTAAAGGGATGAGCATATACTAGCTTGTGTCAGAGTGGACAGTTAGGATCATTCTTCTGGTGCTTGCATATCGCTGTGTCGATCCATGGGTGGTCCATGGCAGACGTTTGGATCTAGTGGAATGTGTACACCTCTGCAGAGTAAAACTATTCAGAACAGCCGAGCCCTCGGATATGGGCAGTTGAAAGGCCATGTAGCTACTATTGTGCTAAGTTTTCAAAAGATGTTTTTGAACAGAAGACTTGTACCTGGGAGGTACCGATGAAGAATCTGGACATGTTGTCCCAAGTAGTTTTACAAAGAAACTTGTTTATAAAAGGGTTTTATAAAACCTCTTGTACTTGCGATATCTACAAGAGAAAGAAAAAAATATATTATTTTCATCTGAAGTATCTTCTTCAACGAAGATACAGATAACATGACTACAACTATGGTGTCATATTATATGAACACCATTGGTAGTGAGCCCTAATTATAGCCTACCTATCCACCATATAAGCATGATGCATTTTGTAAGTGTATAAAGGATGACTTGCTGAGTACATTCAAACGTACTCATATGGTTTCACCCCTGGCTATCTACTTGGCCAGACTTCGAGGAGATACCGCCGGAGGAGGAATACGAGGAGGGATACTACTCTAATGATTATGCGAACTAGGTCTGGCTCCCGGTCAGCAATCTGTCGGTGACGGCGTGACATGGGCTACCTACGTGTGTTTTCTTTCCGCTGTGTGTGTGAGTCGTGAGCCTCTGTCTGCCCTGCGTGGCAGTTAATAAAGACTTGGTCATGTGACCATTGGCTTGTAAGACCGTCGTTATTCATGTAATGGATAATGTATCTGTGTACCACTTCGTATGTTGTTCACGACTGAATTTCTTGGGATCGTGAATGTATGCATATGAGGGGTTCTGGACCTTCCGGTTTGGGGTCTCTACATCTTCACCTTTTGGTTAGCTTTTATATAGAGGTTCGATGGATCAGAGCCGTCGGTGCAAAACCTAAGAAACAAGTGCATACACGTGGCAGCAGGGAGATGAGTGGATGGGAAATTGCTTTCCCCACCATGCGCAGAAATCGAGGAGCTGTTACGATTGATTACTCGATTATCACAATAGAATCAAATAGTCAAATCCGGTCATACATCTACCCCATTAGCCGTCCCTTGACATGTGGGGGATTTCGTGCTTATATGTCCCATCTTTGACAGGGATGCTGCGGTGAAGCAGATTTTGTGCGTCATGTATGACCAGCTACAGGCAAGAACCTTACACGTGTGTAGTTCTTTTTTAAATATCTATAATATCTTCTCGAAAATGAGACTAATTCATCCGGTGAGGAAAAAAAATGCATGAGTAGATATTTACCTCCACGCTTAGTACCAAGGTGCGAGTCCTGAAAATAAAAAGTCACTCCCAGATCGCATCTGCTGCATCATAAAACTGGATGCCACGTGTAGGTAAGACCCGTAAAACTGACTAGGTGGGCACGACCGCTGTGCCACCTAGTCGTTCCCATGCCTACTGCATTAAGAAAATCCCGACAGGCGCATTGGGTAAAACATACTAAAACTGGAGTTCAACTTGATAAGACCTCGACGGCTTAAATTGCATTACGCTAGGTAGTGCCTAGGGACCCAAGTTTGAGATGGCTAGTTATGTGTCCTCCCAAGTGGGATTAATTGTCCTTGAACTACACACGTGTAAGGTTCATCGGATTATCAGAGTATGCTAAGCCTCATCCGTCGATTATCAGAGTATGCCTACTGATTCATCGGATTGTTCATGGAAGTCAAATGTCTTCGGAAATATTTGTATAAACATATGCAGGTGCTTCAGTCGAGTATTATCTGATGAGTCCGATTGGAGTCCCTCGTCGAATCTTCAAATCTACCAAGCACTATGGAGATACTGACGTGGGGATGCCGAAAGGCCTCCCCCCATGGAAAAGGTATCGGTTGCGGCCCAACTACGAGGACCTTCATGAAAACCCATTGGCATGTCAAGACTCAGACCTGGCGACGAGTGTCTACACGAACCGACCTAGGAAACCTACCTTACGGGTCGAGTGGATAAGGAAAACGAATGTAAGTAGGGTCCCAGTTGTCGGGCCGGGCGTTTGGGTTTACCCGATTATCGGCTTATTCGGGCTATTTGAAGTTTGGGTTTCAAAGAAAGACACCCGAAGTTCGCTCAGAATATCTGTTACCCGATAATTCGGGTACCCGTATTTTCGGGATGGGTTCATGCAATCCCGAATCGCCCTGTGCAGTCCTGAAGAAAATGACAGTCTAAAATCTGAAATTTGGGCAACATTTCTGAACATTTTCAGTAGTACTTCAGGGCTCATTCGAAGGCGGAGGCTTCAATGGCCGTTTGTCGTCATGGCCTGAAGCTGTGGAGGAAATGAGGCAGCCGGTGGCGAGTCTGCGTCTCATGGAGCCATAGAGGGAGTGAGGCGGCCGGTAGCGAGTCTACATCATGTGTTGCCATGGAGGAAGTGAGGAGGACGGCGACAAGTCTGCGTCGGCGCCTGCGTCGGTGGAGTCTTCTCGTCGCCCGCAACCTGCATTGCGTGGAAACGTGGAAGCAGGACGGCATGGCGCCACCGCGGTGGGTTGGTGTGTGGCAGCGGGCCGGCAGGGGCAAGGGAGGCGGTATGCCTACGGGGTAAGGAAGGCTCCACGTCGGGGGAGCAGAATGGACAGGGAGCCGCCATAGTGGGGTTGGGGTGTGGGGGGCTGCGACTGGAAATGGGAGTGGAGCGACACGTCAGGGGAGGGGGACGGGTCGTGGTCTCGTGCCCTCATGGGAGCCAGAAGGTGTCATGGGGGTGTAGAAAACCTAGGTTTGGTGAACTTTTGGGCTAGGCCTTATGCGCGTATGCGAGAGTTTACATTTTAGTTCGGGCTATTCAGGAAATATGTGTTCTGTGACGTTAAACCCGATGATCCACAAATAAATTCGGGTTCTCAAAAGTCTTTGCCCATTCAATGTTCGGGTTTGTCGGGTTTGGGCTATTCGGGTTCGGGTGCGGATAATTCGGATTCGGGTAGCGGGTTTTATGCCCGGCCTGGGCGAGTTGTATGAGAACTCCTGAAATCCGACCTCCTATATAAAGGCCGGGAGGAGGTCATAACGAGGACACTTCAGAAATGAGAGAGAGAAGGGAAAATACGCTGGAAATCAATTGTAATAGAGATCTTACTAGCCAAAACAAAGCAGACAGACATGAAGTGGGGATTTTACCTTCCCGGAGGGCCCTGGACCTGGGTAAATCTTGCCCTTCGAGTCCTATCAACCCTAGTAGTCCACCACCGCCCATCCTTCTACGAAACCCTAACTCTTCAAGCATGGGATATGTTGTGTTACCCCACGCCAGGTGGCGGCACCTACAGCAGCAGAGTGGAGTGGAGCAGCAAATTTATACTATGAGTGCAACAGAAGGAACATGCTACCATGCCGTTGTTCAATATTTAAGGATGAAAACAGCCCGAAATAACCACAGATTTATGCGGATCCCGTGGATTAGTACTAGTACTGAATGAGCAGAAAAAAATCATGCATCACCACCAAAAACGATACTTGCACAGATCTGAAGGCTACTCGTCAGATAATTTGATCATAACCTCTTCTTACATCGCGGTGTTACTACTCACGCATTACACTGATCTACTACCAGTAACATCACAGCAGGAACAAGGACAACTACTGGATCATCACCATCCATTATTAACTCGCCGCTCATCATCAAATCAATCCTCTGCCCGACCAAGTGGATCCAAGCCAAGAACTTGGTGATGAGATGAGAGAGAGGGGGGAGAGAAGTTACCCATCGCGTTGCCGGATAACAGGAACGTCGAAGAAGTCGAGCGGCTCGACGGTAGGTGCCGCTGGACGCGCTGCCTCCTCCCTCGCCGACGTGCCGCTTGACACGCCGCCTCCTCGCTCATTGCTTTGTCGCTCGATGTGCAACCTCCTTCTCTCCTCACTCGGCCGGGGACTGGACAAAACGCGAGCCCTGCCTCGCGTATTATTAACGAAAGGAAAATGGGCTAGGGATGCGAATGTGGGGGTTTTAAGGAAATCCCAGGCCCCATACAGTTACAACAAACACGTTTTTGGGCTTTCACGGGATTGTGGGGGTTGGGCCAGGGTTATCCCCATTAATCCCGACTAATCCACTCGTAATAAAATGGCCTTAATGAGATGGATTTTTTTAATCATTTCAGAAAGGGAAAGGCTAGGGAGCCTCGGGGGATGAACCTCCGGTTCGGCACATGGGTGGGCCCCACCCACACATTCCTTATCTTCTTCCTCCCCCCGCACCCCAACTGCTACAGGCTGCCCCCAGCGAGAACCCGCGCCGCCGTCGTTCTCCTCCCAGCGAGAGCCCGCGCCGCCACCATTCTCCTCCCACCAGATCCCGCCCTCTACCGCTTCCGAAGGTTGGCGGTGGTGCTCCGAAAGGCCGGAATTTTTTTATTGCTGCATACTCGGTTTATGTTTGCATTTTTTGTACAAACTTTTTGCTATGAGAACTCCGGCGATATCTCCAACGAGGTCGGATTTTTGCTATATTAATTCTACAATAAGTCTATGTTTTTTCTATATTATTATAAATTTTTTGCTATGAGATTCTCCGGCGAGATAGAGTTGACTTTTGCTACCGTAGCATGCTTTCGGCGAAAATCGACCTTTTGCTATTTATCAAATTTTTTTGCTACGGATCTCCGGCGAGTTTTTGTCTTTTTTCAGTTTTCTGAGACGAAACGTATTTTATTTGGACAACACTGGGCGTCCCCCGGGGGATAGAAAATTTTCATCCCCCGGGTCCCCTGCTTGACACGTGTCCCATTTTTTGTCTAAATTCCGCTTTTGCTCCCGTAGCAAAAAAAAAAGTCCCGCTGTTGCTCCCGTAGCAAAAAAAACGTTTCACCCCCAAAAAAGAACAGGAAAAGGTCAGACCTCGCCGAAGTTACTTTAGCAATTTTTTTTTGCTACAGTAGCAAAAGTCACATTTCACCGGAGCCTCACCAGAGCATTTTGCTCGCCGGAGGAATAGCAGAGCAAAAATATTATTCTAAAAAAGCAAAAACATAACGTTATTGTAGCAAAAAAAATTATTCTATTAGAGCAAAAAATTGGAGCTCGCCGGAGTTACAGTAGCAAAAAAAATGGACAAAAAAAGCAAAAGAAAAACCCTATTGAAACAAAAATTTGTACAAAAAAATTAGCGGCGCCGCGGCCTCCTAATCTACGGGAGCAGGGGCGTTGGCGTCCCTCGGAGCAGCGGCGGTGGCGCCCTGGGCGGAGGAGGGGGAGGTGAAGTCCTCTGTAGCAGCTCGAGCCACATCTGGTAGCACCGCGCGCTGCGGAGGCCATGGCTACGAGGCCAGCTTGCCCGCCATGGATACACCCACCGCCCCTACCGAGCTCGACCTCGAGGCGGAGGTGGCGCGTGGAGCGCCTCGAGGTCGAAGAGTCTCGACGGCGCGCCTCCGACCGCCGCCATGGTTGCAGGTTACCTCCGACGGCGGGGCAGCGGCGCGCCCCCGGCGGCCTCCACGGGAACGAGTCGGTGCGGCCACCCCCAGGAGCGAGCCACCCCAGGGCGGAGGTTCTTCGACGGCGCGATGGGTGCGGCGGAGACTGCTCGCTCGGGGAACGAAACGAGTGGACGATAACGAAGCAACGAAGAGATAACGCTTCGTGGTGGGCCCTGCTCTCCTTCGTATGCTCAGCGTTTTCCATTTCATTTGCTACTAGAGCAAACGCGCGGTTTTTTTCTACCGGAGAAAAACGGGATTTAAGGATGGTAGAGGGACACGTGTGGGCTGGAGACTTCCTTTCTTTTCTAGCGCCTTGAGCAAGGACGTGTCGCCCAGTCAAACCGCCTTATACAAGTTCTTGCGTCGAGCGCGAGAGAAAATCCCGTGTTCGATCAGGATTTGGCCATAGCAATCACGAATCAATTGATGCCTAGCACTTTCCCCACAATTTATCCCTATTCCATCGTCCAACCCGATGAGCGGTGGCGGCCGGAAGCCGGTGGGCGACGAGGCGGAGGTGGATGAGCTCCTCCGGCAGGACGCTCATCAATCTGAACGACGCGGTGCGCCGCGTCAGCGGGCTGCGGCCATCGTCTGCGTGGCGCCTTAGGCGGAAACGGCGGCACCCAATCGCGCTGTGAGGAGCAGCGTCATGGCCGAGAGGGCCAACTTGCTGGAACTCGCGTACGGCTCCGATGCCGGGCTGCCCTTGCCGCCGGGGTTGAGGCGCACGGCCACGGCGGAGGACAAACGGGGCTGGCGGTGGCCTCGCGCCGGCGGGAGGCGCGCGAGCTTGCGTCGGTGCGGGAGGAGCAGCCGAGCAGGTGGGAACGCCGGTGGGGGGAACAGCTGAGGTTCGGCGGCCTTGCGGCGGTGGTTGGGGAGGAGCAGGGGAGGTGGGAAGGTTGGGGACGACGGATGTGCGCGTGCTGTTCGTTCCGACCGGCGGCCCACTAGTGTGCGCTCGGGAGAGAAAGCCCAACTCAAAGTTTAATTAGGGGGGCATAATCAACGATCGCCGGCCGGCGTGCGGAACTGCGCCCCTATGTTTAGTCCCACATCGGCAATTTAGAGCGGAGATTACCTGCTTAACTACCCGGAAGCAGCAATGAACATCGGTCCCCGCGACCACCAATTTGCTAATGAACTTTCAAGCTAGTGTTGTGATGCAGGTCAGCAGCATGCAGAAGCAGAAGAAGAGAAGTGGCGCAGACGCAGGGGTGCTTCCCCGGCTGGCGCCACAGTGGAACGAAAAGCGGTCTCGCTGGGGGTTCTCGCGCCACCTCGGCAGCGGCTCCTCTGACGACGCCCGGTGGGACGCTCACAAGCCCAGGCGCCGCGGCTCCTCCGCCGACGAGCGCTGGGACGCCCACAAGTTCGGCTGTGGCTCCTCAGCCGCTGAAGACGAAGACTGGACGACGACGACGAAGCTGAAGCAGAATCCCAGTGGCCGTGGCTCCTCCGCCGACGAGCGCTGGGACGCCCACAAGTCTCGCCGGGGGTTCTCGCGCCACCTCGGCAGCGGGTCCCCTGATGACGACCGGTGGGACGCCCACAAGCTCGGCTGTGGCTCCTCGGCCGCTAGTGACCAAGACTGGAGGGAGGAAGACGATGCTGAGGAAGAAGACGATGACGAAGAGGCTTTCGCAGGACCAACATTCGTAGTGTCGTCGCCGGATCCTAGTGAGCTCCCGTCACCGATACTGCTGCTCTTACCCGCATGCGCATGTGAGCTACTCAGCTTGCCCACATGTGACTGTAAGCCTGGGACGACTAAGACAGAGTACGTCTGGTGTTACTAGGTTAGGGCTAGGTCGGTCGGATACCGGTATATCCGTAGAGGGTAGGGTAGGGTAGGTCAGAGTCCAATACGTGTATCCGTAGGTAGGGTAGGGTAGGTTAGGGTTATTTTTTTTCAATGGAAAAAGAAATACGGACCTGGCTGGTTATTAGGGTCCAAGGCGTGATTGCACCGCCGGTGACGGTCGCCGGCGACCGCGCACGGAGCTGATAATGATCGCGTCGGCCACCATGACAGCGAGCTCGTCCAGGTTGCATCAGGTTGGGTCCGGCACCATGCATCAGGTTGCATCAGATTGGGTCCGGCACCATGCATGGGATGCACTACTTAAGCTCGTCCAGGTTAGGGTTATTTTTTTTCAATGGAAAAAGAAATACGGACCTGGCTGGTTATTAGGGTCCAAGGCGTGATTGCACCGCCGGTGACGGTCGCCGGCGACCGCGCACGGAGCTGATAATGATCGCGTCGGCCACCATGACAGCGAGCTCGTCCAGGTTGCATCAGGTTGGGTCCGGCACCATGCATCAGGTTGCATCAGATTGGGTCCGGCACCATGCATGGGATGCACTACTTAAGCTCGTCCAGGTGTCCCCGGGCGCCGGCGAGAACACGAGGTTGACGCGGCGATTTGCTTGCCCCGGCCGGTAATCATCGTCGAGGAATAATTAGAGCCCGCATACACCACGTGTCCACGTACATAACAGATCGGTTCGGCCTGAATATGTGAGTTGCTAGCTAGGTCTCGTATAGCTCGTGTATATATATGGATGTGCGTAGCATCAGATCTTATTTGGATCTATATACAATGCAATGTCGGTTTCGTTTCGTTTCCGGACACCGATCGACGTGCAACGTCGGTTTGGTGTGTTTGATCGATGGCGGTTCAGTTTGTATATCAAAACAATTCATCACCATCTTTTTGCAGCCTGCTTTGGTATAGATCGGTTTGCTTGGAGACCCGCTTTGCTACCTAATATTTTGCAGGCCCGTTTTGACCCGGACGAACGAAAAGAGTATCTTTACTACTCCCTCCGATCCGGAAATAGTGTCGGGAGTGCTATAGAAATTTGTGCTAGCTCAGTAGCATTTTCACGACACTTAATCCGGATCGGAGGTAGTATTAAATATAAATGGGATATAAGCTGAAAAAAACAATTAAATGGACGTCCAACCTAGGTTGGTACGTCCTATGCCCGTGGTCTACCGTCTCTCCCCTCTTTCCACTCGCTCGATTTGATGCCGACGGGCGGGCCTCGATCCTTTCGCATGGAAAGAAACTTGTAGCCTCTCGCGAAATTATCGGGCACAACATATATTTCAGAGGCGATTTTGGATCTATCTTCCCCTCTGGCCGTTGTGGATCAATGACGACGGCGACCACGATGACCTCCAGACGAACTCCTTCTCAACACCGTCCATCCAATCCCCACCGTCAACGATGCTGGATGCACACTCATCCTCAACAATTCCTTCGAGGCTCAGCATGCGTCCGCAGCTCATTATTGGCTCCTTGCGACATCACATCCGCGGTATCCCTTGTCCTGTCGGCGCACGTGATGCCCTTCCTTTGCGTTCACCTCACATGCACCCCAGCACCATGGACGAACATGAGAGCGAGATCGCAAGCACATCGGGCAAGAGGGCGATGGGCGGAGGCGAGATCCATCGGTACTGCAAGGGACGATGGTGTTGCTTCCTCCTCGTCAGAGGCTAGGGCCTCTCTGATGTGATTTTCATGTTTCTTGGTCGCTTTCTTCGGTGTTGACTGCTGCAGCAGACGAGACGGTGTAGTTTGCGGTTGTGAACAGCCGCAATGAAGTGCGTACCTTAGAGAGTCTGGATAGGTTAGGTCAGACACACAATCACACATGGTTAACCAGCACAGCATTGGCGGAGTCTGCGGCGGCGGTGGAGCGCAAACCACAATGAGGTTGGTTCAGTTTGACACGCAAGCACACCAGGAACATGTTTATTAACCAGTGTTTCATTCCGACGCTCGTGGAGTTTGCAGTGGTTGCGAACGTCAGTGATGGAGCGCAAACCACATGGAGGTTGAAGAGGTTAGACCATACACACAAACACGCCATAAAGATAAACATGTTCACTAACCAGCACATCATGGACGGATTGAGTTACCAGAACACCAGCAATACCATGAACGCATATACATGTATTGTACATAATCTATTCTGTCTATGACCATCGAAATAAAACTTACAACATGAGAGTTATGTGAAATGGCGAGGTGAACCTACCGCTGAAAAGAAATCTCAACCGGTAGACTGTCACTGGTGGAGAACAGGGCATTCGCACCGGTTTGTAAGGGCCTTTGGACTCGGATACAAATTCGGTGCTACGTATCCGGGACTAAAGGCCCCCTCCCCTTTAGAACCGGTCTGTCACCAACCGGTTCTAAAGGCCTCCACGTGGGCGCCGAAGAGTGCGCGCAGGCGGAGGACCTTTAGAACCGGTTGGTAACACCAACCGGTCCTAAAGTTTTTTTTTTCTTTTTTTTTTCCTTTTCTTTTCAGGGTTTCCAATTCCGTATTTAGGGTTTAGGGTTTAGAGCGTGTTACGTATTTTCAGGGTTTCCGTTTACGTGTTTCCGTTTAGTCTTTCCGATTCCGTGTGTCCGTGTTTCGTTTTTTACGAACACGGAACCGGAAACACGTAATCGGAAATACGTATCCGGAAACACCGATTCCGTGTTTGCGGTTAAGTGTTTCCGGTTAAATGTTGATGCACCAAATAAAAGTACATATATATATACATGTAACACAAAGTAATCGACCGAGCATTACATAATGTGAAGTTCGTTTTCAATAGCTGTATACTTGCATAGAGAAGCGAGCTGGCTATTGGTTCATAGGATGGACAAATTCTCCGCCTTCATCTATGACTTGCGTGAGGAGAAATCCTGCCAATTCCTCTGCAATTGCCTTGCAACATTCGATTGGTTTGAGCATCGCCCGCTTTCGTGCCATCTTTAAAAGAAGTAGATGAAAACAATTAAGTTATGAACAGAACTAAACATAATTGATGGTAACATAAATAAAGTTGTGAATGAACTCGCAAACGTAGTACCACAATAATCAGTTCCCTGTGGTTGTTACGGGACGTTCTATATACGAGAAACATAATTCAGTCAAATTAATAATAATCAAGAGAATGGTAATGGCATTGAAACCAGGGTACGTAGTACTACTTACTTTGTTAATCTGAAAGTGGAGCTTGTCTGCCCATGTATCGGGTTCTTCCTTGATGAACATTTGCCAAACCCTGGCCGACAAAAGAAAAATGAATACAAGAGTTAATTCTTACTTACTTGATATCGGGAAATGAACGAAAAAGAGCCCGATGAACGAAAGAGGCCGATATATATATACTTTTGAAGCATCTGACGCGCGCTCTTCCATGTGTCAACGCCCCAGGTTAACGAGTCCCAGATTTCAACTTGTCCTTGATCGATTCTAATGATGAACAATATGAAGTGGGACCTGCGCACGTGTACACACGCAGTCATGCATACTCATCAATTACACTTAACATCAGGTAAGCAAAATGGAATGTCTACAAGACAGTAACACTCACTTGAATCCGTAGGGCAAAAGTATTTCTTTTTTGGTACTTTGTCGCTTCAAAAACCTTAGCAAATCATCCGGTGTATCCTTGTTGAACTTTTCTATTGTGTCTTGATGATACGAATACGGGTCAATGAACCCAAAGTCCCAGATTCCTGTCAGCCTGCATTCACGAATTTTCATTCTGCATAGTAGCGTACAAAAATAATGTCGTGAGTGATAATTATACGGGCAATGGACGCGAGCTTAACTAAATAATTAAATTACACAAATAAATCACTTACAAACAGTAGCAGCTGAGGATAGACTTGTCGAGGGCACGTTGATTGTACATCTGGAAGAAATCATCGAACCCAAGCTCCACACCGTACTCTCTGAAGTAGTGTTGATCCTGAACTGCCGCCATGATACAGTCTCTCTTTTGCCTTGCGGCCTAAAAGTACCAATCATGTAAATTCCGTAGTTGGGTTGTTAGAGCAGTAGGATTTTCGACCAGAGGGTGCTCGGGCTTGTATGTATATACCACATCAGCAATAGCGTAACCCACGTCGCCCATGCGTGGACCGGACACTGAAGCTTGGTCAGATAACACCTTGAGCGGGGCAATTGACTGTGCTTCTTGTTGTCCGAGCTGGGGAACTTGTTTCCCGCATTTCGTCTGCTCCGCCTGCTTCATCTCCTCCGCCTGCTTCATCTGTGCGGTGTGCATCTTTTCAATGTACCGTTCATAGTCTGAAAGGGGCGGCGGTGGCGGCGGTGCAGGATAATATAAGTTGTCGATGGTCCGCTCAATTTTCCACTTTGGGATGTTCTTCAGCATTTCCTTCCAGACGTCCGGAGGGGGCTTCAGGGGAAACCGTGCGAACCATGCTTTGGTTTTGACTTTCACGGCATCGGTTAGTTCCTCCGGAGTCATCAGGCCTAGTAACTTCGGGGGAGTCTCGACTTTCTTGGGTTTCCTTGTTCTCTTCTTGGGAGGAGTCCCGTTTCTTCTGAACTGCAGCTTCCGCTTTGCCGTACCCGTAGTGGGCGCATCCGTCGGCTCACGGGAGTGCACGGGCGATGGACCCTCGGCCTCGGGCTCCCAATCTTCGTTGTGGGGTGGACTTGGAGGTGCGTTGGGGGGTGGACTTGGAGGTCGTGCATTATCTGTACGAAAGTGAAAAAACTATTAAAAATAGGCTTACATGTGGTCCAACATTCAGTAATTGATGGAGGTGGTGCATTTGTACCTGGAGGAGTCGGTGGCCTTGGCGCCGCGTTAGGAAACATGATGTGTTTCTTATTCCACAAGATGATACCAAGCTTCATTTCTCCCAGTGTCTTCTCGCCTTCACCTCCAGGAATATGGAGCTCAATTGAATGGCATCCCGGCGTAATTGTTGACAACCCGACACGATCATGGGATGCTGGAATCTGACCACCATGGTAGGTTGCTCCAGGTTGATTCGGTAAAGCATAGCCTGACGCCACCCTGAAGGATATGTTCCCCATTGGCATATGTATCTCACAGTTTGTCTTCTCCGTGATATCATCCACGGGTAGTGAGGCGCCGACGGTTCAAATGCACGACCGTCTTCTAGCTGCAGCTGCGTGGAACCCACGCTGCTTCTATGCTGAGATGGGACGACATCTGCTACAGGAACGTCTTCTATTTGCAGCTGATCAGGTGCAGGACGATGTTCTACCTCCTCTTCAGTGTCAGGTACAGGGTGTCCCCCTTTCTCCAAGAGAAACGCCACCTTCTCTTCTAATGTCGATATTCGTTCCAGCGCCTTCTTCTTGCTTCTACCACGGCTTCTGTAAGTGCCAATGTCCGCTGAAAACCCTTGGCTCCACGGGGTAGTGGCTCCAAAGCCTCGTGTTCGTCCCCACTTTTCGGGGTTCCCGAGTGCCTTCGTCAGCTCGTCGTTCTCTCTATCGGGAACAAAAGTTCCTTTTCGAACAGATTCTATTGCCTTCTCTAGTTCTGCTATGACATTTGTTATTTTTTTCCGACCATGGTCCCTCCGCAACAATCATCACAGTCTCAGCGTGCAACGTTGCCCCATGCGCGAACAACCAGAACTTGGACCTATCGGGCCAGTCATGTGTCTGTGGAATGATACCTCTTTTCACAAGCGCATCTTCATAGCTTCGCCACCTAGGCAGGGTAGTCATGTAGCCACCTGACCCCAAAATATGGTGATATTTCTTCTTCTTCGCATTCTCCGAATTTGTGGCTGATCGGG
Organism: Alopecurus myosuroides; assembly: GCA_028641055.1. NCBI lineage: Eukaryota > Viridiplantae > Streptophyta > Magnoliopsida > Poales > Poaceae > Alopecurus > Alopecurus myosuroides. The sequence continues at coordinate 48,722,032 of CM054063.1, read as the reverse complement.
ATGCAAAGACACCTGATTTCTTGTACGCCTTAAAATCATCCCAAGCGTCTCTTATCTTCACTAGGTGCCCAGTGAAAACTGGATCTTCGTCCTTATATTTCTTCCACAGGTCTTTCTTCCACCTCTGGAATTGTGTGGCCATCTTCTTCAAAGCCCACTCCTCGACGTTCTTATCTTTCAATCTGTCATCGACATAAGTAGCTCCAACGTTGGCGCTGGTCTTCGGCTTATTCCATTCTATTAAGTTGATCGGGACCAGGTCTCTTACAACAACTCTGCACTGATTTACGAATTTGTGATAAGTTTCTGGGGGCTGCAGTGGTTTGCCATCAGCAGCAGCTGTATCGATCGGGAACCTTGCGGTATCTTTCAACCTTGCGGCCGGGCCTCGTTTCGACTTTGTCTCAGTACTTGCGCTAGCTGTTCCGGAGGGCGCCTAAACGGGAAAATAATGATTCGTTAGTAAGTGCAATACAAATTAATTGTTGCGTCAACAGTGACTTGAGATATACATTGGCAGAGTTTGTTCTGGAGGGCACTTCTTCATCATCGACGTTGTCGCCGTCATCATCTACTACATCTTCTATATTCTGAGCTCTGTCGCCGGAGTCGTTCAAAAATTGATTGCTAAACGCCTGTCCACCGTCGTGATCATGATATATGGCCGTTGCATCATCAAAAATCATCTGGCACATGAATCTTTCCTTCTCCGCCTCACCCATTCCCGCGAGCTGATCGGCGTGCGGATCATGTGCAGGTTCTTGGGGATCCATAGCTCAACACCTGCTAGTAAAATTTATAAAATGAAGAACACTTAGCGAAATTATTTCATCGGACACTTAGCGAAATTATTTCATCGGACACTTAGCCAAATTATTTCATCGGACACTTAGCAAAATTTAAACAGAAAAAATTCTCCAAGTCTAGCTAATTATAATTACTAAAAATTCTAATTCTAGCTAATATATTTTAAATTTATATGTCCAAATATCATTCTAATTTTAAAAATTCTACTTCTAGCTAATTCTAATTCTAAATCTAATTCTAATTCTAATTCTAAATGTAATTCTAATAATAATTCTAACTACAAATAATAATTCTAATAATAATAGTTTTGGACATATTAATGAAATATTTAAACGTATGATAATACACACCCAATAAGTTTAGCAGGTTCACGCAAATATTTTTCGTCACGTGCAACATGTCGATCGCAGAGCGAACCTCTAGGAATTTCCAATAGGGTAGTTCCCAGAATATAGATTTCTTCTTCCACATGGCTACGTGGTTGTCGGCGTCATTTGGAACAGATTGTGCGCCAGGACCCTTACCAAAGATTACTTTTATATCTTTGACCATGTCATATATATCAGTACCTTTAGGGAGGGTTGGCTTCCTCCGTGTATCTGTCTCGCCTTTGAAATGCTTTCCTTTCTTTCTTACGGGATGCCTGTCTGGAAGAAATCAACGATGCCCCGGGTACACATTCTTGCCTATATGTATACTTTCAGTCTCGTCTAAACAGTGTGTGCATGCGCTGTATCCTTTGTTTGACTGTCCTAAGATGTTACTAAGAGCGGGCCAATCATTGATGGTTACAAACAGCAACCCTCGTAGGTCAAATTCCTCTTGTTTGTACTCGTCCCACACACGTACACCTTCGTCAGCCCACAACTCTAAAAGTTCATCAACCAGTGGCCTCAGGTACACATCAATGTTGTTGCCGGGTTGCGACGGGCCTGGGATAAGAACTGTCATCATAATGAACTTACACTTCATGCATAACCAAGGAGGAAGGCTATAGATACATAGAGTCACGGACCAGGTGCTATGACTGCTACTCTGCTCCCCAAACGGATTCAGGCCATCTGTACTCAGACCAAACCTTAAGTTTCTTGCGTCACGTGCAAAGTCCTCGTACTCATCGTCGATGTTTCTCCACTGCGACCCATCAGCGGGGTGTCTCAGCATATCGTCTTCCTTACGGTCTTCTTTGTGCCATCGCAGCAACTTGGCATGCTCTTTGTTTCGGAACAAACGTTTCAACCGTGTTATTATAGGAGCATGCCACATCACCTTGGCAGGAACCCTTTTCCTGGGGCGATCGTCGCCCTCAACATCACCAGGGTCATCTCGCCTGATCTTATACCGAAATGCACCGCATACCGGGCAGGCATTTAAATTCTCGTGCTGGCCGCGGTAGAGGATGCAGTCATTTATACATGCATGTATCTTATGCACTTCCAATCCTAGAGGGCAGACAACCTTCTTTGCTTCGTATGTACTGCAGGGCAGCACATTATCTCTTGGAAGCATCTTCTTCATTATTTTCAGCAGCTTTTCAAATCCCTTGTCAGATAATCCATTCTCTGTCTTCCATTGCAGCAATTCCAGGGTGGTGCCCAGCTTTTTCTGGCCATCTTCGCAATTTGGGTACAACAATTTTTTGTGGTCTTCTAACATGCGCTCCAACTTCAACCTCTCGTTTTCACTTGCGCAGTTTATCTGTTCTTCACGAATGACCTGGCGAAGATCATCATCAGACTCATCAACAATGTCCTCAAGTTCAGGCTCGTCTTCCCCCATTTCAGTATCACCGTGTTCACCGAACATAGGATAATTATCATTATCCTCTTCTTCTTCATTGTCTTCCATTACAACCCCTCTTTCTCCGTGCTTGGTCCAACAAAAATAACTGGGCATGAATCCTTCTTGCAACAGGTGGGTGTGTATGGTTCTTGAGCTAGGGAAATTCCTCTTGTTCTGGCATTTTTTACATGGACAAAAAATAAATCCATTCTGCCTGTTTTTCTCAGCCACATTGAGAAAACTATGCATGCCATTAAGGAATTCGGGACGACATCGATCACTGTACATCCATTGCCGGTTCATCTGCATTATATAAATTTATAAACAACCATTATGCTAAATGATCATGACTAAATTAATTAATTAATACAAAAAGTTCATCACACGTTAAAACCAAACTAGCATAGTGACCATAAATATATAGTTCTCATAAAAATACACACCGAAACCATCCATAAAAACTCTCTCTAATTAATGCATTTAAAAACAACAACAAATGCGATCAAAATCGCAACAAAGGTAACAATTGACCCGACGGCATAATGATACCAAGCCTATTTACTAATTGCATATTTTCTAATCTTTCTAATCTTCAGGCGCATTGCGTCCATCTCGCTCTTGTGACCATCGACGACACAAGCAAGAACCTTTTCCAAGGTCATCTTCTCTCTTTCAGTTTTTTCCAACCTTTCTTCAGTTTTTTTCAATCTTTCTTTCAAGCCAACATTTTCTTGTTCAACTAAGTATAACTTCTCAACAATAGGGTCGATTGACATTTCCGGTTCCACTACCTCCTAGATAAAAATATCTATGTCAAGTTGGTCGACGTAATTAATTGTCGTATAATCAGGAAATGAAAATACATAGTTATAAAAGATAATATACCACATCCGAATCATAGACTGGACGAGGGCCAACGGGGACGGATATCAAAACCATGGCGCTATATATATATATAAAATCTTACACAATAAGAAAATTATATACAAGTAAATACGTAAATCATACAAATCAAATTTTGTTTTGGTAAATAAAAACAATAGGCTCACCAAGGTTGTGTCGGTGACGGGGCGATCGACGGCGGTGAGGAAGGGACAAGGCGCGCGACACTAAAAAAAACCACAAATCATAATTAAATTTGAGCTCAAATTGCATGAAATTGTATACATAACAAATGAATAACAAATTCTAGCTTAGGCATTTCATCAAACACCTAGCTAGCACAACAAAAATGAAATGAGCAAGAAAACGAGCAAAACTTGCAATGCCGGAAGATGGAATGTTGATGCTAACCGTAGAACCGATGGGTACCAACAATCTTGACAAATGGTGGAGAAAATGGGGATGGATTAGAGCTCACAAAAGGAAGGAGAGAGAAAAAATGGAGTTGAGCTCGAGCTGGAAAAAATGGAGCTGAGCTCGGGGTGGAATGTAGGGTTTAGGGGAGGGCTTTAGGACCGGTTTGTATTACAAACCGGTTCTAAAGGGTCTGACAGCGGGTCCCGCAGTTGCTGCAAAGAAATGAGAAAACCTTTAGAACCGGTTTTTGATACAAACCGGTTCTAAAGGGTCTGTCCCCTGGGCCCCCTCCCTGCAGCAAATGGCCGCAAGGCCTTTAGGACCGGTCTGTGATACAAACCGGTCCTAAAGGCCTTGCGGCCATTTGCTGCTGGGAGGGGGGCCCAGGGGACAGACCGTTTAGAACCGGTTTGTATCACATCCGGTTCCAATGTGCTTGGCTCAATGCCTTATTTTCTACTAGTGTGTGTGCGATCAATTTTATGATTTTTGTATGAAAAAACTATAAACATGAACACAAAATTAAAATTTAACTATTGACGATAGTTGAAACTGAACTAGACCGCCGGTGCACATCCTTTTTTGTGTAGAGCTTACTTTGAATTGAACCATTGTTAAGTTGATTAGAAGAGAGTAGGTGAAGTAGATTAAGCAGAGTGCAATCTCAGGTACCCATCTTGCATCAAGTTTAGAAAGAGGTTGCATTGTTTTTAGGGAACGACGTTGTAGCTTCTGTCGGAGATATCCAGAATGGGGTATGGGCCGGCATTCAAAAGCCGGATTTGAAGGGCAGGCCCAAATACTTAGGCCCATAAAGGACGAAGCGCAGGACACGACATCCGCAATGGCGGATTTGAAGCCCATCTGCGCCCTTAGGGGCTGGATGACCATAGATTGATAGGGCTACGCTAGTGTATTGTTTGTATTCATGTATGCCCAGATCCGGCTATCTATATAAAGCCGGACAGGAGAAAGCCTAAGGCAGATTCGAGTCATACACCTAATCTGCCTTAGGTAATTGTAATATGTGCCCGGCATCGCCGTCATAGTTGATTTGCCGGAAGTTGGGAACCTCTCCGGCTAACCTGAACCTGGGTAAACACCGTGTCCTCGACCCAAACCGCTCCCCTATGTTTGCCTTCCCCGCGGTTTATCCTAGAGAGATGGCTAACCCCTTCCGGAAAACTTGATCTTGGAACATGTTATTTGGCACCCACCGTGGGGCGAGCTACTTCTAGGGTGATCTTCAAGGCAGGACTCCTAGGCGGCATCGGCGACACGATCGCCGTCGGCAGCGCCATCCCGGGACCAGGCGGTAGTTACTGCGTCAACAACAACATGGTAACGCCAGCTCGGAACCATGTCGTCTGTTCGTACATCATCCCGATCGGCACCGCCAATATCTTCGTGGGTCTAACAGCACAGGCGATGGGATTCCGTGGTGGAAGTAGATTTTTCGCTCCCACCACCCACCCTACAACAGAAGGTAACACAAACGCACCCAACTCATATAGGTTTGCAAATCAACCTCCATTGGTAAAAAAATAGATCTATGTTTGTTGGTATGGTGCAAGTTGAGCCTTCAAAGGAAAGCTCGGAACCCGAATCTACCCTGGCCGCCACTGACGGTAAGGTAGATTCGGAAGCCAGAACTGATTGCAATGAAGATGGAAATTTCTTTGCCGAAAATACACGGAGGTCCACTGGAATCTCAAACAGTGTCTATATGACGGAGCCAGCATAGCCAACAACAGAGGAAGAACAAGTGCCCCCTACGGAGGCACAAGCCGTCGAAAATCCGGACCCCGAGTTGCCGAACGGCAAAGGCCAAAAACCGCCCCTATGAAGAACCATTTTTTCAGAAGGCGAAGTCTAAATCACCACTTCCCCCACCAAAAAAAGCCAGATCCGCCAAAGAAGACAACGGCAGCCGTTGCCAGAAGGCTATATCTCGAGCATAAGCCACTAGATGTTGGTGGGCCCAGTGGCACGACAGACATTGGCGGGAAGAAAAATCTCCGCCACCTTTGGAGATCGTCGACGAATACGATGAGTATGCTTTACTCCAAACTCCAGTTGATCCCATGGAACCCCCGCATTTCTTGGAAGCCAGAAGACAGATGTTGGCAAAACAGACTGATTACCTGGAATGCAAACGTAGAGAGTTGAAAAGCGCGCAAGAAGCCATTGAGGAGGCTCAAAACGATGTGGAAGAAAACGAAAGACGTGTCAAACGGCCAATCGTTCGGTCCAAAGCTGTCAAGATAACATTGGATGACGATGACCTAGTTCGCCAAAGGGTAGCAGCCGTCCATTGGACAAAGGAATCCACACGAAGAAACTCCAAAGGGGAGGTCGTGTTCGGGACCCCAGCGGTAAATGCAGCGGTAGCTTATGAGATCATGAACGACAACCGCTACTCGCTGGAAGACAAAATCAAGTACGGAAAATACTGTTGCGCCTGGCTTTAGTCCAGCAGCAAAACGGTGAAACGTGCTCCGGGGAACTATTAGAGAACTCCCAGCTCTGCAGAACCCATACAGTGACAGTCCTCCCCCCAAGCTCCGCCAAAGCCTCGAAAGAGAAGGGAAAATGCATAAGGAGGATGAAGCGTCAAAAACAGGCTCCAATCCTGGAAAGCACGAGGAGAAAGGCGAGAAACACTCAGCCCCTCGTAAGGAGGTCATTTCTCACCAAACCCGCACAACAAGGGATCGGGATGACTTACCACCCCCGACAATTCCCAATGGAGGACGCGGAAGATCAGGGGGACGACAGAAACATGAGCGCTCTCGTTCACCGCGCGGCAATAGGGGAAGGAACATGGAGCGCACACCCCCTAGATCGCACCACAAGCCCGCCAAAAAGGCTGAAGCCGAGCCTAGGCGCGAGCACTCGAGACATAGTGCCTCGCACCACTCGAGATCCGTGCACTATGATGCACGTGACGTACTCGTGCACTCTGATGCACGTGACGTCCAGAGCCGCCAAGGATGCAAACTACCTAGGCCCTAAGTGATTTGGTGACACCAGTCGGCATCTAGAGGTGCACGTGAGATTCGCAAAAGTCCGAGCGACCCATGATTGATATGGCGGATCCACTAGCCCAGACACTTGGTTGCCAGACTACCACACATCAGTTAGAATAAATGGCGGCACCAACCTAGAAGCAGTACGTTTATTGCCCTTGATGTTAATCCAACGAGCAAGAACATGGATCGAAAGCCTCCCCCCAAATCTATCAACAGTTGGGAGGATATGGCTTGGGTTTTCACCCAACACTTCCGGGGTACGTGCAAATTCCACAAGAGCATCAATGCGTTGCAGAACTGCGTCCAGTACGACAACGAGTCCAATGTGGATTACATCTCACAATGGACCGCATTGAAGAATAGTTGTGAGGGGATAAGCGATCTCCAAGAAATGCATGCATTTGTCAATAGGCTGAGAAGCGGTTTGGTCAAATTCATGATCACCTCCACTGATCATCCAGACCTCGGATCCATGTCGACAACTACGAAAAAACACGCAGCAGCTGACGATATGAATGGCGGAAAGTTCGACCAATATATCAATAGTCGAAGACAGCCAAAAGCTGATCACAAACCGACCCAAGATCCGCCAAAGCACCAGAAAGAGGTGAACGCCGCATTCGGAAAAGGCGGACCGTCTAATGGCGGAAGGTGGAAGGGAACGTCCAAAGAACCTTACTTCAACGAGGACATCAGGAAGATGGACTGGGAGAAGGTGAGGATGGAGCCATGCCTCCACCATTAAAGATTCGAAACGCCTACGCACTCCAACCAGCAGTGCCGCCTGAACGCTGAATTGAAGCGAGATTCAGACATCGGGTATAAAGGGTAAACCTTCAAGAGAAATTATAACCCAGAACCGAAGCCCAAATCCGGAGAAGCTGATAGAGCCTCTGACACTGATGAATTGATCCAGGAACAACAAAGAAAAGGAGAACCTAAGTTCCCCAAGGTGCATGAAACCATAAACCATACCTTCTTGGCAACACCATCTGCCAGAAAGGTGAAAGCAGCGTGGAGAGAAATCAACGCCATTATGCCATCCAGCCCCAGGTTCCTAAAGTATGCTGAAACGGCCATTACGTGGGACCACAGGGACCACCCACCAAACATTCCAGACCCCAGAGCGCGCGCATAGGTAGTAAGCCCAATCGTGGAAACGCTAGGCTCCACAAAGTCCTAATGGACGGCGGCGCCAACATAAACCTCATGTACCTCAGTACATTGGAGAAGCTCCGACTACCCTGGAAGCAGCTAAACCACAACAATGTGAAGCTCCATGGCATAGTCCCTGGAAGAAAAGCTGAATCCATGGGAGAAATCTCCCTGGATGTAATTTTTTGGGATGAGAATCACTTCTGGACGGATAAAATCTCATTTGAGGTTGTACCATTCCAGAGCGTCTACCACGCCATCCTGGGGCGTCCAGCATTTGCCAAATTCATGGCACGCCCATGCTACGTCTACAACAAGATGAAGATGCCTGGCCCGGATGGCGAAGTCATCGCCGTAAGTGGGGACTTCAAATTTGAAAAAGAGTGCGAAATGGCAAACGATGTTTGCGCATAGACCGCCATCACCAAAGAAGAGCTGCATGAGCTAGAAAAGGAGATGAAGGACGGGGAAATGTGAACGGACAACGATGTCGCCTAGAGGGGGGCGGTGAATAGGCGATTAAAACTTTTCCGGTTAAGGATTGCTAAATGCGAAAATAAACTAGGTGTTTAAATTAACAAGCATACAACCTAAATATTCTAGGGTCAACTAGATGCACCAACAACTTATGCTAAGCAAGACAAGTAACAAAGTGATAGCAAGATATATAACTTCAAGCACGAAGGCTATCACAATGTAAATTGCATAAGTAAAAAGCTCGGGTATAGAAATAACCGAGGCATACGGAGACGATGATGTATTCCCGAGTTCCTCCCACAAGGGGAGTACGTCTCGTTGGAGGGGTGTGAGCTCGCCACAAAGGCCTAGTTCACCTTCCACTATTGGTAACCTTCAAACCCGAGACACGCATACACAACTTAATTGGAGGCTCTCGGTGTCTCCACAATCTTGGGGCACACATCCACAACTCAATTGGAGGCTCCAAAAAACACCACAAGTCGTCTAGGGTCCAAGACCCAAGAGTAACAAGCTTACAATCTTTCACTTCCACAAATCCTCATGGAGAGACCAAACCGATGCAACCGATGCAAATGGCAAGAGCACAAGTGCTCAAATCCTCCACTCTCAAATTCCAACAAAGCAACAAATGCTTATGGGGGAATAAGAGAGGAAGAACAATGGAGAAACACCAAGAACTCCAAGATCAAGATCTACTAGGTTTCCCTCACTAAATAGGAGAATGGATTGGTGGAAATGTAGATCTACATCTCCTCTAACTTCTCCCTAAAAGATATGCAAGAATCATTGGAGAGATTGAGAGAGAAGCAAGCTTTCCAAAGTCAACAATGGTGGAGAGAGAGAGCAAAAACGGGCTGGGAAAGTCTTGGGGACTTTGGGGGAGAAAGCCCCTTAAATAGGTGCTCAAACACTAGCCTTTTTCCACGTTTTCCGTCCATTCCGAAATGGTCCGGAATGATTCCGGAGTCCGGAATGGCCCGGAATCGATTCCGGAGCGATTCCGGATGGCAACAGAGCATTTTCCCGCTAAAGTCGGAATAATTCCGGATGGTCCGGAATAATTCCGGATTGCAATAGTGAGACTGAAAACCGATACGAGAAATGCTATAACTTTTGCATATGGACTCCGTTTTCGATGTTCTTGGGCTCGTTGAAATCGCAACGACAAGCACTACAAGAATATGAAGAGAAACATCATTGTACGTAAATGGAAGATAAAACCAAATGGGTAAAGATTTAGACCTCTCAAATAGGAACACCCGGTAAAACCTCCAACACGAAAACACACATAACTTTTGCGAATGAACTCTGAATTAGGTGAATCCAAAAGGGTTGGAAAGGTAATAACAAGGACTATCGAAACAAAAAAAAAGAATGAAGAATTTACCACACATGGAAGGTGTGTAAACATTCTCAAAGCTGAACCAGATATTTTCACCACCGAAATCGCAACAAGTTTTTCTTACCAAAACCGTTTTCGATAAACCTTGGCTTGCCATGAAGATCACGACAAGCACTAAAACCCAAAAGGAGACAAAAAGCCAAGTAAGAACCAAGAAATATGATATGCAAAGTATGCAAAGTTTGAGCTCTCCATAACGATTCGATCAAGTTACTCACTTGAGAGCCCCTCTTGATAGTACGAGTACTATCCTATAACCCGGTGTCCTAAAGACACGAGACCGGTAAAATACAAAACCTATCAAGATTATACCTTTGCCTTGAGAATTCCACTTGAGCTATATAATGACGATACTGACTCTCTCAAGTTGGATCTTCTTTCTTGATTGTGCTTGCTAGCACAAGCTCTGCTTGATGAAGACTTGCAAGTTGCTCCCCCATACACCATTATGGGAGACTAGCTCCCCCATACACCATTATGGGAGAGACCCTTCTCGGCAAATCTTCAAAAGGCCACAATCTCCAAAAGGGTGGCAAGCATCAAGCATAGGATATCTTCTATATGATTCACTTGAGCTTCCACGTCAAGCAAGATGACGGACACCGCTTGACGACGACATAGACCATAGGCTATATGAAATCTTCCTTTTTGTTCATGCCCATGGAAAGATACCTAACCACACATAGAGACGCCACACACACATATATGGGTTAGATCACAAAGCTATATTGACAATTGCTTACCATACCATGAGATACATAATCCCACTTGGTATATCTTGTAGATTTGTGTGTTGATCACTTGCTGGATCAACCTTGTATCTTTGCTTCTCACTTCAAATGATGATATCTTGAAGATGATAATGAAAGATCACCTAATCCTTTTCTTCAAGACACACTAGCAATAAGCTCAACTCAAACCATGACCATTCTTCATATAAATCCTTGAATGTAACAATGGTCATCAAGGAAGCTAATAGAGTTCAACACATGAACTCCATGAAGGGAATATGCCCGAGAGGCAATAGTAAAGTGTTTATTATGTTATTCCTTGTTTATGATAGATGTTTATTTCTCATGCTAGAATTGTATTAAGCGGAAACGTTGATACATGTGTGATTAATAAACAAACCGACGTTCCTAGTGAAGCCTCTCTTTTAACTAGCTCGTTGATTAAACAGATGATCAAGGTTTCCTGATCATGAACATTGGATGTTGTTAATAACGGGGTCATGTCATTAGGAGAATGACATGATGAACTTAAACCCTAACTAAGTATAACAATACGATCAAGTCATTTAGTTTTGTTGTTATGTCTTACATTTGGAGTAACATTATTCCTTAGACCATGAGATCATGTTAATCACTAATACCGAAAGAATACTTTGATGACATCAAACGTCACATCGTAAAAGGGTGACTATAAAGGTGGCATTGGATAAGTGTTAGTTGAAGCTCATGGATCGAGAATGGGATTTGTCCATCCAATATGATAGATATATATCTCAGGGCCCTCTCGGTGATATCACATCGACACCGCTTGCAAGCAAGTGATATGATCACAAGGATGTTATATCACGGGAACGAGAAAAGAGTACTTGTCGGATAACGAGATCGAACAAGGTATAATGGATACCGATGATCGGATCTCGGACAAGTAATATATCGCGAGACAAAGGGAAATCGTTACGACGTTGAAAGGTTCACATGATCACGATAGTCATCGTTGAATATATAGGTGTCATCACGGATTTCCAGATCCCGCTGTTGATTATTGATCGGAGAGGAGTCTCGATCATGTCTATAATATTCGCGAACCGTAGGGAGACACACTTAAGGTTTGATGAAGCGTTAGAGATGATATGGAATACCGAAGAATATTTTGGGCAGCTCCGGAATTGTTTCGGGGAAAATTGAAATAGTTCAAGGGGTTTTTCATCGAATGGTTGTTAATAGAATTAACAAATGGTTCGAGGTGCTGCATGCAATTTTTTTTAATGGAATTAATAAATATAAATAAAGAAATAAAAATGTTTTATTTATTTATTAAAGAAAAACCTTTGGATTTTCTAAGTGGGAAATTAAGGAATTTTGAGTGGGTGTGAGTGGAGCTTCCTCACATGAAGAGAGGAAGGGGTGGGGCACCCATGGCTGGCCGCACCCCCCCTTTGGGCTGCCTCCCCCTCCCCTATAAAAGGAGGGTGAGGGCTCTCTCTTCTATACACACTTGCCCACTCCTTTTCCCTTCCACCCGCTGCTCTATTCCATGGTCTCCGGCTTGGCGAAGCCCTGACCGTGGGATTCTTCACCACCACCACGCCGTCTTGCTGCTGGAATTCCGGAGGGATCCTCTACTTCCGCAACCCGCTGGAACAAGGGAACGGAAGTCTTCATCGAGCTGAACGTGTGACCGATTACGGAAGCACCGTCGGATTGCGGTGCTCTTCTTCTCGCTCGGGATCGGCGTGAGAACGACTACGCCAACAAGGAGATCTTTTCTCGTACCACTTTGAGTCTTCGAGGGTATGTTATCTCAAGACTCTCTTTCTCCCCGTTGCCTTTCATCTCATAGATTAGATCTTGGCCTTTCGGGTTTATCGTGCATAGGAAATTTTTGTTCTCTATGCTACGTTCCCCTTCACTCCTTTATTTTCTAAGGACAAGATCTACAAAGATAACTTTAATGCAAACATTAGTCCATAAGGATTATAATTAATTACCAAAACCACATATGGGAGAACCATGCGCTTTCAATCTCCCCCATTTTGGTAATTGATGACAATCCCTTTTTACGAGGGTTTATATGATGAATTAAGCAACCATGCTAAACAAAGAGCAAGGATGCAATAGCATGGAAAGGCAAATGCTTAAGAACGAAACTAAAGCATAAACCGAATTCCCTAAACCCTCTAAACTTCTCCCCCACTGGCATCCATTGCCGAAATGGGCAAAAAGATTAGAAGGCCAATATAGTAAGAGCTCCCCCATAGTGTATGCATTCCTCGTGATATGAGTGAAATCAAGTGCATATATCCAACTATGAATAGATGGAGGGAGATCAAACTATACTCAGGATCCAAAGGTTTACAAAGAAAACAAAATTTAAGGATACTTTCACAAAGAAGCAACCAACCGAAGGATCCGAAAAACCGATTGACCAAAATCAATATTATGATAAGATCAACCAAATGTTCTAGAAAATCAAGAGGGAACTCCCCAAGGTACATGTACAATGTTAGATTGAAGTACTATAAAATGTGCACAACATGGAATCATCACTCCCTTCTAGATAATTTTGAACACAAACAAGAGCAAGAGAATAGATTGGAAATGAAGCAAAGCAACTTACAAACAAACAAAAGTTGAGCAATTAAGATCAATAAGTGACATATAAAGACTTACTCAACCGAAGTAGATGGGTGTGACAAGGAAAAACATTTTTAGGAGACTAATAGGATGATAAAATCATCAACATAGTCTTTTAATAGAGGAGGCACATAGTGCATATCATGTGTTTCCCATACACACAAACCATAAAAGGATAAAACACATAGGTCCACAAGCTTATTAAGATGCAAAAGGAGTACCAATAGAAAATAAAAGCTTGTGCCTTTTAGGAACCACCAAAGAATATAAAGCAATAAAAATGTGGTCACTAAAGAAAAAGAATATCAGTTAAAGATGTAACTATTGCCGTGTGTATAAGTTTCTAAGTGGACACCAATCACAAAGATATATATCCACAAAGAAACATGCACACACAAAATAGGTACAAAGGTGAAGAACATCATATCCAAGAGAGGTTCAAAAATATACCAATAATATTTTTGCTTGAAAGCAAAGCACTAATCTTAGTTTAATCTTAAGGGGATATAGATGAACAAACAAAACTCATCAAAGCATCACAAATATCACAAGGGAAAAGTGATAGTTGGAATGCTTCGAGAAAGGTAACGTATATCACAAAAGATTCAAATGGTTTTTTTTTTTTGAGAATTCATCAATATTTCATATGAGATACTTCAAGTAGAAGTTGCTAGATTAATATACTTGGGATTGGTGAATCATTATTATGATTATAAATATCCCCTTAGTATGTAATCATCCCGGCTTACTCATAGTTGCAATAAAGATGCTTTTGATACGACATTTGCAAGAACCAAATGAAATGCAACAAATGGAATTCATGCCAAGATGAAACCTACACAAGGTTGAAAGCTAGAAATGTATGCATGGAATAGATACTTGTTACCGAGACGACATTGGTGATGAAGAGGATGTGAGTTTGATAATCATCGTAGCTTGACTCTTATAATACCATGGTGAGAACACCTTCCTTATGAATGGAGCAAGCAACCAATGTATCTCCATCTATTATATACTAAAAGCAATATACGAAACTCAAACAGAGACACCACGTTAAGCCACATCATCCAAATTAATTAGACAGTTAGATCTATATTTAGTGGTTGAGATTTAATATGATATAATTAAGATTTAAAGGAAAAGTTACGTAACGTAAAACATAATCTGTATAACCTGTCACGGTGGAGGCAAATATACGGATGTCTTCTTTAAATTCCACCACGTTAACAACCTACGTCATCTAAGTTATTTGGGACAATCAGATTAATTATATGTGGCTAAGATTGAATGAGAGTCTCAGAACTAATTAACACATTGGACGTAGCAAGTCACCAAACGTGTAACTTCTGGATTCTGTGTCAAGATAACAAGCGGAGTAATTATATATGGGAAAAATACGGAACGTAAGATTTCTCCAAGCCGCGTTTTCTCGGATCTTATTAGGCCGGTCGGCCTGCCGTCCACGGACGTGGGAACCAGATCAACGATTTCCGCCGCAGGCCACTTTGGGTTAATGTCCGGTGCACTCTCAAAGCACTAAGGACGTGTTTGGTTGGACCTAAAAACAAAATTCAAGTACAAAATGGTACCCAAACTCATTGGGTCCAAAGTAGTTAGAACAACTACAATACATAGGAAAAACTCCACATAAATATGTGCATGTTAATATGAGTTTGAATTTCAAGCACATCTTAGCCATTTAGGATTTGATGGAGTTTATCCTATATATTGGATCAAAGAGAGTAAGCATGCCAAAAGATATACATAGTAAATATGCATGCACAAAACTTTCAAGAACCAAAACAAGATACAAATTTGGATAAAGAACCAATTAAACCAAGAAGCCACTCACAAGAGTGAAACAAAAGAGAATTGTCCAAATTATATCAAGACCCAAATCAACATATGATTGAGGAAACCAAATAGAGAAGATACCAAAAAAAAACATCAAAGAATAAACAAACCCTCTACACTTTTCATGATAGCACACAAAGTACCAAGACGAAAAATGTTTGTCTTCCAAAGATACAAGTCATTGGGATAAAATACAAATTTAAAGACAACAAGTGTTCAAACGCATATAGGATAGTTCTTCCAAGAATAGTGCATTATTTATGATCTTGAATTTGAATACAAAATGCACACAATGGAATCATTACTCTTCATATATATTATTCAAACACTAGTCATGTTTAAATAAAATCAATAAGATGCAATACCAATTTAAAGAATGGTGATCTACTCAATGTAGGATAGCTTCCCCAAGAATAGTGCAACCCAAGGAAGTATGACTTTGAACATAAGTTCACAAGTATGGGATCATTGCTTTCCCTACCACAAGAAAGCACAAAACAAATTTTGAGTAGAGCAAGGAAGACACAAGGAACTTAAACCAAACAAATCATTGGCAAGAAACAAGGAAATTTTAGAGCAAGGGCCAAAGTAAATATGATCAATAAACTTACCATAAATTATTATCACTTGTCAAAGACAAGATATTTATGGAGATATTTCTCGGTGGTAGATTTGTTCACAATCATATTCACAAAACATAAGCATGTGACAAAATATAGGAATAGAAAAACATGCTTAGATAGAGATTCTTAAAGGTTTCAAATAAAACCCGAAAAAGCAAATCAACAAGAAACTCTCTTACAAACAAGATACCAAAGAAGAGAGACACAAGATATTTTAAGCAAATATGGAACTTGTTTGAGCAACATGCCACTTAGGAAGAACATAACTAGAATATCAACTCTAGGTGGCAATACCTCACATGTTCACATTTTCTAGGATTGTAATATGCAAATAGCTTATTACTCCCCCATAATGTGATAATCCATGTTTTTAACAAGAGGCAAAGAAAAATAAATCCAACTAGAGAAAGTTAATGGACAATAGAATTTGAATTTCTCATGAGGAAGACATACCATATATAGACAAGATAATATTGATATATCAACACTAAGTGGTTTTCCTCATGTACACACATTTTAGGATAGTGAAGTGACAAGATCATATTACTCCCCCAAAATGGGATAGTCCATTAATCTCTCAAAGAGCCAACTAAAATAAGCAAGAATTGCAATGAAGTCTCAACACAAAGCACACAAGTACATGGAGTGCAAACCAACAAACATAACTAGATTACTCAAGATAGGTAAGTAGTAAGCACAACATGTACAAACACATGCTAGAAACAAAACTAACATATGAAAGGGAGCATGCAACTTTCAAAGAATATATTAATTAGATACAAGTTACCGCAAGGAGGAACATTGGATAAGAGATATATATAATCCATATGACTTGGATTATGGAAATATAAATGATTAACATACCTTAATTCTTCATGAGATAGCCAAGTCTCCAATGCCCTCCACCAACACCTATTGATCAAGTTTGAGCTTGTTGGTCCCCAACCAAGTTGGGTCCTAAGAGATTAGTCACAATAGGTTTGGCAACCCAAATGGTTCTTTTCTTGACACCACTTTGAGTACCAACAAACTTGGCAAACACATTGCCCACATTATCCTTCCAAATGGAATAAACATCATCAACAAGGATAGGGTTGGATAATGTACCATTAGTGCATGAAGAAGCAAGGTGTCCCTTCTCACGACAAATGTAGCAACATCGACTCTTCTCTTTCTTCTTAATATGCTCCTCAACTTGAGGAGCATTGGCTTGAGTCTTCTTAGGAGGTGGTCGTTGTTCAACTCGTGGTTGAGCATGATATTGAACAAGAGGCCGCTTCCCTAGTTGCTTCTCACTTAGAGACTTCTTCTTCAAAGGGCAAGATCTAACATGGTGCCCTTCAATCTTGCACTTGAAGCAAATGATCTTGGCCGAATATTTTTCTTGTTCTTGGACCTTCTTCTTGTCAATAATGGACTTGTTCTTGATATTGGAGTTGAATCCAAGTCCACTCTCGTCATTGGGAAGTCTTCGCACTCTCAACATCGTGCCAAGGGTGGAACTCCCTTCATGACACTTTTCCAAGTCTTTCTTCAAAGAAGAGACTTGGGCCTTGAGCTCTTTATTTTTCTCTACATGGTTAGAATCAACACAAGAGCTAGATGAAGTAGATGCTTCATTGTTAGAGCAACAAGGCAAGGAAAGAAACTCATCACAAGATGTGGAAACATTATGAGAGGATGAGTTACTAATACTAGAACAAGGCAATATAGCATTAATAGAAGAGATTGTTCTAGTAACCACATGAGGCTCACAAGATGTTACCTTTGTAGTGATATCCTCAAGATATAATTTTAGCTTGGTATGGGATGCTAGAAGATCCTCATGAGAGCTAGATAGCTTTTCATGACTTTCTTCCAATTTCCCACACTTGTTAGTCATTAACTCAAGTTGAGCCCTTAGCTCAACATTGTCCTTCAAAATAGATGCTTCACAAGATGTGGAGTTAGTAGCACAAGCATCATTAGAAGTAGAAGAAGAAAACTTGGCACGCTCATTAATCAACCTAGAGTTTTCCTCAATTAAATTAGCATTGCCAACAACAAATTCAACCTTTTCACTTTATATTTAGCATTAGTATGGTCACGTGCTTTAGTGAGATAGGCTATTTGTTCATTATAGAGCTCCTCAATATATTCAAGTTTCTCCTCAAGAGTAACTCGGAGCTCATGCTCTTCCTCAAGAGACATAGTGAGGGATGCCTTTTCATCGGCATCACTTCTTTCAATCTCACCTTTCTTTTAAATAATTTTAGAGATATTAATAGCAAAAGCCAATATTTTACCCAAGGGAGTGATAGCTTTACTACCTTTAGGGAGATCAAGAAGAACCAACTCACCCTTCTCCATTAAAGAGACGTCATCCTCAAGCTCACCATAAAATGTATCCTCATCCTCATCATCACAAGATGTAGTGGGTTCCAAAGGTGGAGATACCTTTGAATCCCTATCCATAAGTCACACATGAGAAATGGATAACGAAGATGAAGATTGACTTGAAGCACCAATAAGTTCCATGTCTTGTTCCGCCACAATATGGGATTCCTCTACATTGTTAGCCACACAAGAACTAGAGGAAATGGAAGCATTATTTTTATTAAAATAAGACAGAGAAAGCATGTCATCGTGAGATTTATTTAAACAACTAATACATGATATGCAAGGACTATCAACACTAGAATGTATGGAATTTTGAGTGCTAGAAGATATTAAGTCCAAAGATAGATCATTGCAATGGGATAGAGATGAAGTATAGTCAATAGAAAATTCACTATCCACAATGCAATTTCTATCACCACTCACCATATCATTACCTTGTGACAAATCACATGTTGGTGGAGTGGAGAAAGATGTGAACTCATCACGGCCGGAAGTGGATAGAGAACAATCATCCTCAATAATGTTGGACACATCATATATATCTTGAAGTTTTGTCCATAGCTCATGAGCGTTCCGAAAAGGCATGATTGAATCAATAACTACATCGCTCAAAACACACAAGAGACCATTAGATACAAGAGTATCGAGATAAGAGTTTTCCCCATCCTCTAAAGATAAATCTTGAGAATACTTTGGAGGAGGAAAATCCATATCTACTATTCTCTTAACATACTTTGGCCCCATGTCCATAAGAAAATTAAGAATGCAAATTTTCCAAACATCGTATTTCTACCATAAATTATAAAAGCGGGATCATGCTCTATTTCTCTAAACGACATCGTACTCTCTAGGATGTAAATCCTAATAAAGAGAGACAAGGCTCTGATACCAATTGAACGGACAACGACGTCGCCTAGAGGGAGGTAAATAGGCGATTAAAACTTTTCCGATTAAGGCTTGCTAAATGCGGAAAAAAACTAGGTGTTTAAATTAACAAGCATACAACCTAAATATTCTAGGGTCAACTAGATGCACCAACAACTTAAGATAAGCAAGACAAGTAACAAAGTGATAGCAAGCTATATAACTTCAAGCACGAAGGCTATCACAATGTAAATTGCATAAGTAAAAAAGCTCGGGTATTGAAATAACCGAGGCACACGGAGACGATGATGTATTCCCGAGTTCCTCCCACAAGGGGAGTACGTCTCGTTGGAGGGGTGTGAGCTCGCCAAAAAGGCCTACTCAATGCCACAAAGGCCTCACCCTATTCTC
Source organism: Alopecurus myosuroides (assembly GCA_028641055.1). Lineage (NCBI taxonomy): Eukaryota > Viridiplantae > Streptophyta > Magnoliopsida > Poales > Poaceae > Alopecurus > Alopecurus myosuroides. The sequence goes on along the minus strand of CM054063.1, from coordinate 48,702,579 downwards.
TGATGAACCCCGCCACAAAGTCCTAGTTCACCTTCCACTATTGGCAACCTTCAAACCCGAGGCACGCATCCACAACTTAATTGGAGGTTTTCGGTGTCACCGCAATCTTGGGGCACACATCCACAACTCAATTCGAGGCTCCCAAAAACACCACAAGTCGTTTAGGGTCCAAGACCCAAGAGTAACAAGCTCACAATCTTTCACTTCCACGAATCCTCGTGGAGAGACCAAACCGATGCAACCGATGCAAATGTCAAGAGCACAAGTGCGCAAATCCTCCACTCTCAAATTCCAACAAAGCAACAAATGATTATGGGGAAATAAGAGAGGAAGAACAATGGAGAAACACCAAGAACTCGAAGATCAAGATCTACTAGGTTTCCCTCACTAAGAAGGAGAATGGATTGGTGGAAATGTAGATCTAGATCTCCTCTAACTTCTCCCTCAAAGATATGCAAGAATCATTAGAGGGATTGAGAGAGGAGCAAGCTTTCCAAAGTCAACAATGGTGGAGAGAGAGAGAGCAAAAACGGGTTAGGAAAGTCTTGGGGACTTTGGAGAAGAAAGCCCCTTAAATAGGTGCTAAAAAACTAGCCGTTTTCCATGTTTTCCGTCCATTCCGAAATCGTCCGGAATGATTCCGGAGTCCGGGATGGCCCGGAATCTATTCCGGAGCGATTCTGGATGGCAACAGAGCATTTTCCCGTTGAAGTTGGAATAATTCCGGATTGCAACAGTGAGACGGAAACCCGATACGAGAAATGCTATAACTTTTGCATATGGACTCCGTTTTCGATGTTCTTGGGCTCGTTGAAATTGCAACGACGAGCACTAAAAGAATATGCAGAGAAACATAATTGTACATAAATGGAAGATAAAAACAAATGGGTAAAGGTTTAGACCTCTCAAATAGGAACACCCGGTAAAACCTCCAACAAGAAAACACACATAACTTTTGCAAATGAACTCCGAATTAGGTGAAGCCAAAAGGGTTAGAAAGGTAATAACAAGGACTATCCAAACAAAAAAAGGAATGTATAAGTTACCACACATGGAAGGTTTGGAAAAATTCTCAAAGCTGAACCGGATATTTTCACCATCAAAATCGCAACAAGTTTTTCTTACCAAAACCGTTTTCGATAAACCTTGGCTTGCCATGAAGATCACGACAAGCAATAAAACACAAAAGGAGACAAAAAGCCAAAGAAGAACCAAGAAAGATGATATGCAAAGTATGCAAAGGAGCTCTCCATAACGATTCGATCAAGTTACTCACTTGAGAGCCCCTCTTTATAGTACGACTACTATCCTATAACCCGGTCTCCTAAAGACACGAACCGGTAAAATGGAAAACCTATCAAGATTAAAAATTTGTCTTGAGCATTCCATTTGAGCTAGATGATGACGATCTTGACTCTCTCAAGTTGGATATTCTTTCTTGATGGCGCTTCCTAGCACAAGCTCCGCTTGATGAAGACTTGCAAGTTGCTCCCCATTACACCATATGTGAGAGACTAGCTCCCCCTTACACCATTATGGGAGAGACCCTTCTCGGCAAATCTTCAAAAGGACACAATCTCCAAAAGGGTGGCAAGCATCAAGCATAGGATATCTTCTATATGCTTCACTTGAGCTTCCACGTCAAGCAAGATGACGAACACCGCTTGACGATGACATAGACCATAGGCTATATGAAATCTTCCTTTTTGTTCATGCCCATGGAAAGATACCTAACCACACATAGAGACACCACACACACATATATGGGTTAGATCACAAAGCTATATTGACAATTGCTTACCATACCATGAGATACATAATCCCACTTGGTATATCTTGTAGCTTTGTGTGTTGATCACTTGCTTGATCAACCTTGTATCTTTGCTTCTCACTTCAAATGATGATGTATTTAAGATGATAATGAAAGATCACCTAATACTTTTCTTCAAGACACACTAGCAATAAGCTCAACTCAAACCATGACCATTCTTCGTATAAATCCTTGAATGTAACAATGGTCATCAAGGAAGCTAATAGAGTTCAACACATGAACTCCATTATTTCCTCCGGACAAGATCTACAAAGATAACTTAATGCAAACATTAGTCCATAAGGATTGTCATTAATTACCAAAACCACATATGGGGGAACCATGCGCTTTCAAAATGCCCGCTGGCAAAGAGGCAACACTGAAGACGAAAGAATCCTTCAGCGCCCAAAACACGAAGAAGGCTAGGCTAAAACCCAATGACCCGAAGAAGCTATTCACCATCGGGGCCAACCTAGACCCCAAATAGGAAAGCGAGCTCATGCAGTTCCTCCGTGAAAACAATGACATATTCGCCTGGCATCTAGAAGATATGTCAGGCGTTCCCCGGGAACTGGCCGAGCACTCCCTAAAGGTAAAAGAAGTATGAAAGCCTGTGAAGCAAAGCCTCCGCCGTTTCGACCCGCAAAGACGCAAAGCTGTTGGCAAAGAGATTTCCAGGCTTTTAGCAGCCAAGTTCATCTGGGAAGTCATACACACTGACTGGTCCGCCAATCTAGTGTTAGTCCCGAAGAAAAACACAGTAGCATTAAGAATGTGTATATATTATACAGGGCTAAACAAATTGTGTCCAAAATATCCTTTTGCTTTCCCAAAGATCAATCAAATAATTGATGCAACGGCTGGGTCCGAGCTCTTATGCTTTTTGGACGCTTACTCTAGTTACCATCAAATCCGGATGAGAGAGATAGACCAAATCAAAACGTCTTTCGTAACGTCGTACGGTACTTACTGTTACATCACTATGTCACTCCGCTTGAAGAATGCTGGGTCAACATACCAGAGTTGCATGCAAAAGTTTTTGCACAAACAAATCGGACGAAACGTCCACGCGAATGTAGATGACATTGCAGTAATAACCAAGGAAAAAGCCACTCTCCTTGATGATCTACGTGAAACTTTCGACAGTTTGCGCAAGTACAACATGAAGATGAATTTGCTAAAGTGCGTGTTCGGTGTTCACGCGTGCCAACTTCTGGGTTTTCTCGTGTCACACAGAGGCATTGAAGTAAACCCAGAAAAGACAGAAGTCATTCTGGACATCAAACGACCAACATGCCTAAAGGATGTCCAGAGATTAAAAGGCTCAGCTGCCGTCGTTATCCATTTCATAAGCAGGCTAGGCGACAAAGCGCTTCCACTATACAAGTTACTAAAGAAGTCCAATAAATTCTTATGGACGCCGGAAGCAGATGCTGCCTTAGGACAGCTCAAGAAAACCCTAACGGAGGCGCCAGTTTTGGCATCCCTGTAGGAAGGCACACCTATGTTGATTTATCTAGCAGCAGCTAGTAGAGTAATAAGTGCGTTCGTTGTGGTGGAAAGAAATAAAGACGGAAAAGAGATCCCGGATTAGCATCCGGTATACTTTATAAGTGAAGTCTTTTCAAAATCAAAGCAAAGGTACCCCCATTACCAAAAATTGGTCTATGGTGTATTCTTCGCATCAAGGAAGTTTCGCCATTATTTCCAAGGCCATTTGATAATAGTGGTTAGTAAAGCACCACTAAGGGATATAGTCAATAACGCAGACGCTACAGGAAGAGTAGCCAGATGGGGCATCGAGCGGTGTTTGACATAAACTATCAACCCAGGACAGCGATAAAATCCCAGGGTTTGGCAGATTTTGTCGCAGATTGGACAGAAGACATGGAAACAACAGCCGTCCTGGAACCCCCTGTTTGATCTTACACTTTGACGGATCCAAAATGAAAGAGGGCTCAAGGGCTGGAGTAGTCCTCAAATCCCCAATGGGAGAAACTATGATCTACGTGCTACAAATTCACTTCAATGCCTCAAACAACATGGCAGAATACGAATCTCTCTTACATGGCTTGCACATCGCAAAAGTCATTGGCGCCCAAAGGGTGCTATGTTACGGTGACTCAGCTTTGGTTCAACACCAATTGGATCAAACATGGGATGCCAAAAGCACCATTATGGCAGAATATAGAAGAACGGTGGATGAATTCGCCATCTGCTTCCTCGTATTCGAGGTTAAGCATATCAAACGCGAAGAAAACTAGGCTGCAGATGCTTTGGCAAGGATGGGTTCTGAACGCAAGGAGTTACCCACTGACATCTTCCTGGAGCATCTAAGGGCGCCATCCATTAAAGGAGGAGACGTGGACTACCCATTGATATCATCATTAGTGGTCATCATCACCGTAACCTCGGATCGGAGAAGCCATACATGGAGTTCTTAGTAAATCAGAAATTTCCAGATGGCAGGACAGAAGTTGAACAAAGACAACTTGTTCCGTGCTGCAAAGGATATTGTGCCATTGGCAGAAAATTGCACAAGAAAAGCACATCCGGCGTATTCTTGCGATGCATCGATCGAGAAGAAGTGAGATAAACCTCGAGGAAATACACGGAGAAGATTGTGGACACCGCGCCCATTCCAAAATCCTGGTGCACAAAGCTTTCCGACTATGATAGTTCTGGCTTACTGCTAAGGCGGAAGCAGAAGAGCTAGTGAAACGTTGTCTGGGATGCCAACTGTTCGCCAAACAGACGAACTTGCCAGCCCAAGCCCTGAAAACATACCGATAACCTGGCCGTTCGCGGTCTGGGGGCTGGACATGATGCGGCCATTCAAGACGCAAGAGGAGGGTTAACACATCTCTGCGTAGCGGTGGATAAATACACCAAGTGGGTAGAAGCAAAACCCATCAAAAACCTGGACGGGGTATGATGACCCACAAGTATAGGGGATCGTAACAGTCTCCGAGGGAAGTAAAACCCAAATTTATTATTTCGACACAAGGGGAGCCAAAGAATATTTGTGAGCATTAACAAGTGAGTTGTCAATTCACTTGCACCAGAAAGTTGGTTCGCAGTGGTTTATCAGTAGTAACAGTTTTATAGCAGCAGCAGTAGTGAAATAATAACAGCAGTAGTATGAAAACAACAGCAGTAGTGATTGAAGTAAACATCGGGATTAAATACTGTAGCCATAGGTATGGATGAATGGGCATTGCATGGATAAGAAAGTTCAAATAATGATCATGTCACGGGCATTGCAGATAAATAAGATAAAGTATCCAAGCACTAAGTAACCATAGGCATGTGTTCCGGAAATAGTCGTGCGTGCTCACAATGAGAACTTGCACAACATCTTTTGTCCTACCAGCCCGTGGCAGCGGGGCCTCAAGGGAACTACTGGTAATTAAGGTGCTCCTTTTAATAAAGCACCGAAACAAAGCATTAACACTCCGTGAACACATGTGATCCTCACATTGCAGCCATCCCCTCCGGTTGTCCCAATTTCTGTCACTTCGGGGCCTCGAGTTCCGGACAACGATATGTGTAAACAACTTTCAGGTATAATCAAGAAACAATAATTATCATCATGATTCAATAACATGTTCAGCTCTGAGATCATGGCACTCAGGACCAAAGTGGCAAGCATTAAGCATAACAAGTTGCAACAATGTCAATAGCACTAATAGAGGATACTAGGCACTATGCTCTAACAATCACGACATTATTACATGAACGAACTCATCCAATCCCTACCATCCCCTTCATCCTACAGCGTGGAATTACTCACACATGGATGGGGGAAACATGGATGGTCGATGGAGAGGCGTTGGTGATGACGGTGGCGATGATCTCCTCCAATTCCCTGTCCCGGCAGGGCGCCAGTTTAGGAAGTTCTGATCCCGAAATCGAGGTTCGTGATGTCGGCGGCGCTCTGTTTTGTTTCTCTGGAATATGACGAACCCCCCACCTGCGCGTTTTAGGGTTGAAGGCTATTTGTAGTCGAAAGGGGAGTCCGAGGGGGATGTGGGTGGACCACACCATAGGCTGGCGCGACCTAGGGGGGACCCGTGCCAGGGGGTGGTGTGGCCACCCTGTGGCTCCTCTCCTGGCCCCCTTCTGGCTCCCGGGGTCCTCCGGGGTGAAAACACCAATGGGCTCTTTTCTGGGCATTTTCCCGAAAGTTGATTTTGCTGCACAAAAACAAGACGCCAAGGTAATTCTGCCGAAAACAGCGTTAGTCTGTGTTAGTTGTATCCAAAACACACAAGTTTAGAGGAAAACATTAAGAAAAGTGTTCGGAAAAGGAGATACGTTTTCGACGTGTCGGGGTAACAGCCAAAAATTTCGTATTGACATAGTCATGCAATTTGGCGTCCCATGCAGCATAATCACGGACAATGGAACAAACTTTGCCGTAGGTGAGCTAGCCAAGTATTGTGAATGTGGCAGAATTCGGCTAGATTTAGCCTCAGTCGCGCGTCCACAGTCCAATGGACAGGCAGAGCGAATGAACAACTCAATTCTCCAAGGCATAAAGCCAAGGCTAGAAGCGCCCCTGCACAGAGCAGCTATGGCATGGGTATAAGACCTGGCATCCGTCTTATGGAGCATAAGAATAAAGCCAAACAGATCAACAAGTCAAACGGCATTTTTCTTAGTATATGGAGCATAAGAATATTACCTACTGACATCCTGCATGATTCTCCACGAGTACAAGTTTACGTGGAAGAAGATGCAGAAGAAGCGCATCATAACGCGTTAGATCTCCTGGAAGAGGAAAGAAAAATGTGCTACAAAAATCTGCCATTTACCAGCAAAACCTGCGAAGATACCACATCCGCAAGTTATAATCACGAGCCTTTCGGGAAGGAGATTTAGTGCTAAGGTTGGTACAGCCAAAGAAGCACAAGTTAGCCCCTGTTTGGGAAGGACTATTCGTCATTAGCAAGGCTATGAAGAATGGATCGTATTACCCGGTGGATATCCGGGATAGAGAAAAGGGTCGCAAAAGGAAAACACATCTGGATGACGAATTAGAAGAGAACAAAAGACCCTAGAGCGTCCAGAAGTTACACCCGTTTTATTCTTAGTCAAAATCCTCTTGTAAACACCATTTGTGATCATGAAATAAAAATAGCTGGATTTTTCACCAACTTGATGTTTGTGCATGAACCTCAATCCTCTTGTTTCCCAATAATCCTAATTTTTCACATACATATCAAAGTTAACACGAATTTTGCATGCGTGCTCGTGATTATAAATCTGATATCCCTTTTGCCCATAAATGGCTTAATGCTTAAATTTTCTTATTCGGCTTTAAGAGCTTTGTCTGATTGCAAAAATGTGTTGACTGTAGGTTAGGCATTACGGGCCCTAAGGAACGGCTCACGAATCCGGGTTTAGACAGATTGGTATTTACCTTGTTGCCTGGCATGATGATTCCGGTTTTAAGGATTGCCCGATGCCGAAAAACTAAAACCCATCGTTGCCGGATAACTCGAAAACCGGAAGCAAGCATTCACAGAAAACAGTATGATAAAAATACTAAGGAAAAATTGGAAGACAAAAGCGTAACTTTGCATTTTTCTTTGAGAAAGATAACCAAACAGATTTGGCATTACAAAAACATTCAAACTACAAGATAATGCAATTTTTTCTATCTTTTGCCTCGCTGGGCCTACTCCTGGATACCGTCATCGTTGTCGTCGTCTTCATCGTACGCGCCTGTATCTTCCGGCGTCTTGGGAACTTCTGAAGGGAATATGCCCGAGAGGCAATAATTGTCACACCCCAGTTTTTGGATTGTTGGACTATGCTCAAGAAGACAAAAATCAGGACCAACAATTTTTTTTATAACAACATGGTTGTTTCAAAAAACATATGTTTATGATCTAAAACATATTTGCAACACAAGTTTTGTTTCTTGATAAAACCAATACCAAATGTTTCTGAAAACATTCCTATTAATTTTTCCCTAATGTTTTCTTATTATTACTTGAGTGGATTTTTATTTCAAGACTTGGATCATTCTTGTTTGCATCTTAAAACAAACTTTTAACTTTGTTGGATCCAAGAAAACAAGTTTTCAAAATGATTTATAAAAGTTTTCTTTTAAGTTTTCTATAGAAAACAATTCCTCAAAATAAAGCCAAGTACTTGTTTTCTACACTTGTTTTCACTAAGCTATAAATTGTTATTTTATGATTTCTTGAAATTTAATAAATACTTGATATATGTACTACAAAACCACAAGCTTAGTTTTATTTTTGGACAAATAACAATTATGTTTTGTTGTTGTTTTTGTGGTATAAAATTAAGGCAGAAAAAGACATTTTTGAGAAACAGAGAAAAACATAAAGTATACATTTTTCCACATTGTTTTCATGGCCCTAAACTATTTCAAAATTGTTTTCAAAAGATGTTTATGAAATTATATAACATGTTTAACAAATACATACTTTGAAAACCAATTTTGGAAAGCAATTGAACCTTGAAAACAAACTCAACTTTTTATCTGTTTTCAACACTTAAGAAATTTCTAAGTTATAAGACTGAATTTTCTGAATTTTTGCAGGAACAGTTAGGGATACAGTTTTGCACTTTGATTTCTTGATGTTTCTTTGCAATTTTGGAAGCATGGCCTGACCTAACTTGTTGACTAGCATATGAACTCGAGCCAGCATGTATTGGATAGCTTCTAAAAGCCTTAGACATGAAGATAAGAGAGGAGAGAGGTGGTGACATGGAAAGGTATGGGCACACACATGTCTTTGACTTTTTGGTTTGCCACTTGCCCCACTTGCACCCAAGGGCCACCCCTGGCTTGCATCACTCGTGGCTTTGACCTAGGATACCCAGAGCACCATTGGGGAAATGACCAAAAACCCAGAGCACCTAATGCCAAAGGATGGCATCAACCTGAGATGTCCATCTTGCCCTTGCCCTTGCTCCCTCTGCTATAAAGGTCCAGAGACCCTGCCCTTGCGCCATGCACCTCCCACACTCCCTCACTACCTCCCCTAGTCGAGATCTACCCCGACCATAGCCCCTAGAGCGTGCACAGGACGAGCCCTGGCCGCCGGTGACCACCACGGCCACGGCAAGGCCCTGCCTTATACACTCCATCCCAACCCCTCCCTATACCCTAGCTAGACCCCCCACGACTCCCTGAACCCCCCAGACAAGTTTCCCTGCCCCCTAACCGTCGGAAACGCCGCCGCCATCCGTGGTCGCTGCCACGGGCACCGGCATCGCGCCGCCACCTGGAGCCGCACCAGTCGCCACCGTCACCGCCCCTCGGTGCCCTCGACCTCCTGCTACTACCCCTGCGCCCATGCAGACCCCTTTTCGAGCCCACGGTGAGCTAACCAACCGCGCCCTTTTCCTCCATTTCGGGACATAGGGAGATATATATATATATATATATATATATATATATATATATATATATATATAGAGAGAGAGAGAGAGAGAGAGAGAGAGAGAGAGAGGCTAGAGGAGGAAGAAACGCAGCGGACCGTTCGATCTGAGATCGACGGCCACGCTTGAACGCATCCCTTCCCGCACCCACGCTCGCGTGTCCGGCGCAGCTGGGCCGCGCAGCCGCTAGCTGGGTCGTGCCCTTTTCAAATCAGCCCGCCCTGCCCAGTGTTTATTCATTTAAATTTTAACAGGAACCTTGTTGTTTTACTTTGGACGTATATAAAATACTAAATGAGCAAAATAAAATCTAGAAAAATTCATGGGCCTAAAGTTATGAAATCTAAACCATGTAAAATTTGTGGATCTATGTTTGGACCAATATTTTGAACACAAGAATTATTTTGCCACAGACTGTCTATAAGAATGATTTGACCATAACTTTTAAAATATGTAACCAAATGGAACAAACTAAAATTTTATGGATAGGTACTGAAAAGATCTATCCAATGCAGTTGACCTCACATCAAGGTGAGTTATAGAATGAAAATGCCATCCAGATTAATAAAGGACCAGTAGGCTCTTCTATGATTTTTACAAGGAGTTTAAAAATGATTTTTTGGTATTGACTAGCTCTATCTTATCCTAGCTTAGATTAATTTTGGAAGCTCTAGATTTATTTTTCCGGACAGATGTAGAAACAACAGCTTTTCTGTTTTGTTTCCTGTGCATGTTTTTGGTTGAAATGAATTGGTGTTTGATTCTATTTTGTTCCTAGCTTGTATATAGTGGTTAGGACTTGTTTTTGAGATGTTTTCTTGTAGTACATCTACCTTAGAAAGTGTGTGCATGATTGGAAAACTCAAATAAAATGGAACTAGTTTTGTTGCTTTCTAGTTTTATTATTTTGGAATTGTGTGTGTAGATCTTTGTGTGTTTGCTTTAGTAGATTTTATGCTATGTTTGATTTGAGTCCAGTACCATTTTGGTACTGTTATTTTGATGTTTTTGTCTCTGTTAGTTTAGCATATCATGTTATAGTAAAGCATGTGTAAGCTTTGTTATTTATATGCACTAGTATTGTTTTCACTAGATTAAATAGCCTTATGTTATATATCTTGTATGCAAAGTTTGTCATGAGTAACCAGAGGCTTAGTACCTCTTTTGCCTTGGTATTAGTGGGCCCATAACCCACTGGTCCCATTGCATTTTGGGTTGAGGATGAAAATCCGCAACCATACACATGTAGGAAAATAACATGTTTTATTATGTGAGTGATAGGATATTTTCCACCATGGAAAGTAAATTGTTTGTTTTCACTTATGCAAGTGAGAAGTTCATTTATTATGTGTAAATAATAGTATGTTAGAGGTGATCTATTTGTTAGCATAATATTCCTGTGACGCCCCGAGATCGGACACTATGCAGATTTCAGCATTCCCGCCAAATCCGCATAATAACCGATTCCAGGTTGCCACTTATGATAACATTACAACAGTTCACGAATATTCCACAACAACAACAGAATAGATTTATACAAGAGGACTCAAACGAGTCAAGGATACAACTGATACAACTCAAAGATCCAAATAACAGCGGAAGAAACAACATAGAATCCGACTACAGACAAGATACAAATTGGACTAAGAGTCCTGAAGATAACCGAGAGCGTCCAATCCCTGCCCAGGCCAAGCCGGAGGGATTCCCAAGCTAACGTCGTCAGACTTCAAACCTGTTGACTGCAATGTTGAATATGCAGCCACGAAAGAGATTCGTGGGTCAGTACGGTTAAGTACTGGCAAGTGGATAAACCATACTCACAAGATACCGGCGTAGCCAGTCATCACAAGATACAAATACTTTGGGATCAACGGAAAGGAAGGGACTATTGCAAATAAGCGACAGCGGGCTGCACTAACCAACTACAGAGAGATACTACAACTTCCGGCTAACAGAAAGAAGATAAGATCGAGTATCGTAACCAACTGAAAGTAACTCCAAACAAACCCATCCTGGATCTCGCCCCTTATCCAAAGAAGCAATCCGAGGATAACTCACACAGTTGGATTAATGAATAATGGATCAGGTTGTTGTGTCAATAAGACTATTACTAGTCAAGTTATCATTAGTTAGGTGTAAGTTGTTCTGAGTACTTGTTAGCCAGTACTTTCACCAAGTCGTCACATAACCGCGGACAACACGGCTTCTCGAGAAGATTTATCCCTGCAGGGGTGTGCTCCAGTACCCGTACACACTCAAGCCACCAACTAAAACTCAGGTTGGCTTGACACGACCCAAACCATCCCTACAACCCATCCTAGGAGCCACGGAGCTATAAGGTCCCAGCCACGCAGCCGAATACTCAGCGCAGGTGTGCAAAACTCCCGCAGGACACAACACCCCGGCACTACAGGCCTCGCCCTATATGCATCATCATCATAAGTAACCATGGGGGATCCACCCATTATGCAAGGAGCAAATGGAACACCCGAACTAAGTGTGGCTCTTCGGACAAGCTGCAGATCAGGTCTAAGTCGAGGGGGGTCCCATACTACCACCCGGATGCGGTGAGCACGCTCATCATGGATCAGTAGACAAGACCCTTTTCCTATTAGGGTCGACACTAGCAGGCCTCAAAACCACTTAGGGCCTCCTGTCGGTGCCTTATCAGCATATTATTAATAACAGGCTGATTGATTAACATCGAGCCCCCAGAACATAATAGAAGTAACAACAGAAAGTAACGGGTAACAGACTCGCGCAAAACAACCCTAAGCATGCTAGTAAGACACTGGCTCAACCAAAGGGGTGATAGGAGTGGAGGTGAGGCAATATCAAGGTTAAGGGATTCATGTGATGGGTTCGTAACAGAAACAACTACTACTAAGGCTAGCAGAAAAGAACAACGGAGAGAATCGGTAACAAGTGATGAAAGGCAGCCATATGGCAGCAAGTGAGTATACTTGCCTGAGATCCCGCAAGGTAGCAGAACTTGTCGTTGCTCACATCATCTCAACGTCCTATCCGCGAAGACGCAACGAACCTCGAACAAACAACGGAATGCAACAATTACTACTACGGCAAAAGATCCAGCATGATCCTATTTTATATGCATGACATGGCAAGATGCAACCAGGGAAAACAACTCAAGCAATTTAATCGGAACCGGAGTCCGGAGAAATAGGAATTGGTTCAAGTTGTTTAGCTAACCATCAAGTTAAATGTTGTTTAGCATGGAAAACAATAAAGTAGATGAGTTAGGCAATTTAAATGGAATGGGGCAACAGCTGGAATTAATTAGCCCACACATTCCATGTGTTGTCATATAGATGAACATGCATAACAAGATCTAAGATGCACAAGATAAGATGCAAACAGAGATATGATTGGCATGAGCATGTTAAGGACATGAAACTGATTGGAAAACATATTTTATTTGTTTGATTTGGAATTAAAATGAATTAGTTATGAATTTTGGTAGTTTAAATTGCATTAAATAAGAGGTGAAACAATTATTCAATTTAATTGTTGCAAACCAGAAAACAAAGTGGATATTCAAGTGTGGCATGTGATTATGGATGGATTTCATGTTTGGAGTATTTAATTTGGAGCAACCATTTGCAAGTTATTAATTATGCCATTTAATTAACCAATTTAAGGATTATGAAATAACATTAATTTTAATTGCCCAAATTGCAAAACAAAGTTGATAAACAGAAAGTACATTGAATTTGGACTGAAAAACATATTTTATTTGGGTTAATTGAATTAAGTATGAATTACTTATGGAATTAACCAAATTTGAGAGAAATTGTTTAAATTTGAAATTTGAAACAATTTGAATTGTACAAAACAGAAAACAAAAGGCATATTTGAAAATCTCAGGAAATTTGGAGTGGAATACATATAAAGTTTGTATGATTTGGATTTATAAATTAGAAATTACAGCCATTTGAATTCTAGGGTTATTTCTGTAATTAAAACAGGGGCTAGAATGTGAAAGAAAAACAGAAACGGAGGGGCTCTGTGCTAATCAGAGGAAGGACAGGGGCCTCGGTGCAATTTCCAGATCCAGATCTGGATCTGGTCCCTTTTCTCACCGGGTCTGCAGCCAGCCCCTGCGGCTGACGCGCGGGCCCGAGGGCCACGCGGACACCGCAGCGTATGGCAGGTGGGCCGGGTGCGCGGCGGAAAAACGAAAAAAAGACGCCGTCCCCAGGGATCGAACCGTGGTCGCTGGAGGGCGCGCGGGGACCCTTTGCCACTGCGCTGTAACTGAACTTATGTTCAGAGTTGCAGTTGCAGTGACTTTCAGGTGAAGGACCCGGACTTGTGCTCTCGCGAAACTGACGAACGTGACACTGCCTCTGCGAACTGCAGGCACGCGAACGATCGGAGAAGAACTACTGCGGGGATGCTGCTCGATTTCGCGCCGTGGATGAGTGCAGTGAGCAGTTGCCTTGTGCGCTGGTGTAGAGAGGAGGGAGAGGGCAGGGACGGTGGGCTCACCGTGGTTTGCAGCGGAAGCAGCAGGTGGGGCGGACGGTGGCGTCGGTGGCGTTCGGTGGCGCGGGAGGGGGCTCCGAGGGCCTCTCCGGCCCGGTGGAGGCGACGAGGAGGGAGGCCGGGCCCCCGGGGTTCCATTCCCGGCCACGGTTGGCCCCGGAGGTGGCCAGGGCGACGGCGGGAGGCGAGGTCTGACGGCGGCGGTGGAGGTGGACTGGGTTCAGAAGAAGATGCAGAGGGGAAGATGGTGCAGAGGAACAGGAAGGCGCCACGGCGGGGGGATGAGGGTAGGGGATAGGCTTAGGGTTAGGGCACGCAGTGAGGTTCGTGGTCGAGAGCTTTTAAGGGGGGAAGGGCAGCTACTGATCGTCGATCAACTGCAGTGGCCGACGTGTTCCCCTCCGATGCCTGCCGTACGAGGAAGAAAGGATAGCTGGGCCTAGGGGAGTTGGGCTGTGGGTGGTAGGTGGGCCACTTGGCCTGCCTCCCCACAGCTCACCCCTTTCTTTTCCTTTTCTCTTTTTTTTGTAAGAGATGTGTGAGAGAGAGAGAGATAGAAATAGGGTTTGGGGTTTCTTCTTATTTTAGAAATAAATGTTGTTAATTTGCAAAACAGCAAATAAAAAGTAATGTTAACATTAACTTCAAAATTTAGAATATTAATTTGATTTTTAATGTGTTAGTTGAATTCCAATTAAGGTTTGATTTTTGGGAATTTTTGGAAATAAGCAAAGTTTTATTTAACAAATTCAAGCAATCATAAACATTATTTGATTTAATTTGTTTGCCAAATTTTTAATATTTAAACCCATATTGAAATAGGACTGATTTGATTTGGATTTGGTTATTTGAATTTTACCATTAGGGTTTTTTTAACAAAAGGGAGATTGTTATTAACAAGCAATTTGATTAAAACAACTGCAAATTATGGAAAACAAGTGAGTTGTTGTAGTTTGCAATTGTTAAATTGGAAATTTTTGACATGTGTGAAATTTTAAATTGTTTTGAATTGTTGTGATGCAAACATGGTGCAATGCAATATGATGCATGTGATGCAAGCAAACACAAACAGGTTACACCCCAGGTGTTACAGACGACACCACTAACAAGGGATTGCGCCCTCGCAATCCACCTGCTAACCCAGGAGGGGAAAGAGGTTCGACTATCGATTCTTCGTGCTCCCAGTTGATCTCCTCGACACCACTAACAAGGGCTTCTCGACACCACTAACAAGGGATTCTTGCTCGGAGTGACGACGATGTTCTCCCACCAGGAATCTTCCGATGATCGAACCTATTAGGTTAAAAGGCTCAGGAAACGTCCACCCACGTAGGATCCTAACACTTTGAAAGATAGACAAGGGGGGAAAACTCCAAAACAAATAAGATGGGAGGGGAAATAGAATAGGGATAAGGAGAAAAAAAGAATCCTATTGAGATGTTTTTCCAAAATAGTTTAGCAGAAATAGTTTTGACACTCTAGGAACAACGACCGTTAGCGAGGTTAACCTACAGGCTTTGCGGACCCGTTGCTTCGATAACCATTCGTATCGAAACAATCTCGGGAATCGGAACCAAGGCTCTGATACCATTTGTGACGCCCCGAGATCGGACACTATGCAGATTTCAGCATTCCCGCCAAATCCGCATAATAACCGATTCCAGGTTGCCACTTATGATAACATTACAACAGTTCACGAATATTCCACAACAACAGAATAGATTTATACAAGAGGACTCAAACGAGTCAAGGATACAACTGATACAACTCAAAGATCCAAATAACAGCGGAAGAAACAACATAGCATCCGACTACGGACAAGATACAAATTGGACTAAGAGTCCTAAAGATAACCGAGAGCGTCCAATCCCTGCCCAGGCCAAGCCGGAGGGATTCCCAAGCTAACGTCGTCAGACTTCAAACCTGTTGACTGCAATGTTGAATATGCAGCCACGAAAGAGATTCGTGGGTCAGTACGGTTAAGTACTGGCAAGTGGATAAACCATACTCACAAGATACCGGCGTAGCCAGTCATCACAAGATACAAATACTTTGGGATCAACGGAAAGGAAGGGACTATTGCAAATAAGCGACAGCGGGCTGCACTAACCAACTACAGAGAGATACTACAACTTCCGGCCAACAGAAAGAAGATAAGATCGAGTATCGTAACCAACTGAAAGTAACTCCAAACAAACCCATCTTGGATCTCGCCCCTTATCCAAAGAAGCAATCCGAGGATAACTCACACAGTTGGATTAATGAATAATGGATCAGGTTGTTGTGTCAATAAGACTATTACTAGTCAAGTTATCATTAGTTAGGTGTAAGTTGTTCTGAGTACTTGTTAGCCAGTACTTTCACCAAGTCGTCACATAACCGCGGACAACACGGCTTCTCGAGAAGATTTATCCCTGCAGGGGTGTGCTCCAGTACCCGTACACACTCAAGCCACCAACTAAAACTCAGGTTGGCTTGACATGACCCAAACCATCTCTACAACCCATCCTAGGAGCCACGGAGCTATAAGGTCCCAGCCACGCAGCCGAATACTCAGCGCAGGTGTGCAAAACTCCCGCAGGACACAACACCCCGGCACTACAGGCCTCGCCCTATATGCATCATCATCATAAGTAACCATGGGGGATCCACCCATTATGCAAGGAGCAAATGGAACACCCGAACTAAGTGTGGCTCTTCGGACAAGCTGCAGATCAGGTCTAAGTCGAGGGGGGTCCCATACTACCACCCGGATGCGGTGAGCATGCTCATCATGGATCAGTAGACAAGACCCTTTTCCTATTAGGGTCGACACTAGCAGGCCTCAAAACCACTTAGGGCCTCCTGCCGGTGCCTTATCAGCATATTATTAATAACAGGTTGATTGATTAACATCGAGCCCCCAGAACATAATAGAAGTAACAACAGAAAGTAACGGGTAACAGACTCGCGCAAAACAACCCTAAGCATGCTAGTAAGACACTGGCTCAACCAAAGGGGTGATAGGAGTGGAGGTGAGGCAATATCAAGGTTAAGGGATTCATGTGATGGGTTCGTAACAGAAACAACAACTACTAAGGCTAGCAGAAAAGAACAACGGAGAGAATCGGTAACAAGTGATGAAAGGCAGCCATATGGCAGCAAGTGAGTATACTTGCCTGAGATCCCGCAAGGTAGCAGAACTTGTCGTTGCTCACATCATCTCAACGTCCTATCCGCGAAGACGCAACGAACCTCGAACAAACAACGGAATGCAACAATTACTACTACGGCAAAAGATCCAGCATGATCCTATTTTATATGCATGACATGGCAAGATGCAACCAGGGAAAACAACTCAAGCAATTTAATCGGAACCGGAGTCCGGAGAAATAGGAATTGGTTCAAGTTGTTTAGCTAACCATCAAGTGAAATGTTGTTTAGCATGGAAAACAATAAAGTAGATGAGTTAGGCAATTTAAATGGAATGGGGCAACAGCTGGAATTAATTAGCCCACACATTCCATATGTTGTCATATAGATGAACATGCATAACAAGATCTAAGATGCACAAGATAAGATGCAAACAGAGATATGATTGGCATGAGCATGTTAAGGACATGAAACTGATTGGAAAACATATTTTATTTGTTTGATTTGGAATTAAAATGAATTAGTTATGAATTTTGGTAGTTTAAATTGCATTAAATAAGAGGTGAAACAATTATTCAATTTAATTGTTGCAAACCAGAAAACAAAGTGGATATTCAAGTGTGGCATGTGATTATGGATGGATTTCATGTTTGGAGTATTTAATTTGGAGCAACCATTTGCAAGTTATTAATTATGCCATTTAATTAACCAATTTAAGGATTATGAAATAACATTAATTTTAATTGCCCAAATTGCAAAACAAAGTTGATAAACAGAAAGTACATTGAATTTGGACTGAAAAACATATTTTATTTGGGTTAATTGAATTAAGTATGAATTACTTATGGAATTAACCAAATTTGAGAGAAATTGTTTAAATTTGAAATTTGAAACAATTTGAATTGTACAAAACAGAAAACAAAAGGCATATTTGAAAAGCTCAGGAAATTTGGAGTGGAATACATATAAAGTTTGTATGATTTGGATTTATAAATTAGAAATTACAGCCATTTGAAATCTAGGGTTATTTCTGTAATTAAAACAGGGGCTAGAATGTGAAAGAAAAACAGAAACGAGGGGCTCTGTGCTAATCAGAGGAAGGACAGGGGCCTCGGTGCAATTTCCAGATCCAGATCTGGATCTGGTCCCTTTTCTCACCGGGTCTGCAGCCAGCCCCTGCGGCTGACGCGCGGGCCCGAGGGCCACGCGGACACCGCAGCGTATGGCAGGTGGGCCGGGTGCGCGGCGAAAAAACGAAAAAAAGACGCCGTCCCCAGGGATCGAACCGTGGTCGCTGGAGAGCGCGCGGGGACCCTTTGCCACTGCGCTGTAACTGAACATATGTTCAGAGTTGCAGTTGCGGTGACTTTCAGGTGAAGGACCCGGACTTGTGCTCTCGCGAAACTGACGAACGTGACACTGCCTCTGCGAACTGCAGGCACGCGAACGATCGGAGAAGAACTACTGCGGGGATGCTGCTCGATTTCGCGCCGTGGATGAGTGCGGTGAGCAGTTGCCTTGTGCGCTGGTGTAGAGAGGAGGGAGAGGGCAGGGACGGTGGGCTCACCGTGGTTCGCAGCGGAAGCAGCAGGTGGGGCGGACGGTGGCGTCGGTGGCGTTCGGTGGCGCGGGAGGGGGCTCCGAGGGCCTCTCCGGCCCGGTGGAGGCGACGAGGAGGGAGGCCGGGCCCCCGGGGTTCCATTCCCGGCCACGGTTGGCCCCGGAGGTGGCCAGGGCGACGGCGGGAGGCGAGGTCTGACGGCGGCGGTGGAGGTGGACTGGGTTCAGAAGAAGATGCAGAGGGGAAGATGGTGCAGAGGAACAGGAAGGCGCCGCGGCGGGGGGATGAGGGTAGGGGATAGGCTTAGGGTTAGGGCACGCAGTGAGGTTCATGGTCGAGAGCTTTTAAGGGGGGAAGGGCAGCTACTGATCGTCGATCAACTACAGTTGCCGACGTGTTCCCCTCCGATGCCTGCCGTACGAGGAAGAAAGGATAGCTGGGCCTAGGGGAGTTGGGCTGTGGGTGGTAGGTGGGCCACTTGGCCTGCCTCCCCACAGCTCACCCCTTTCTTTTCCTTTTCTCTTTTTTTTTGTAAGAGATGTGTGTGAGAGAGAGAGAGAGAGATAGAAATAGGGTTTGGGGTTTCTTCTTATTTTAGAAATAAATGTTGTTAATTTGCAAAACAGCAAATAAAAAGTAATGTTAACATTAACTTCAAAATTTAGAATATTAATTTGATTTTTAATGTGTTAGTTGAATTCCAATTAAGGTTTGATTTTTGGGAATTTTTGGAAATAAGCAAAGTTTTATTTAACAAATTCAAGCAATCACAAACATTATTTGATTTAATTTGTTTGCCAAATTTTTAATATTTAAACCCATATTGAAATAGGATTGATTTGATTTGGATTTGGTTATTTGAATTTTACCATTAGGGTTTTTTTAACAAAAGGGAGATTGTTATTAACAAGCAATTTGATTAAAACAACTGCAAATTATGGAAAACAAGTGAGTTGTTGTAGTTTGCAATTGTTAAATTGGAAATTTTTGACATGTGTGAAATTTTAAATTGTTTTGAATTGTTGTGATGCAAACATGGTGCAATGCAATATGATGCATGTGATGCAAGCAAAAACAAACAGGTAACACCCCAGGTGTTACAATTCCTTAGGAGTATCATGCTAAGAAATGATTCACTCTTGTGTGCTAAATTAAATTGGTTGCAAATAAAATAATTCCTTGAGATTGATAGATTGTTTGTGAATAACTTAAAATTGAGTGTTTGGATTTTTGAAAAGGTTTATATAACTTTTCCTTAAAGTCATAGCTACTGGTTGTGTAGCTTATACCATGTTTTCTTGCTAGTAATTAATTAGGAAGAAACAGAAATTGCTAGAATTAATTTATGCATGCGTAATAAGCCGTGTCATAGAACTATTTTATTGTTTGTGCTTTCTAGCATATGTAAGATTTGTGTACTGTTATTAGGTACATTTATGATCATGACTTGCTTGTTTAGATTTAAGCATCATGGTAGCATTGTTTGCTTCTCTAGTGGCGAACTAGTGTCACCACTAGAATTTGTGGTTTGCTCTAGTATTGTCATTTTTATTTCATAAGTGTGTGAGTTTATTATAGCATATTTAGGAAGTTATTACTTCTGTTAGGATTCCATGAATTCTTTAGTTGCATGTGCCATGGTTGTAGGATATAGTTTTTTCTTATAGCATGCTTGTGTAGGAGTTCTCATACTAATCTGCCATTAGTGCAGTCTTGTTTTTATGCTTTTGATAGGAGTATCTTCTGGAGCGGTGATTGTGTTTTGGATTGTTTTCATGACTTGATTAATTGGTTTTTAGCTACTGGTTGTTTGTTAAATTTTCATGATTGATGGATTCCAAAACCTCAAGTAAACAATAATGTAGTAAATAAATAGCCTATTCTTTTGTTGTGTGTTTTACTTGTTGTTTGGATTTTGTTTGAGGGTTTGCCTTAAGAATGAGTGTTATACTTGTGTTATTGGTTGTGCTAAAGTATCCAATGAAACTAAAACGTCCAACAAATCGTGAACACATTAAGTGACGATTGCTTGTAGTAGATAATACCCACTGCCATGGGTATTGTCCTGCTTGTTGTAGTAACCTAACCCTTTGCACCCACAAGCTATATTCTTAGCTTTTATATATCTTGCTATGAGAATGGTACACCACTCCATATATGATATGTAAGATGTGGGATATGGTTTTCTAAACCATACATAGTGCCTGACGATAGTTTCGGACCGTGAGAGTTATGTGAGATAGTTTTCGCGTTATCTTTTCGAAAGAACTCGTAAGTGAGCGTTTGTTGCTGTATGTGTTGTTTAGATTAGTTGTTTGCCTTTTAGACCTGAGTGTGTGTCTTTTATTTCCTTTACGACGCTAGAACACGAAGAAGAAGAAGAAGCAGTTGTGGAGCTGTGCGTCAAGTTCAAGTTACTTCAAGGCCAGGGACACTAAGAGACTTAAGGCAAGCCATCCTGATGCTTGCTGATATTACACTTATCATTATCTATCATGCATGGTTTACCTCTGAAAAGTTCTACAAAACTTTGTTCTCCAAAAACTATTTTTGAAGTGAGTATCACTTCTATTAATATTATATATGCTATGCCATTAGTTACTACTTTGTGTTACCAAGCCCATAAGCCACCATACGGTATTTATTACCATCACAAATACTAGTCCCTAAGTGGACACCTTAAAAATTGTGTTTTTACAAAACAAAGGCTTTATGGAAAACCCGGGAAAAGGCAGAGTCTTATTCCCCGGAGGAATGTGGAAGTGGTCATTTTTGGGAAAAAACATGTTTTCAAAAATGACACATAACCTAGTCTTCGCCGGACAACCTTTACCATACTGCTACCCTACCCCAACATGGGCACGGGGCTTAACTGGAAGTTTGTCCTTGTTATTGTGTGTTCTATCTCAATTGCTATAAGGGACGTCGTACCCTCGAACCGAATGTCATCAAACCTCCCAATGTAGAGACATATAAAGTGTGGGATTAAGTTACCCTCCGGACGCATTGGTTGGGTCTCCTGTCATGGCGATGTGTGACATGGTGCCGGGGAGATTAAACTCGACTGAAGAGATAGGCATATTCTAGCTTGAACATAGTGGAAAGTTAGGATCAGTTATCTGATGTTTACATACTGTTGTTACAGTCCGTGGTTGTTCACGGCAGGTGTACTGGATCTGGTGGATGTGTACACCTCTGCAGAGTACAACTTTTTCGAAGAAGCCATGTCCTCGGATATGGACAGTTCAACGGCCATGTGGCTAGCATTGTGTCAATGTTTTCAAAAAGGTGTTGAACTCGGGAAGTTCGGAAGGAAGGAAATCTTGTACCGTGGAGGTACCGATGATAGAAAGCCACAAGTTATTTTACAAACAAACCAATGTTTTTGCAAAGAAAACCTTTTCTACTCTAAGCAAGAATTCTGGAAACTGATTCTAAGAAGTTTTGCAAAGATAAAATTCTCTCTTAAACAAAAGTTTAACAAAACCTCTTGTACATATGATATCTACAAGAGAGAGAAAAACTATATTATGTTCTTCTGAAGTATCTTCTTCAACTAAGATCCAGAATAACCTGATAGAAACTGTGGTGTCATCCTATATGAACACCATTGAGAGTGAACCCTATTTATAGCCTACCTATTCCACCATATAATCATACTTGCATATTTGGTAAGTTACATGATGGATGTCTTGCTGAGTGCATTCAAATGTACTCATTATGGTTTCGCCCCTGGTATCTACTTGCCAGACTTTGAGAAGGAGTCTCGGAAGAAGATCAACAAGGAGGAGTACAGAGCTGATGGCTTTGCGAACTAGGATCGTCTCCGGGTCAGCAGCCTGTAGGTGAAGGCGTGACTTGGGCTCTACCGCGTTATGAGTGTGTTTAGTCTTCCGCTGTGTGTGTTGTGTGTTGCCCTGCGTGGCAGCCGTTCAGGTTTGGTCAAGTGACCAAGTACCTTTTGTAAGTGTTTCTGCAACCGTGTAATGGATATTGTATCTGTGTACCAACTTGATATGTTGTTCACGACTTAATTCTTGGGATCGTGAATGTATACATATCGGGGGTGTCCTTGAACAGTGGTCCGAAGGGTTGGCCCTATAATAATAACATGGTTATTATCTATTCCTTGTTTATGATGAATGTTGATTTCTCATGCTAGAATTGTATTAACCGGAAACGTTGATACATGTGTGTTTAATAAACAAACAATGGTTCCTAGTAAAGCCTCTCTTTTAACTAGCTCGTTGATTAATAGATGATCAAGGTTTCCTGATCATGAACATTGGATGTTGTTAATAACGGGGTCATGTCATTAGAAGAATGATGTGATGAACACATACCCAATATCAAGATAACAATACGATCAAGTCATTTAGTTTATATTGTTATATCTTGCCTACGGAGTAACTTATTCCTTAGACCATGAGATCATGTCAATCAGTAATACCGAAAGGGTGCTTTGATGTCATCAAACGTCACACCATAACAGGGTGACTATAAAGGTGTCGTTAGGTATTCGTAAAGTGTTAGTTGAGGCTCATGGATCAAGAGTGGGATTTCTCCATCCAAAATGACGGAGAGATATACTCTGGGCCCTCTCGGTGATATCACATCGACACCGCTTGCAAGCACGTGACTAGGTCACAAGGATGTCATATCACGGAAACGAGAAAAGATTACTTGTCGGTAACGAGATTGAAAAAGGTATGATTGATACCAATGATCAGATCTCGGACAAGTAAAATATCGCGAGACAAAGGGAATTAGTTACGATATTGAAGGTTCACATGATCACGAGAGTCATCGTTGAATATATAGGAGTCATCACGGATATCCAGATCCCGTTGTTGATTATTGATCGGAGAGGAGTCTCGATCATGTCTATCTTATTTGCGAACCGTAGGGTGACACACTTAAGGTTTGATGACGCGATTGAGTGGATATGGAACATCGGAGAAAAGTTTGGACAACACCCGAATTGTTTCGGGGAATATTGAAATAGTCATCGGAATTGTTTCGGCGAATATTGAAATAGTTCAAGGTGGTATATGTTAATGTTTGATTAACAAATAGTTCAAGGGGAAAGTGTTAATGTTTGTTAATAGGATTAACAAATATTAAAAATAAATAAATGAAATTGTTTTATTTATTTATTAAAGAAAACCCTTGAATTTTGAGTTGGAATTGATGAGAGAATGAGTGGGTTGAGTGGAGACTCCACCCACATGATGATGGGAGAGGTGGAGGCAGCAAAAATTTGTGGGTGCCTGCCACTCCTTATAAAGAAGGGTTGGACCTCTCTCTCCATACAACTTGGTGTCATCTCTATCCTCCCGCTGATCCACCTCATGTTCATGCGCTTAGCGAAGCCATGAACGAAGTTTTCTCCACCACACCACGCCGTCGTGCTGCTGGTTTCCGAGGGATCCTCTACTTCCGTTGCCCCGCTGGATCGAGGGAACAGAGGTCGTCATCAACCGTACGTGTGACCGATCACGGAGGCACCGCCGGATTGCGGTGCACATCTTCTCGCTCTCGGGATCGGTGTGAGTACGACTACGCCAACAACGAGATTTGATCTCGTAACTCTTTGGGTCTTCGAGAGTATGTTCTTCTTAAGGCTCTCTCTATGCCCGTTTCTTTCATCTCCTAGATTAGATCTTGGCCTTTCGGGTGTCTCTCGCGTAGGAAATTTTTTGTTTTCTATGCAACGACCCCTTCAGTGGTATCAGAGCCGGATCTATGTGTAGATGTTTTTTACGGGTAGAACACAAATGAGTATGTGGGCGTTGATGATCATGTTATTGCCTCCTTGGGTATTTTATGATCTTAGTGGCATAGTAGGATGAAGCTGCCCAGACTAAGTTTACGTGTACTATGTACGCGAGAGTTGTCTCACTTGTGGCTAAGGGGGTGTCCGTTTCTCCTACTATAGTTAAGATCTAATCTATGAAGGGTTGTTAAAAATGTGTTTATCAACGTTATGGTTGATGTTTGTAGGTATGAATGGTTCTATCCTCGAAAGCCCTAAGTCACGTAAAATATGCAAAAATAAATTAGAGGTGTCTAACTAGTTTTTGTTGGACATGTGATGTGATATGGTCAATATTACAAATTTGATTATGAGATGATCTATTTTGTAAATTATTGATATACCGGAAGATATCCATATGATTGTCTTCTTATTGATGGACAATCAAGATTGGGGTGCCATGGTACTTGGTACCACTCCGGTGGAATGATGGAGATCATACCATGATGCACATGATGGAGATCAATTGCAAGAATGACCATATCATATCACGTTATCCTTTCATGTGATGTCTGTGATGTTAATCCTTTTATGCATCTTGTTTTTCTTAGATAGAGACGATAACATTATAAGATGATCCCTCTAACTTAATATCAAGATAATAATGTGTTCTTCCTTAAGTATGCATCACTAAGAAAGTTCGTCGTTTCGAGACACCAAGTGATGATCGGGTGTGATAGACTCAATGTTCGCATACAACGGGTGTTTTCAAGCCTAGCATGTACAGACATGGCCTTGAAACACACGCAATACTACGGTTCTACTTGACGAGCCTAGCATGTACAGACATGGCCTCGGAACACGTAAACGAAAGGTAAAGCATGAGTCATATGGATGATATGATGAACATGTCGATGTTCACCTTTGAAGCTACATCATCTCACGTGATGATCGGTTTTGGTGTGGTGAATTTTGTTCGTATAATCACTAAACACGACTAAGAGGGATGTTGTTTTTGAGTGGGTGTCGAATCTGCATCTCAACAAGTCCCTCGGGTGAACCCATAGGGTTTCGATTAGGAGAACCTGTAGGCGCTGGTGACGATCGTCGGCTAGACAGGGGCACGATTTACCCAGGTTCGGGGCCCTCGTAGAGGTAAAACCCTTAATCCTCCCTCTGTCGATCTGTATTCAAGAGTAGATCGGTTACAATGGGGGATTGCAAAAGTCGAGAGTATGATCTCGAGCTTAAGGCTTGGTGGTGCGATATTGCTTGTCCTCTCCTGGTGGTTCTCCTGGCCTTATATAGGTGGAAAGGTCTCAAATCTCACCCGGGAAGGACTCGAACTCTAACCCTAAGTCGGTTACAAGTTTCCTATCTTGACCCTCAAGGCTCTGCGGGTGGGCCAATACCGGGCCTTCTAGAATAGTCCAAGGCATCTCTTCTTGGGCTCCAGTCCTGGGCCTAGGACCGGTTATCCATACTCGACAGGTCCAAGGTCCATCCCTTCGTTAGTAGCCCCCGAGCGTTTGCTCGATTGGGATTTCCAAGTCAGGTAGCCGCTCAAAGTTTCGTCTTCCTTTCCTTCAGATGATCGTTTTAGTCGTTTTCCGATTGGAGGGCGTATACCCTGTGTGATGAGTTTTTATACCCGAGTATCGAGCGATGAAAGTGCCCGTGTTTTTGGCTATTTTCGCAGAAGGATACGGCTCAGCAGCTTGGCTCTCTCGAAAGATCAGGGCCAATTAATTGCATATAGGGCAATAACAATTCTGGCCTACCCGAGGTTATCATTGCGATTGGGCCGTAGAGGTCTTACCGAGTCGAATTTAACCTATAGGGGTACCCGGCGCGTCCGCTAGGATTTTTCTTCGTGTTGTTGACACGGAAATTTACCGGAGGACGCAGCTTGAGTGCGATTCCAGACCCTCAAGAGAGATCTTTTGGGTCTTACCTTCATATCTGAAAGAATATGGCATCCGGATGTGCCTAGTCGGCCGAACAATCCAGGTCTGTAATGTGTATACATCGTGTGATAGTGGAAGGAGCTGCACACCCGCGAGATCGGTCTAGAGATCTCTCGAGTAAGAAAATCCCTCCTGTTTCTGTATTTGAAGCTGTTTTGTCCATACAAAAGAGTTTTCGTGTTTGGAAAAATTGTTCGCGCCCATACGAAAGAAAATTTCGTGTCTAGGGTTCTTTTTATGCGGGAGTTTTTCCGTGTTTTAATCTTACCCATACGAAGTTTTGTTCGTGCTTGGGGTTTTACCTGAAAGATTTTCGGACCTGATGATGTTTGCCATGACGTCATAGCGCACTCTGTTTGCTCTGAATCCTCCCGATGGGACGGGACGACGTGTATACAGGATTTGTGGCCCACCTTGTCAGCTTTTTGACCAGAAACGAGACATCGTTTCCGGTTTTCCCGCGAGCCGCGCGCAGTAAATGCGCACGATCTTCTGTTAGGATCATGGCACGAAACAACGTTCACCGCCATTTCGTTTTGGCTTCACGCGTGGCCGCCACGATGCGTTCCACGTTGCTCGATGAGCGGCCAGGATTGGGTGACCCCATGCATAAATACGGTCCTTAGGTAAAAAGTGAAAACTTCCCGTCATTTGCTTTCCATCCTTCGTCTTCCCAGCCTTCATCTTCCTTGCGCCCATCTCCTTTCCTCTCAAGCTTTCACCAGCACCCATGGCGGGAGGCAAGAAACGCAGCGCGGCGGTTTCCTCCTCGCACGCGCCCGAAGATGTTTGTGCGGTACCCGCTCAGCGCTCCGGCGACTGCCGCTCCGCCAACACCACGCAGAAGAGCATCAAGGAGATTCAAAGGGAGGGACTACTGCCTCCCGGTGCCGAGAAGCGGGTTCGCCTCGGCAAGAAGGAAGAGGTACCCAATCCCCGCGCGAACGAGCGCGTGATCTTCGCGGATCATGTCTCGTGTGGGCTCTCACTTCCCCTCCATCCCTTCTTCGTGGCATTGTTGTATGTCTACGGCATACAGCTCCATGATCTCTGCCTCCGAACATGGTGGAGCACATCTCGTGCTTCATCGTGCTTTGCGAGTGCTTTCTTGGTGTTTGCCCGCACTGGGGCCTTTGGAAGGCCCTGTTCAAGGTGCGGGCTTTCCGCGAGAAATCACCGTGGAAACTGAGCTTGGGGAGACGTTGCGCACCGGCGGCTTCGGAATCCAGGCGAAATTGGACACCCTCTACTTCGACATGCAACTCATCGACTCCGTGCAAGGGTGGAGGAAGAAGTGGTTCTACGTCGTCGACGACAGTGCGGACGGAGTTTATGAATTCCATCTGTTTGTTGTCTTGAAGCGGCGAAAGTCTTGGGCGCACAGGCTCTCAGTCGAAGAGAGCCGAGTCGTCGCCCCTCTACTCGCCAAGGTTGCAGCGCTCCGCGACCAAACTGCAGGGGTTGCGCTGAACGGCTTGCATCTTGCGAGTCTGTTCCTTAAGCGCAGGATCCAACCCTTGCAGGCAAGGCCCTCTACCATGTGGGAGTACCAAGGAGCTGAAGACCCCAGCCGAGTGAGCCGAGAAGAACTCTCGAATGCAGAGTTTGAGAAGAAGATTGCGGCCATCACGAAGCTGAAAGTGGGCGAGTCCTTTGCTGATTGCCCAATCACAACTTTTGAAGCCTCAAATCCTCCTCCATCCGATGTAAGTTCAATGCTCTTTTTGTCTTTAACTTTCCTTTTCTTTGTTTGCGAATTTGTCGACTGAATTCCTCCTTCTTTTGTTCTCGTTCTCTTTTTGTAGAGCCTGGCAGTAGCAACTTGCTACCCGCCAGTTTCTGGTGAAGAGGCTTCGAACCAGTTGGCGAGCAACTTGGATGTCCTTGCTGACACCAGTGTTGCCGATGCTAGCTCGAGCTCCGACCACGGCTCTTCGGATGATGTGGAGGAATCGGGTAGCGATCTTCGCCACCGCAAGCGCCGCCGGGCGGGAGAAGATGAAGCTACTTCTAAGGTCAACTCCTTGGGTGGATGGTCCGATAAAGAGCCTCTCCTCGTGACTCCGCTGAGTGTGCGCACTCCTCTTGCTCCCAAGCCGACAATCCAAACCGCCTGGAATGCGGATATGCTGGATGACGAAGACGATTAGTAAGTTTCTTTCTCTCTTCAACTTTCTAGTCGAAAGGTTTTTGCTTGCTCTTCCTTATGCTGTTGTTTCTTTTTGTTGACAGGCTTCAGTGCATCAGCCCCGGCCAATTCGCCTCTTCTCTTCCTAAGAGGAAGGATGTTGTTGCGGATGAGACTCCAACTGCTAGGACTATCCAGAACTCGCCGAGTCCAGCTCCAACAGCTGCGGCTGCAGAGTACAGATTGCCTAGCTTTGCAGTTGGAGCCTCGACTTCGAAAGAAGTGTCGGGTAGTTCAGCTGATCCTCTCTGCATCGCTCGGGGCCAGGTAAGTTTTACTCTTCCCCTTGCATTATGTATTTCTGTGCATTTAGGATTTTTATCGGGTGCACGGCAGTGCTCCCGATGGGAGTAGCCCCCGAGGTTGTGGTCAATCGCTTGCGATTGGCCACTGGCTCAAGAACTTAGCTTTTTCCCTTCTCTTTATTTTATCGGGTGCACGCAGTGCTCCCGATGGGAGTAGCCCCCGAGGCTATTCACGATTGTTCACAGGCGTGAATAGGCTCAAACTTCTCCTTTTCTTATTTCTTCATCTTTTTGTCTTGCAGTCTCTCCTTGACTCCCTTGCGGCTATTGGCCGCTGCGTAACCTCGGCTGAGACTGATTGTGTGATCCTTCGGGCAGACCGCAGTCGGCTTGTCTCGGAAGGTAAACTTCTCCAAGGTAACTTGATCTGCTCCTTATATTTTTCCTTTCTGATCGTGAAAATTTCTTCGTGTTTGAATGTTACCGCTGTACAGCCCGAGCCGAAGTTCTGAGGGCCGAGAAGAATGATGCTATCACTCGGGTGAACACCCTCGAGGCTGAGTTGGAGGCTGCTCGAAAGGAACTAGAATCCTTTCGCAAGCAGTCGAATGACTTCGAGGGGAAGCTCGCTAATGCTCAAGACGCTCTGAAGAAGTTGGAGGAAGCTGGTGCCAAAAAAGACAATAATCTCGTCGACTTCCTTCGCCCTCTGGCCTTTGGAATTAATGTCATCTTTTTCAGATGTTCTTGGCGTTGCGCTGGAGCTTCCCGGGGTTCCTCGAGTGGACGCGGTGACGGATTCCCTCGCCCAGCTTCGGAAGCATGCGAATGGGATCAATTCCCTCATCGGCGATGCTACTCAAGTGCTGAGGCAACTCCATGAGCGCCTTCTGGTGGATGTCGTAGTTCCGCCTACGCTGGCGGTTTCCTGAAGAGTTTCCTGGAGGATGATATCCTTCAGGCCTACTCAGTTGCCCAATCAGAGTGCGGGGCGAAGACCGCCATCCAGTTCGCATTGGCGCACGGAGTCGAAGGCTTGGATGAAGCATACTCGAATCTTCCCGTCAATCCTTCCACGGGTAGAAAGGTAGCGCTTCGTCCTTTCGGCGATCCGGATGAAGTCCTTGGTCGGAAGTTGTCCGCCTTGCTTACTCGTGCCAGTCGCAAGGGGCAACCTATTCCGAGTGGCAGTACTTTCGCGATTCCATAGGGTAGATTTAGTTTAGGTTCTTCTTCTTGATGTAATGAACCTTGGGATGTATTCCCGTACTTCTATCTTTAATCAGAATGTTCTTTTGCTATCCAAGTTGTGATTTCTTGCGATTGATTGTTGTGAAGTTCTCCCGATGGGAGTAGCCCCCGAGCACCTGTCGAATACGTGGTTTATTTTATCGATTGGGGTGACTTTGAAGTGTTTCCTTAACTTGTGTATTTTCCTCTAGGAAATTGGTGCTGCCGCGGAATCGTCGAGTGGATGTGCTGCACGATTGGCTCCACTTGTTGCCGCTGTTAGCACTTTTGCTTCTCTTCGTGACCGTGTCACGGATGGTGAACGCAAATTTAAAGCTTTGCGCGGAGTGGCTGATGTGGCCAAGTCAAAGCAAAAATTTGCGGCTGAACGTGAACAGTTTGTGATGGAGGAACTTGCAGCCGTCGCCAAGGATATGCTGTGTAAGCACGTGAGCCCCCTAGCGTTTGGTTTGACTGCCTTTCTTTCCTTTGTTGACTCTCGGTAGCTTTCTTTGTAATTGTTGAGCCTGATGGTCAACGCGAAGCGCATTGGGTGGATAACCTGCTTGCTCATGAAGCTGGAAGCTCCAAACCACATGCGAACAACTTCTGATCGGACCGTAGTCGAGGCTTTGTTCTACCTACGTTGAAGTATCAAGTAGTCCAGGCAAAGATACTCGTAAATTCCTGCCATGAGGCCTTGATTGCTATGAACTTCGCTTTCTATTCGTTGGAGAGGGGTCCAGAAGATTTGAGCCATCTCCTCAGAACTTTCGGTCGAGAAGGTGAAATTCGCGAGTGCGTCCGCAATCAGATGATTTGCATGTCCGTAGTAGCGCTTTCCTTCGTCCGACTGTGGCATCCTGGGGTTAATTTCAACTCTGTAGCTATGCTCCCCAATGGTTCAGTCGATATGGCCCCTCATTATAGAGTTATTCGACCTGCAACGGAGGAGATTATTCGATTGACCTCGGAAGAGGTTGATCGGGTATTAGCCGAGGAAAATGATCGTCTCCATATGTAATCGAAGGATGTATGTATCATGTTACTTTGTATAGTTGTCTCAAAACTTTGTAAGGTGTCTACCTTGTTTATAACTTTGTATATGAAAATTTTCATGTTATGCTAAGTTAGGTGCAGCCCCCGTGTATTTGGGGTGTATACCTGTTATTTAGCGTGTAAGGATAAAGAACTCGAGTAGTTATGGTTGAAAAACCATGCATTTTATTGAAATGACTGAGAAGTCATCTGTTTCTTTTGAGCTACAGGATGGCTAATATAGCCTTATTTTTGCGGGTAAAAATAAATCTAAGGATAGAACTTGCGGAGGTGCGCAATATTCCATGGGTTGGAGTACATGCCACCAGTCGTCGGGTTCTTCAGTCGATAAGCGCCACCTGGGATAACTTCGTGTATTATGAAGGGTCCCTCCCATGGTGGTTCGAGCTTGTGCCCTTCCTTCTGCTTGGGCCGTAGCACCAAATCTCCCACCGCGAAGGCTCTGTGACGTATACGGCGACTGTGATAGTTTCGCAATGACTGTTGGTATACTGCGGATCTTGCAAGTGCAATATCGCGTATTTCGTCGAGTGCGTCCATAGCTTCCGCGAGTGCCCTGTTAGAGGTTTCTTCGCTGTAAGCAACGACCCATGGGGCGCTGAATTTGACATCCTCGGGAAGGACTGCTTCAGCCCCATATACCATGAAAAATGGTGTGTATTTTGTGGATCGATTTGGGGTTGTGCGGAGGCTCCATAGCACGGAGGGTAGCTCTTCTTCCAAATGTCCCGCTGCTGGGTGTAGGCGGTCGAGTAGTTGTTTCTTGATGCCAGCTGAGACCAATCTGTTAGATCGTTCGACCTGGCCGTTGGTTTGCGGATGAGCCACTGAAGCGAAACTGAAGGTGATTCCTTTTTCTTCGCAGATCTGATGTGTTTCCTTGGCCGTGAAATTGCTTCCATTGTCGGTGATGATGTTGCGTGGTATGCCAAATCTGCACACAATGGAGTCGGGGAATTGGACAGCGTATTGGGCGCTAGCCGAGGTAACTGGCATTGCTTCTATCCACTTCGTGAATTTGTCGACTGCGACGAGCAAGTGTGTATACCCTTCGGGTGTAGACTTGCGTAATGGTCCTACCATTTCTAGCCCCCATTGTGCGAAGGGTCAGGCGATTGGTATCATGTGTAGCACCGTGGCGGGGGCGTGTGGTTTGGGCGCAAACCATTGACAAGTGTTGCACCTGTCGACTAGGTCCTTTGCGTCTCTGGGTGCTGTGAGCCAGTAGAATCCTGCTCGAAAATCTTTGTCCACAATCGCCTTCCGGCTGGCGTGGTGTCCGCAATCTCCTTGGTGTATGTCTTGCAGCAACTCTTTTCCATCTTAGGGTGCTATGCATCGTTGTAATATTCCTGAGATGCTCTGTTTGTATAACTCTCTGTTGAGTACCCGAAAAGATTTGCTGCGTCGTACTATTTGTCGAGCCTCGCGAGCGTCTACTGGGAGCTGTTTGGTGGACAAGTAGTCGAGGTATTTCTGCGTCCAGACTGGCTCGACCAGAAAAACTTGTCTTGAAATATTATGTTTGATCTCGATGATAGAAACTTGCGGGCTGACTTCTCTCTCCAATGTTGCGGGTGATCCTACAATCTTCTTGACTTTCACTGATCGTTTGATCATCCTCTCGAAGTATATTCCTGGCGGTATGGGTGTATTTGTGGACCCCATGTTTGCCACCCTATCTGCTTTTTCGTTGCTGGATCTTGCAATGTGTTTCAGCTCACACCCTTTGAAACTCCCTTCGAGTAGATTATACATGTCTCTATAGGAGATCATGTTATCCGCGATGGCGTCGCACTCCTTCATTGTATGTTGCACGATGAGGTTGGAGTCGCCATAGATCATCAATCGGGTGGCTCCACATGCAATTGCCATCTTCATGCCATGTAGCAGAGCCTCGTATTTTGCGTCGTTGTTGGATGCTGGATCGTCGGGTGGAAAGTCCAATCACAGGATGTATTGCAACTTATCCCCTCTGGGTGATATGAGGACGATCCCGACTCCAGCTCCTTCGTTTCTTTTGGACCCGTCAAAGTACATGATCCAGTTACTCGTGTATTCTGGCGGTCCGGGAGTTTGCAACTCTGTCCACTCGCTCAGGAATTCTACGAGTACCTGTGACTTCACGGAATTGCGCCCCGTGTAGATGATGTCCCAGGCGCCTAGCTCAATGCTCCACTTTGCTATTCTTCCGGATGCCATTGGATTGTTCATGATGGTACCGAGTGATGCGTCGTTTAGCACCGTTACGGTATGCTCCTGGAAGTAGTGTTTGAGCTTTTGAGCAGTGAGGACGCCCCCGTATGCAAGCTTCTGGTAGTGAGGGTATCGTTGTTTGCACGGCGAAAGCACCTCACGGATGTAGTAGATTGGCCTTTGAACTCCATAGTCCTTGCCTTCCTTCGGTCTTTCGACCACGATGGCCGTGCTGATGACCTGGTTTGTTGCGGCTAGGTATAGGTACAATGGCTCCCTTTCTTGTGGTGTAGCCAGGATACACCTGCTCTGTAGCGTTCTCTTCAGATCTGCGAATGCCAGTTTTGCTTTGGGTGTCCACTCGAATTTATCTGTCTTTTTCAACAGCTTGTAGAAGGGTAATGCCTGTTCGCCTAATCGCGCAATGAATCTGCTCAAGGCGGCTAGTCGCCCTACGAGCTGTTGCACTCTGCGAAGATTGGTGGGTTCCTTCATTTTCAAGATTGCTTGTATCTTCTCTGGCTTGGCCTCAATTCCTCTGGCGGATACCAGGTACCCGAGAAGTTGTCCTGCTAGGACGCCGAAGACACATTTTGTCGGGTTGAGCTTGATCATGTATGCGTTTAGAGCGTCGAACGTTTCTCTGATATCCTCGAGGAGTGTGTCCTCCACTTTGAGTCTTGATGACGATGTCGTCAACGTACACTTGTACGTTGTTGCCAATGAGCTTGGCGAGACATTTTTGCATGTAGCGCTAATCTGTTGCGCCTACGTTTTTGAACCCGAAAGGCATTGTCATGTAGCAGTATACACCATGAGGTGTAATGAATGCTGTCTTTTCCTCGTCTTCCTGTTTCATCCTGATTTGGTTGTATCCCGAGTAGGCATCTAGGAAGGAGAGGTGTTGGCAGCCTGCAGTGGAATCCACGATCTGGTCGATCCGCGGGAGGGGAAAGTTGTCCTTGGGGTAGTGCTTGTTCAACGACGTGTAGTCGATGCACACGCAAAGGATGTTGGTGTTCTTCTTTGGGGCCAGCACTGGGTTTGCCAGCCAAGTGGATATTTTTATCTCCGTGATGAATTTTGCTGCGAGCAGTCTATTCACTTCTTCTCCAAGCGCTTTCTGCTTGGGCTCTAAGAACCGTCGGGTGGTCTGCTTGATGAGTTTTGCGTCTTTGTATACTTCGAGTGAGTGCTCGGCGAACTCCCTGGGTATTCCTGGCATATCTCAGGGTTGCCAAGCAAAAATTTCCCAGTACTCACGGAGGAGTTCGACGAGCGCGCTTTCTTATGCTGGCGAGAGGGTCGTGGAGATCATCGCCGTTTTCGCAGAATCTGTCGAGTGCACTTGATGTTTTCCCGTGTCGCTGTTGGCACTTAATTCCAGCTCTGGTGCGTTCTTCTTCGTGAGGGGCATCACAGAGTGATCCGTGGTTTTTGCTATCTCCTCCAGTTCTTCTTGCATCCCGAAATATTTGGTGATCTCGTTGAACTCGATGTCGCACTTGTTGGATTTTTGGAAATCTTCATCGATGGTGATTGTGCCATATTCCCCAGGTAGCTTGAGCTGTAGGTATGCATAGTGTGGTACTGCCATGAATCTTGCGAACGATGTTCGACCAAGAATGGCGTGGTACTGTGAAGGCCAGTCGACTACTTCGAAGTCGAGAAATTCTCTCATGTAGTTTCGTCGATTGCCCAACACTACCTCCAAGTTAATTGTTCCGAGTGGGCGGATCGCCTTTCCTGGAACTATCCCATGGAAGGATTTCTCTGATTATGCAAGTCCCTCCATGTTTCTGTTCATCCTACGGAGTGTGTCCGCGTAGATGATGTTGATGCCGCTGCCCCCGTCCATGAATACGCGAGCTAGTTCGTCATTGCCAATTTGTGCTTGGATTACCAGGGCAGCGTGTCCTGGTCGATGGACTCGTCTGGGGTGGTCTTCCTTGGAAAAGGTGATCGGTTGGTCCGCCATCTTCAGGTATTCGGGTCTTCCCGGTGGAGTTTGCACAGCCATGCACAACTATCGTGTGTTTATCTTCTGAGCCCTGCGGGATGGGCAAACCTTTTGTATCATCCTAACAGTCTGGCAGGGTTCGGGTACCCGCGTTGGTGATGGGCGGCGCAGGTAGTGCGGCTAGCACCACGTTCTGGTTTCCTGGTGGACGCAGGGGTTGTGGCTGTTGGAATCCTTGGTGTCCTCCTCCTGGAAGTTGCGGGTAGCCTTGACTAACTGCCGTTCTGTTCTTTTGCAAAAAGGCCTCGTGAATGTCAAGGAACTTTCGGCAATCCTTAAGAAGGTGCGTTGCCTTAGTTTTGCATGTGCGCTTATCTGTAAATAGATGTAGTGTGTAGTATCCATCAAGGTCCTCCTCGGGAGTTTTGTCTTCCGCCTTTGGCTTCCATTCGCGATTTCCACGGCGTCCGCTATCAGGATTTCGTGCGAATTCTGCTGCTACTAGTTCTTCTCGGTCGTCGTGATCAAAGTACTTCCTTCTTTTCTTTCGACCGTGGCGGTCGTCTTCGGGTGCGGGCGAAGATGCCCTCTCGTTGCGCACTGAGTCCTCTCCGTTAGCCCATCTATCGTCTATGATCATTAGTTCTCCAATAGTTTTGGGTGCGGCTCGTCCCAGTTCTTCTCTGAAAGCAGTTCGTCAAGCGCC
Organism: Alopecurus myosuroides; assembly: GCA_028641055.1. Classification (NCBI taxonomy): domain Eukaryota; kingdom Viridiplantae; phylum Streptophyta; class Magnoliopsida; order Poales; family Poaceae; genus Alopecurus; species Alopecurus myosuroides. Next base: position 48,666,839 of record CM054063.1, on the reverse strand, counting down.
CTTTGCGAAAGCTTCGACCTCTACTTCCTCTGATATGTTTCCTGCGGTGTTCCTGAGCGTGGTCCATCGCTGGATATATTCGCGAGTGGACTCGCCACTCTTCTGCTTGCAGGCTCGCAGTTCCTCGATGGTCTCCGGTCTTTTGTATGTTGCTTGGAAATTTTCGCAAAAATCGAACTGTAAATGGTCCCATGATCTGTAGCAGGACTTCCGTCTCGCTTCCAGCCAACTGCATGCCACTCCTACCAAGTGTAGGTTGAGGTACTGCATAGCCGTGTTCTTGTTCCCACGTTGGCATTTTACTGCCGTGAGGTAATCCGACAGCCATGACGAAGGTTCGAGTGAACCATCGTATTTTGTTACTTCCGTGCTGAGTTTGAATCTTTTGGGTAGAGGCGCCTGATGCATGTAAAATGCATACATGAACTTCGCATGTTATTACTTGTTTTTCCTACATATTAGCAACTTATATTCATGTTTTATAATGATTTGGGGGATTTTCTAAACAATCCCCCTTCTTTTGGTTCTAACCCTGTTTTTTCAGAAAACGTACTTTTTAGTGTTTCAGACTTTCGGGAGCTTCGGGACTCCAAAAAGGGCAAGGCCAAAGAGCACGGTTCAGAATTTTCGAGACGAAGACCATGGGCCAAAGTAGAGGGCCAAAAGGCCAACCAGGTGGCAAAGAGGACCCTCCACGCAGCCAGATTCCTTGGCCACGTGAGAGGCCCCCTTTTTGCCGCCGTGGCTCCGATGCCGTCGATCTTTCTTCTCCCGAGTGTCTCGTGACCTAAAAACGACTATATAATGGGTCCCCTGGCATTTTCGAGGAGGAGGCGGCGCCGAGAGACGAAACCACGAAACAGAGAGACAGAAGGCTGCCGCCGGAGAAGATCGGAGGGGGGAAACGCCGCCGAGATCACCCTCGGAGGGCTCCACCGCCCTCCGGCGTGTTCATCATCAACATCTACAGCAAGATCAGCTCCATCTCATCACTGTAATCCCTTGGCAAACAAGATGTATGATGCAATACTATATTCCCTTGATGTATTGTGTCTCCCCGTCTATGTTTGAGTAGTGAATTGTTCTTGGCAATGGTGAAATAGTTCGTTGATTGGTTGCATACAAGTTTGTTATCTTCTAAGATTGTCTTTATGTACAATATATGAGTGCACGCATATGTTGGGGAATGCATGTAAGGTGATCACCGGTAGCATAATAGAGTGGTGGTGACTTGGGAGTGACAGTAACCTGAGACCGAGCCACAAAGTTAAGTTATTAGGGGATATATATAGGGGACCTTAGAACGTAAGGCTATGGTGGGACTTTATGTCTTAATCAATGTTGTGCAGTCATTTACTTGGCCACATGATCCATCATAAGGGGTTGTAGATCATTTACTTGACTATACCTATTCATGGCTCCTTCCTAGAAGAAACAACTAAGACTAAAACATGTGCTTCACTAATTGTGACAACCACACGAACGAAACACCTATTGCTAGAACACTTTCTCCCTTGAGATACTTGAGATATTTGATGCTTGCTACTTGTGAAACTTGCTTAGAAACTTGCTTTAGAAACTTGCTTTAGGATTACTTGCATTTTAAACTTGCTTCACTAGTTACTAGACAAACCACACTCCACGTCACTTGCTTTTAATTAGTTAGTTCCTTTTAGTAAAACTTATTGCTTTGCATAAACAACCATATAATAGGGTTATAGGGCTTTAGAGAATAGATAGCTTACCTTCAGCTCCTCGTGGGTTCGACACTCAAATACTTATCAAAAGGTACTACAATTGATCTCCTGCACTTGGGAGTCATCAAGCACTTTTCTGGCGCCGTTGCCAGGGAGCGTTGTGCTAAGCTTTTATTCTTGTTTGTAGTGCATACTAACATATAAACCTAAAACACACAAAAAAAATTATAAAATGGAAAACAACCAAACAATTTTAGAACTGTATAATATCTACCTTGAATTAGGACATGAAGTGTTTGAGGAGAAATTGAAAAATTATTTGCACAACAATCATATTTGTGGTAGTACTAATTCTTTGAACACCTTTATTGCTAAGGAAAACCTTGAGCTTGGGGAAGTTTGTCTTGATGAATATGATATTTTTAGTCCCCCTACTATTGAGGATAAAAATGATATACTTGCTGATTCTATGGAAAGTTTTAAGCTTGGGGAAGTTGGTTTTGATGTGCATGATATTTCTAGTTCCCCAAGCTTGGAGGAGAAAATTCACTTTGATGATACTATGCCTCCTATATATGCAATGAAAATTATGAATGTTTAACTCCCACTATCACTAATGAGGATTTTACTTATGTGGAGAGTAGTGATTCTTTTATGCATGTGGCTCATGATAAGAATATTTTATGTGATATTCATATTGTTGAATCTATTCATGACGCTACTGAATATTATTATGAGAGAGGGAAATATGGTTACACATATTTCAACAATATTAAGTTTCCCCTATTTATGCTGAAAGTATTGAAGTTGCACTTGATCTACCTTTCTATGATTGCTATTATGTGCTTCTTTTATTTGTTTCATTGCAAAATGCCAATGCATAGGAAATGGGTTAGACTTAAAAATAAATTGTTTAATATTTTTTTGGTGTGTTCCTTATGCTTTAATTTCCTATTCGGTTTGATTACACATTTATGTCTTTACAACATGTAAAATGCCTTTGACTACTGTTATGTATCATTTAGTTTAAGATTTTCATTTTATAAAAAATTTGGGAAAGTAAATGAGAAGGATGAGTAATGGAGAAGTTGGGGTCGACCTTCAACATTTGTTGTTCATGCCAACGAAACCATTGCAAAGTCTCTATCATTAAAACTTTTTCCAAAGCTAAAAACAATAAAAATATTAGTTCACTACTGTAACATCACTTTTCTGTCTTATTTCTCATCTTAAATGGCAAGAATAATCTTATATGAGAGATAGGATTAAACAATAGTAATTAGCTGTCAAGAAAACAGATTCCTGAACTTCACTGCGAAAAATGTTTAAAATCACAGAAGTGGAATTTTTACCTGGTAATTTACGACAGAAATATTTAGTTATCACTACATATTTCGTTAGTTTTAAGTTTTCTGATTTGAGCAACTTAAGTGCCTCTAAAAATTCACTCTTTACGGGTTGTTCAGTTTTTGGCAGATTATGTCTTTATTTTGCATTGCTCTCATTACTTGTGTTTTGTGTGGTTCTTTTGATCAAGGAGAAATGCACAACTGTAGTAACAGTAGTTTATATTTAGAATCAACTCATGATGTGTCTTTGCTATACCTATGTGGATTTTATTTATGGAGGCACTAACACCTCTAATCAAGTTTTATGTTGAGATTTGTGTAAGAAGAATTTTTCAGGAGGAAGAGTTGAGTGAGATGAACACAGATCAAGAGGGACAACCAATCAAGATTGGGGATGTACCCCTGTGCTCACCCTAAATGTATCAAATAAGTACAAGAATCCAAGCTTGGGGATGCCGAGCCACCTCACTCTAACCATCATGATGTTAAGTAAGTAAAGCCTAGCTATATGGCTATAAAGAAAGCGCTTTACGGGAGGCAACCCGGTTGTTTTTGTTTGAATTTTCCTAGTGTCCTCTTTCTGTCTCAAGAGATTAGTTTTTTTTTGTTTTAATTCTGGAGTTTTCAATAAAGAGTCAAGTCAAACCCATTTGTACTTATAAGTTGCTATCCTAGTGCATGAAATTTCTGTTTCAGCACGAGTCTGCTCACCGTATGATTTTACGTTTTTTATTGGTATGTCTGATTGAGCTAATTTTTCAGTATGTTCTGCAACTTTTCATCCTCTGTAAGCACAAAAATTGGCTTAATTTTGTGACGAGTCTAGCTTAGGAAAAACGTTCGTTTTGCTGCTGCTGCTTTTCTGGACAGATTTTGCCTTCTTTTGTTTTATGCGCTCTTTGGGCTTGAGAATCGAATTTCCATGATTCTTTCAAGCAATAGAGTGAACATACAACATAATGAACCTTATTGTCTATCTAATGGAGCATTTGATTCGGAATTTTGCACGGCAAGCATGTGATTTGTTTGTCCTTGCTAATCTCACCCCACAGAAAAAGAATGGGAGAAACATGTTTTGTGAAGTTTGTTCACAGGGAATAGAGGAGCTGCGCCCCAAGACATCCAAGAATGGTGAAATCCATAGGATTGGGGATGTGATGAACACCCCACTGGAGCTACACTCTTTTGGTTAGCACACGTCTACTTTTTGTTTTTCTAAGCAAAGCATTTATCGTAGAGACTTGAAGCGTCTAGTTTTTGTTTTTATTTTTATTTTGATAAGACCACACACATCATTTTATATGAGATTGAGCTACTGGAGTTTGGGGTTGGAATTTATTGGATGCTAGTATTTTGACTTGGAATAGGGATGCCATGGTCGATTGGAAGATCTACATATGTTTGCATGATTTATAGGCTTTTTATGTGTAGAAATTTGCAATAATGTTGTCTTGAGCTATCTCTTATTCGTGTCCTTGATGTTAATTGCTGGTTTATTTAGTTTGTCATGAAATGAGTAGTTCTATGGACATATGCATGCATAGTAGCTGGTCAACTATCTCCCTCTTTCTAGCCAAAAATTTAAAAATTCCAACAAGTAAAAACTTGTTTCCAACACTCCTTAGCCAAGTATTTCCAGTGAGTCCACCATATCTTCCCATTAGCTTCATTTATATTCCGAGTATGTTCACCATGTTATTGTGTTATTTATGTTCTAAATTAAGATATTCACTTTATTAATTGTCATGGGTTGAACTTGGGATAGGACTCTCACGAACTTTTGAAGGCACACTTTACTTTTTATGCATCTAATAAACATGACCCAATAATGGGAGCCACAAGTTTTGCGTTTGACAAGTGTGTGGTTGGGAGCTAGCTATAAACGTGTATCACCGGAAAGCTTTCAACATTGCACAAAAATTTACATTTGGTTGATATCATGTACTTTTGTTTTTGGACTCCTGCCATGCCGAAATGAAATAGAGGAATAGTAAGTTTTGATGAGTAAGTATCCATATGACTAGAGAAACGCATTGAGCCGCTAACCCAAGCCATGCTTGATCATGGTGGAAATTTACTTACAGCTAGAGTGGACTCTACAAACACATCCTACAATAAAATAAGAAGCTATGCATATAGTGAATGAAATAAAAAAAGGATGATGAGTCTACTCCGTTTGTTCATCTTGTCATTGTGACATGGGCTGGTTTCCATGTCATGGGGGCAAGAGGTACCTCTTTGCGGTTCTCTATGATGTCATTAATACTTATTATGTGTACAAAGCTTATTAGGAATCTTAAGTTGAGTAATCATGGAGTAGGTTTTCACACTCACGGGTCATGAGGCATTCAACTAACACCTTGTCATTCACATTACTTTAACATTCACCATTTAAGATGCTAGTGATAAAGGGGCAATGAGAGTCCTAGATCAATGGATACCACATTTCAATTAGTAATTTTAGTTGAATAATTTAGAGGCTAAATAAGACTTGATCATGTTTTACCTCTACTCAATTTTCTCCAAAGTGTCCACCATATTTTCTATTTTCCATTATGGTATTCTTTGACCAATATAGGATTTTACTTTTCATTTTGTGTATGCATTTGGTCCATAGTGCTTTTATTTGATTATACACTTTGTGAACTTTCATGAAGCATCTTTGCTTGCATATTTGATATTTCTTACAACATGAATTGTATATTGCTACTAATTTCTAGTATTAATCATTTGATTATATGTAGCATGAATAATCCTCCTTGATATCCCATGATTGTTTCAATATGCAAAGTCCATGTTAGTTTTATCACCTTCATACTTGAGGACGAGCATGGGTTAAGCTTGGGGATGTTGATGCATGTAAAATGCATACATGAACTTTGCATGTTATTACTTGTTTTTCCTACATATTAGCAACTTATATTCATGTTTTATAATGATTTGGAGGATTTTCTAAACAATCCCCCTTCTTTTGGCTCTAACCCTGTTTTTCCAGAAAACGTACTTTTTAGTGTTTCAGACTTTCCGGGAGCTTCGGGACTCCAAAAAGGGCAAGGCCAAAGAGCACGGTTCAGAATTTTCGAGACGAAGACCATGGGCCAAAGTAGAGGGCCAAAAGGACAACCAGGTGGAAAATAGGACACTCCACGTGGCAAGATTCCTTGGTCGCGTGAGAGGCCCCCTTTTTGCCCCCGTGGCTCCGATGCCGTCGATATTTCTTCTCCCGAGTGTCTCGTGACCTAAAAACGACTATATAATGGGTCCCCTAGCCTTTTCGAGGAGGAGGCGGCACCGAGAGACGAAACCACGAAACAGAGAGACAAGAAAGCTGCCGTCGGAGAAGATCGGAGGGGGGAAACGCCGCCGGGATCACCCCCGGACGGCTCCACCCCCCTTCGGCGTGTTCATCATCAACATCTACAGCAAGATCAGCTCCATCTCTCCAATGTAATCTCTTGGAAAACACGATGTATGATGCAATACTATATTCCCTTGATGTATTGTGTCTCCCCGTCTATGTTTTAGTAGTGAATTGTTCTTGGCAATGGTGAAATAGTTCGTTGATTGGTTGCATACAAGTTTGTTATCTTCTATGATTGTCTTTATATGCAATATATGAGTGCACGCATATGTTGGGGAATGCATGTAAGGTGATCACCGGTAGCATAATGGAGTGGTGGTGACTTGGGGGTGATAGTAACCTGAGACCGAGCCACAAAGTTAAGTTATTGGGGGATATATATAGGGGACCTTAGAACGTAAGGCTATGGTGGGACTTTATGTCTTAATCAATCTTGTGCAGTCATTTACTTGGCCACATGATCCATCATAAGGGGTTGTAGATCATTTACTTGACTATACCTATTCATGGCTCCTTCCTAGAATAAACAACTAAGACTAAAACATGTGCTTCACTAATTGTGACAACCACACAAACGAAACACAGATTGCTAGAACACTTGCTCCCTTGAGATACTTGAGATATTTGCTGCTTGCTACTTGTGAAACTTTCTTAGAAACTTGCTTTAGGATTACTTGCATTTTAAACTTGCCCCACTAGTTACTAGACAAACCACACTCCACGTCACTTGCTTTTAATTAGTTAGTTCCTTTTAGTCAAAATTATTGCTTTGCAGAAACAGCCATATAAGAGGGTTATAGGGATTTAGAGAATAGATAGCTTACCTTCAGCTCCTCGTGGGTTCGACACTCAAATACTTATCGAAAGGTACTACAATTGATCTCCTGCACTTGGGAGTCATCAGCGCCTCGCGGATGCTGCGAGCGAAGCATAATGCGCCGCAGGTTTCGTCATCAGAAGATCCGAATGAGGAACGCGCGCGGTTCGTTGCTGCTCTCGCTTTGTCCACTTTATTTTGCGCGATATCTGATTGCGCATTATAACCTGGCTGATCACGATCGGTTTCCTTCCTTGGTTCCTTGCTGCGATTTCACGAGCGGCTGCTATGATGTCGCGAGCCGCGGTCTTTATTTCTCGGGGTACCTTCGTTGCTGATTCGGCTATCATCGCGTCGCCGGGCTTCTTTTCCTCGACCATGGCGAGGCGATTTTTCCCTCCTGGGCGAAGCGCTCCTGCGCCTGCAGGATGCTTCCTTCTCCTTCTGTGCAGCAGCTTTCCTGCGATCATAGGAGGCAAGCCTTGAGGCTGCCATGCCTAATCTCTTCTGAACTTGCTTGTATTGCTCCGCTCAGGGGTCGTTTTCCCCTGGTTGATTTATCTGCATGTAGGTTGCTGCGGCTAGGACCGCGACAGCGGGAGTTTGGGGATAGATGTTTCCCTCCTCGTCGACCCGCATGAGGGAAGGTCCGAGTGACTTGCTAATTCCGTTCAGGGACTCGTTGTCCATGGTCGCGGTTATTGAGGCGTATCCCTTCCTCGCGGGACGAGTCCCGACAGAAGGTGTTAAGGACAGCACGGCCCGGCGTTGGCTCGACTCGTCCGCCAATCTCTTCTGATTGGATAGATCTATACGAGCTTCCTTCATCGCAGTAGCCTCTCTCACTAGATGATAGTGGTAGGCGGTCATATCTTTGTGTGGGGCTCCGACTGCAGGTGGTTTGCTCGTGCGGATAGCCTCCTTTGCTCGGACCCAAGCGTCTCGCGGGACGCCGATCTCAGTGCGTTCCCTTGCGCTGCGTTTAGTTTCTTCGGGTGGTTGTTCCGATCTTGCCATGCAGACCTGAGCCAGATATGTCTTGTGGGTCCTAGGCGTAGTTTGAAAGGCCTTCCTGATCCGAGAGGGTTCCTCTGTAGAGAGGGTATGGAAGTTGCTGGTGTTGAGGCGGATGGACTCGCCACTTTTCGCCAAGTAGGGTCGTGAATCGACAGCTCCTGGGCTGGAGATCGACTCAGATCCTGATTCCTCAGGGAAGTGAAGGATCCCATCTTTGTTGGTGTAGAACTTGAAGCTCCCGAACGTCAAGGTGACGCTCTTCTCCAGATCGCTGAATACCGGGCGTGATTTTGGCGAGTGAGGGGTGACTACGACAAATCCGATTCGAATCGGGTTGGTCGGAGTCAAAGTCGAGGGTTTCCAACATGAGTTGGTTGTCGATGAAGCCGAAGATGCCGGAGATCCAGCGCCCGCCGTTCCCACAGACGGTGCCACCCATAGGGTTTCGATTAGGAGAACCTGTAGGCGCTGGTGATGATCGTCGGCTAGACAGGGGGCACGATTTACCCAGGTTCGGGGCCCTCGTAGAGATAAACCCTTAATCATGCCTCTGTCGATCTGTATTCAATAGTAGATCGATTACAATGGGGGGTTGCTCAAGTCGAGAGTATGATCTCGATCTTAAGGCTTGGTGGTGCGATATTGCTTGTCCTCTCCTGGTGGTTCTCCTGGTCTTATATAGGTGGCCATGTCTCAAATCTCACCCGGGGAGGACTCGAACTCTAACCCTAAGTCGGTTACAAGTTTCCTATCTTTACCCGCAAGGCTCTGCGGGTGGGCCTATACTGGGCCATCTAGAATAGTCCAAGCCATCTCTTCTTGGGCTCCAGTCCTGGGCCTAGGACCGGGTATCCTTACTCGACAGGTCCAAGGTCCATCCCTTCGTCAGTGGGAGTTCATGGCATAATTTTGAATTAACTTGAACTTATTTATCATGAACAACCAATCAAAGTGAATTTGCACAAATTGTAGTATTCATTGCCATCCACAAAACTACCTTACACTTAGATTGTTAATTGAGATATAACTGTTATGATCTGGTAAAAATCATTTAAGATTGGTACCGTAAAAGTGAAATTTAAAATTGAGTCCTATTGTAGATTTTTGGTATTTCCTACCTAGCTCCATATGATTAATGATTGATTGATCTAGAGAGCAACCAATTCCTACTTAGAATCCAGAGTCATGGTTGCTTCCATATTACTTTAATTATCTTCAAAAGAATGTTTTGTTGATCAAGGTGATTTAGGAACTGGAAAGAGTTGTTTTCAGAAACAATCAAGTGAAAGATATATTGATATCTAGAAACTTATTAGTGGCAACATGACTGAGTATAATTTAGCGTGACAATGTTTGCTTGTATTATCTGAATATATGATATGATTGAAGACGCTAGGCGTTTGAATATTCCAAGAAGTTGGGCGCTAGAAATTATCCTCTAAATTCCTTCCTTCGAGCTATAGTAGCTTAATCATAAAATTGTTATGATGGGATGGATTAAAAGTATGGGTGAAGTCGTTTACCTTACTTGGAGATTGCTAAGAGTGGAATCTGGAAGAATACTATTAATATGGTGATATTAGTAGAACAATCAAACTTAAAGTATGACTCAATGGGTGATAGTATATGACTAATACGCTAAAGAAAATGAGCTAGTACGACTAGCATTGTTTAATGTTGAATGATTCTTCTGTAAAGGAAAGGGAATATTGAAAATAGAATTACAAAAGATATATGGCAGAAAAAGAAGATAACTGGAAAAGTCCAGATCAGGAGTATATGCTTGATATACAAGTTATAGATGTATTACTAGTTAACAAAGTATTTTTGGGTATTTTGATACCACATTGGTTGGTATGAGTTGTCATACAAAGCAACACAATGCAAGAAATACAAGGGCCTAAAAGGAACTAGTAATAGATGTGGAATCGATTATGACAAGAACATAAATAAAGTGTTATTGTATTCATTGTCGTATCAAACCAAACATTCAAGATTTATTTTAAGAACTTAATAAGTTGTTATTTTGTTCTATTCTTTTGTGAGAATAAATGAGATTGTTCAAACTATGACCATATTCTATAATTGATGGATATGTTAATATAAATCATGTTGGTAAAGTAAACATCTATAAAACTAAATGCTAAACGTTGCAAGACGTAAAAGAGTTTCACTTAAATTGTGACACCACCATTTTAGTTCATATCGGAAAGGAAAACATGAAGGAACTCCATATTGATGGACTTCCGGAGTCATTTTATTTTGAATAAATTGACGCTTGTGAGACCTCTTCCAAAAGATGACTAGAATTTCGTTCATAGGACAAACTAGAATGGACGACTAATTTAGTGGAGATTATACATATTGATGTATATAGTCCATTATGTGTAGTCATGTATGGTGGATTAATTTTTCCTTCATAAAATTCTGTCGATGATTTGAGTAGATATGTGAGTATATCTTTTTAAAGAGAACGGAGTTTGACATTTTGAATTGGTTCAAATGGTTGTTAATATGAATTAAAAATCATTGCAACAAGATAATCAAGTATTTATGATTGGATCATAAATGATAACGTTTGAGGTAACTGTTTAGCAAAACATCTGAGAAGTTGCAGAACTTTTCTACAACTTATACTTCTCGAATACCCCACATTAGTTTGGAGTATTCAAGAGACAAAATCAAACCTTGTTGGACATGGTAAGATTAATAAAACTACCATTATAATTTTGTAGTTTATACATTAAGGACAACCGCTTTTACACTGAAAACAGCACCATCATGATCCGTTGAAATCGACAACATATAAGATATGGTTTGGGTAGTGACCCGAATTGTCATTTTCTTAAGTTTTGGTATGCATAGCATGTGTAAAATGTTTACAACCAAAATAGGATAATATATGTTTATAAGGTTATCCCGAATAAAACATTGGGTATTTCTCCTATCACCGACCATAGACAAATGTTGTTTGTTAGAAAGGGTTGATTTCTCGAGAAAGTAGTTCTTGCGAAACAAGTGAGTGGGAGCACAGTACAAACTCAACGAGATTAGAGAATCTTCATTATCATGTCAAGAGTAGCGTAGCACTGGAAGTTGTTACGGGGTTTGCTATTTTGACAAAGTAGAAGACACTACATGTGTTGTAGATACTTTGGATGAGTTTGCGTACTGAACCACAAAAGTCCTAAAACTTTGTACTTAGACCAACTTATGGTTTAAGAGTAAAGTGTTGTTTTGACAAAAAAGGACATGGACCTTATAAAGGAAGCAAATGATGGGCCCTAACTTCGTAAAATTGACTATGAGTCATTATATCCGCCATAGTATCCTTGTAAGAATATCAAGTATGAGATTTGGCAGTCCTTTTGGTAGGCATGATGCCTAACGATAGCAAAAGGGTCTATGTAGCGACAAAGACTTGGATTTTTACATCCTTTGAAAGTTGTACTTCTCGAAAACTTGTTTTCGACGAAGTTCAAAGAGTTGACTACTACAAGATTTTGATCTTTCGTAGTGATGCTTTAGACTTTGCGGATAGTTCTCGCAAAAGTTACATATTATGATATGGTAGTTGAATAACAAAACCAACTCTCCTCTCGAGGAAGTTTGATCAAGGATGTGTACTTGACACAGTCTGAGAGTTTTGTAAAATTCAAAAGGTTGCTAAAAAGGTATGCACACTTCGATGGTTGAAGTGAGCATAACGAAGTTGAAATCTTTACCTTAATGAAATTATCAAAAGAGTTTGATTCCATCATGAACGATAAAGATGCTTGTAGAGTTACAAGAAATTAAGTGGGAGCGCTATGACATATTTCCAATGCTTTATGTAGATGACATATGGTTGATTGGAAAATATGTATTTTAAATTAACACGGTTAAGATTTTCATATTGATGAAAGGCTTACAAGATATTGGGCATCGATATCTAGAAAAGATGGATTGAAGCGCCTGATATGATTGAAGCCAAATTACATAGATGAAATATTGAAGTAAGTCCATATCAAAATGACAAGAAGGAGTTCTTGTCACATGGAAAATAATTGAGCAAGATTCAAGTGTTTTGACATAAGATGAGCATAATTTAAATTGAGATTTCTAAGTCATGTTTCCATTCTATGTACACAACTAGATGAGTCCTATGCTATAAAATGTTATAGCAGGATAATTCATATGATGATTAGAAAACAGTAGGAGAGATCCTCGTGTCATTTTAGAAATGCTAAGGATATGTTTTCCTATGTAGTAATAACAAAATATTAGTTGTAGTTTGTTACACTAATAGTCTTTTCATTTATTCAAGTAGTTTTATCTCAATTAAAATATGTGATGAAGGGTGGAACAATAGGCTGGAAGAAAGTTCCATGCTGGATTTGAAAGAGTTTCAAAATTAAAATATTCTGACAGATACTACAACAAAGGCTATGATAATAAGCGTATTTTGTGTCAAGGAGTTCTTTATTGAACTTGGTGAATTTCCAAGAATGCTAACACTATGACGCTACATTTTCACAATGTTAGTGACATCGGTTTAAGCTAAGGAATTAAGGTTTCACCGATTGACCATATATATACAAAGTCATCTCATTAGAGAATGAGTGATGCGTGTAGACGCAAAGAACATGCAAATACAATAGGACCTAAACAGTTCAGATCTTTTTGATGATGTTTACCACATGCGAAGCATGGTAATAACACTGGAACGCCATATGTGTTAAGTGCTTACAGACTAGATTATTGACTCTAGTGCAAGTGGGATACTGAAGGGAATATGCCCGAGAGGCAATCATAAAATGGTTATTATCTTATTCCTTGTTTATGAAGAATGTTGATTTCTCATGCTAGAATTGTATTAACCGGAAATGTTGATACATGTGTGTTTAATAAACAAACAATGGTTCCTAGTAAAGCCTCTCTTTTAACTAGCTCGTTGATTAATAGATGATCAAGGTTTCCTGATCATGAACATTGGATGTTGTTAATAACGGGGTCATGTCATTAGAAGAATGATGTGATGAACACATACCCAATATCAAGATAACAATACGATCAAGTCATTTAGTTTATATTGTTATATCTTGCGTATGAAGTAACTTATTCCTTAGACCATGAGATCATGTCAATCACTAATACCGGAAGGGTGCTTTGATGTCATCAAACGTCACACCGTAACAGGGTGACTATAAAGGTGTCGTTAGGTGTTCGGAAAGTATTAGTTGAGGCTCATGGATCAAGAGTGGGATTTTTTCATCCAAAATGACGGAGAGATATACTCTGGGCCCTCTCGTTGACATCACATCGACACCGCTTGAAAGCACGTGACTAGGTCACAAGGATGGCATATCACGGAAACGAGAAAAGATTACTTGTCGGTAACGAGATTGAAAAAGGTATGGTTGATACCAATGATCAGATCTCGAACAAGTAAAATATCGCGAGACAAAGGGAATTAGTTACGACATTGAAGGTTCACACGATCACCAGAGTCATCGTTGAATATATAGGAGTCATCAAGAATCTCCAGATCCCGTTGTTGATTATTGGTCGGAGAGGAGTCTCGATCATGTCTATCTTATTTGCGAACCGTAGGGTGACACACTTAAGGTTCGATGACGCGATTTAGTGGATACGGAATATCGGAGAAAAGTTTGGACAACACCGGAATTGTTTCGGGGAGTATTGACATAGTCATCGGAATTGTTTCGGCGAATATTGAAATAGTTCAAGGTGGTATATGTTAATGTTTGATTAACAAATAGTTCAAGGGGGTAAGTGTTAATGTTTGTTAATAGGATTAACAAATATTTAAAATAAATAAATGAAATTGTTTTATTTATTTATTAAAAAAAAACCTTGGAATTTTGAGTGGGAATTGATGAGAGAATGAGTGGGTTGAGTGGAGACTCCGCCCACATGATGAGGGGAGAGGTGGAGGCACCAAAAATTCGTGGCTGCCTCCCCCTCCTATATAAAGAGGGGTTGGACCTCTCTCTCCACACAACTTGCTGTCATCTTCATCCTCCCGCTAATCCACCTCATCTTCATGCCCTTGGCGAAGCCATGGACGAAGTTTTCTCCACCACACCACGCCTTCGTGCTGCTGGTTTCCGAGGGATCCTCTACTTCCGCTGCCCCGCTGGATCGAGGGAGCGGAGGTCGTCATCAACTGTACGTGTGACCGATCACGGAGGAACCGCCGGATTGTGGTGCACATGTTCTCGCTCTCGGGATCGGTGTGAGTACGACTACGCCAACAACGAGATTTGATCTCGTAACGCTTTGTGTCTTCGAGGGTATGTTCTTCTTAAGACTCTCTCTATGCCCGTTCCTTTCATCTCCTAGATTAGATCTTGGCCTTTCGGGTGTCTCTCGCGTAGGAAAAAATTTGTTTTCTGTGCAACGACCCCTTCAACTTCCTCTTATGGGAAGAAATTCCCAATGGACACCATTCCAGCAATCTTCGTGGCGTATCCTTTGACAGAGTCGAACAACTCCTCGACACGCTGGGAAGAGAGGTAGGCCGGGGCGCCGGTGGCCAAGCGCCAGCACTCAACGTCCATGTAATGGCAGCAAAAAAGGACAAGTGCCATCTTTGCTCCACCACGGGTAGCTAAGCGCAAGAGGCCGTCCTGAGCCTCAACGGCAATGTCCAGAGCATCCGGAAGCTCTATGATGCGCTCCAGCTGTTTGCCAGGGTGTAATTTGGACATAAACCGCTCCCCGGCTTCCCGGATGCCTACAAGGTACTCAGCAAAAGCCAGGATGTTGCCAATCCGGGACTTGGTCTTATCCTCCTCTTCTGTGGGCAAAATAAAAAACTTGTTTTTAGGCAAAAACAGCGAAAGGAAAAGAGGGCAAAGCTAAAAATAAGGCTTCAAAAAAAAACTTATCGAGCAGCTCAGTGTCTAGGACCCTGTATGCGAAAGTTGAGTCTTTCACACCTGATCATCATGTGGTGTCTCGAAACGTCGAACTTGCTTGACGATACATACTAAGGAAGAACACATTATTATCTTGATATTAAGTGATAAGGATCATCTTATAATGCTACCATCGTGATTTAAGAAAATAAGATACCTAAAATGATTAACATCACATGCATGGATAATGTGATATGATATGGTCCTTCTTGCACTTGATCTCCATCGTGTGCATCATGGTATGGTCTCCATCATTCCACCGGCGTGGCACCAAGGTCCATGGCACCTCCATCTTCATTGTCCATCAAAATTACAACATATCATATGGATATGATATAGAACACGCATGCCATAAATAATAAGACAACCATATGGCTCCTACCGGTATGTCAATAATTTACAAAACATATCATCTCATACATCAAATTTGTAACATTGGCCATATCACATCACATGCCCTGCAAAAACAAGTTAGACGTCTCTAATTTATTTTTGCATATTTTACGTGGCTTGGACTTTCGAGGATAGAACCGTTCATACCTACGAACATGAACCACAACATTGATAAACATATTTTTAACAACCCTTCGTAAACCCCCACAGCCACAAGTGAGACAGGTCTCGCGTACAAAGTACATGTAAAGTTTCTAGGGTAGCTTCATGTCACATCCCAGTTTTTGGATTCTTGGATTGTGCTCAAGAAGACAAATATTAGGGCCAACAAATTATTTTTATAACAACATGATTGTTTGAACTAACTTGGGTTATGATCTTAATCATATTTGCAACATAAGTTTTGTTTCATTATAAAACCAACACCATATGTTTCTGAAAAATATTCCTGATATTTTTCCCAAATGTTTTCTTATTATTACTTGAGTGGATTTTCATTCCAAGACTTGTATCATTCTTGTTTGCATCTTAAAACAAACTTTTAACTTTGTTGGATCCAAGAAAACAAGTTTCCAAAATGATCTATGAAAGTTTTCTTTTAACTTTCTTATAGAAAACCATCTCTGAAAATTAAGCCAAGTACCTGTTTTCTACACCTGGTTTCACTAAGCTATAAATTGTTAGTTTATGATTTATTGGCATTTAATTAATCCTTGATATATATACTACAAAACTATAAGCTTACTTTTACTTTTTTGACAAATAAAAACTATCTTTTGCTTGTTGTGTTTGTGGTATAAAATTAAGGCAGAAAAAGACAGTTTTTGAGAAACAGAAAGTATACCTTTTCCCACATTGTTTTCATGGCGTTAAACTAGTTCAAAATTGTTTTCAAAAGTTGTTTCTGAAAGTATATAACATGGCTAACAAGTCCATAATTTGAAAACTAATTTTGGAAAACAATTGAACCCTGAAAACAAACTCAACTTTTTGAACCTTTGATCTGTTTTCCAACACTTAGAGAATTTTCTGAATTTTTCGGAACAGAAACAGATACGATTTTGGGCAGAAGATTTCATTGCCTTACCTTGCAAGATTCGAAGTAATACCTTGTTCCTTGTGTTTAACACAACTATTACTCCACCTTGGATGCTTGACCTTGCTTCTAGAAGCCTTAGGCATGAAGATAAGAGAGGAGAGAGGTGGTGACATGGAAAGGTATGGGCACACACATGTCTTTGACTATTTGGCTTGCCCACTTGCCACTTGCACTCAAGGGCCATACCTTGCTTGCATCACTCTTTATTCTTGAATAGGACACCTTGTGCACTCAAATGGAAAAGACCAAAAAGTTCCTTGAACACCTCTATGCCATCAAATGGTAGGGATCCAAAGCCACACTTGCCATTTTTGCCCATGCCCTTGACTATAAGCCCAGCCATTGATGTTTCCTTGCTCCATAGCCCTTCTCCACAACCCCCCGCTACCACACTTCATCCCCAAGCTGAGAGGAGCCTTGAGCCAGCCTTGTGAGCTCCATGAGCTCCAAAATCGCCACCGGCCATTTTTCTTGAACTGAGGTGAGGAACCTCAAATCCCTGCAGATGTTTGCCTGTCGTTTTGAGCTTGTGAAAAATAGTTTTCGTGCAGATTATTTTCTACAAAAATTCACAGCCATAGTATTATGTTTTCCTAACCATGTCCCGTTGGAAGATCCAAGTTTGCACTTTTATTTTTGTCACAATACCTGTTTTGCCACAGACTGTCCGTTTAGCCATTTTTGGCATAAATTTTTGGATCTGTATCCATTTTGGTCAAATCAAATTGTTTTGAGTAGCTTATGAGTAGATATATCCATATGACTTATCCTTACATCAACGCCATTTACCATATGGAAATGACATCCATTTTGGTAAAAGACCAGTAGGCTTTTCTAGACTTTTTAGAAGGAGTTTAAAAATGATTTTTGAAGTAAATCCAACTGGATGAGTTTGGTGTTGACTAGATCTATCTTATCCTAGCTTAGAATAATTTTTGAGGCTCTAGATTATCTTTGGTGGACAGATCTAGAAACAGCAGCTTTTCTGTTTTGTTTTCTTTGTTTGTTTTTGTTTGAAATGAAATGTTTGGTTGGTTTAATCTTTGTTCCTAGAATGTAGGGATGTGTTGGATCTTGTTATTAGGTTGTTTTCTTGCATTACATATACCATAAAAAGTGTGTGCATGTTTGCAATATCATTTGGCTATAGAAGTAGCATATGTTATTTCCCTAGTTTAGTTATTTGATGTTTTCTGTGAACCAGCTATTTGTGTGCTTGTTACCTAAGTTTGTGCTATGATTGTGGTGAGTCCAGTACTATTTTGGTACTGTTATTTATATGCTATTATCTCCATTAACTTTCATGTTATCTTATAGAAAAGCATGAGTAACATTTGTTATTTTCCTAGTTTTATTATTTGGATTGTTGAGTGGGCAAATCCTTGTAGATTTGTTGTACCTAGATTTTTGTTATGGTTATGATAGATCCAGTACCACTTTGGTACTATTATTTCTCTGCTATTATCTCTATTAGCTTACACCTTATTTTATAGCAAAGCATGTGTAAACTTTGTTGTTTGGTTTCTAGTACTTATTTGACTAGTTGTGTGAGCAAATCTTTGTGTGATTGTGCACCTAAGTTTTTGAGGTATTTAAGTTTATTACAGTACCATTTTGGTACTTATATTAGGATGGTAGTATATATGTTAGGTTGCCCTCTATTTTATGGAGATGCATGTGTAGCATTTGTTTGCTTGTTTGCACTTTATTGTTTTCACTAGTATTATTTTCACTAGAATAAATAGCTTTGTATTATATATCTTGTATACTATTTTTTGTCATGAGTAACCAGAGGCTTAGTGCCTCATTTACCTTGGTATTAATGGGCCCATACCCCACTGGTCCCATTACATCTTGGTTGTAGGTAGGAATTCCCAACCATGCACATGTGTGAAAATAACCTTTTTAATTATGTGGTTGATAGGATATTTTCCACCATGGAAAATACAATTGTTTGTTTTCACTTATGCAAGTGAGAAGTTTATTTCTTATAGTAAGCTACTAGTATGTTAGATGTGATCCATTTGTTAGCATAATATTCCTTAGGAGTATCATGTTAAGAAATGATTCACTATTGAGTGCTAAATTAAATTGTTTGCAAATAAACTAAATTCCTTGTAATTGATAGATTGATTGTAAATGATTTTAAATTGAGTGTTTGGATTTTTGAAATTTTTTAGTAGAGATTGTATTTAGTACATAGCTACTGGTTATATATCATGCACCTTGGATTGCTTGCTATTAAACATGTATTAGTAGAATGGATTGATTCCTTCTTAGTAGATGTTTTCATAGAATTATTTTTGTGTATTTGATTACTAGAAAGTGTAAGATGTGTATGCTGTTATTAGGTATTTATACCCATGTGTTGCTTGTTTAAGATTATGCATCCTTGTTGTGGTGTTTGTTTCTCTAGTGATGGACTAGTGTCACCACTAGAGATTACGAGACTACCTAGTATTGTTGTCTTCTTATTTTCTGCGTGTAGGACTATCCTAGCATGTTTAGGATGATGTTACTTCTGTTATTATGTATATTTATGATCATGACTTGCTTTTTTAGGTTTAAGCATCATGATAGCATTGTTTGCTTCTCTAGTGTTGAAGTAGTGTCACCACTAGAAAATGGTGAATTTTGCTCTAGTATTGTCATCTTTTGTTTTATGAGTGTATGAGTTTATTATAGCATATTTAGGAAGTTATTACTTCTGTTATGATGCCATGAATTAATTAGTTGCGTGTTCTATAATTGTATAATACAAATATTCCTTATAGCATGTTTGTATAGAATTTCCATACTACTATGCTATGAGTGCAGTTCTGTTTTTATGTTATTTAAAAAGAATATTTTCTTGAGTGAAGATTGTGTTTTGGATTATTTCCATGACTTCTTATCTTTGTTTTTAGCTACTGGTTACATGCTAAGATTTTCATGATTGATGGATTCCATAACTTCAATTAAACACAAATGTAGTAAATAAATGGTCTATTCAATTGTGGTGTGTTTACCTGCTGTGTGGAAATTGTCTGAGTGTGTACCGTAGCTTGAGTGTCATATTTGTGTTTATTTTTGTTCTAGTGTTGTTTTTGTACTTAATATTATCTTATGAAACTAAAACATCCAACTAAAATCATGAACACATTAAGTGATAGTTGCTTGTGGTGATTAATACCCACTGCCATGGGTATAGTTCTGTCTGTTTGTTTTACCCTAGCAACCTAACCTTTTGCACCCGCAAGCTATATTTTTAGCTTCTTATATATCTTGTTATGAGAGTGGTACACCACTCCATATATTTTATGTAAGATGTGGGATATGGTTTTCTAAACCATACATAGTGCCTGACGTTAGTTTTGAGACCGTGAGAGTTATGTGAGATAGTTTTCGCGTTATCGTTTCGAGAGAAACTCGTGAGTGAACGTTTGTTGCTGTATGTGTTGTTTATCTTAGTTATTAGCCCTTTAGACCTGAGTGTGTGTCGTTTATTTTCTTTACGACGCTAGAACGCGAAGAAGAAGAAGAAGAAGAAGAAGAAGAAGAAGCAGTTGCGGAGCTGTGCGTCAAGTTCAAGTTGCTTCAAGGCCAGGGACATTAAGAGACTTGAGGCAAGCCATCCTGATGCTTGCTTATATTACACTTATCATTATCTATCATGCATGTTTTACTTCTGAAAAGTTTTACAAAACTTTGATTTCCAAAAGAAAGCTATTTTTGAAGTGAGAATCACTTCTATTAATATTATATCTTATTATGCCATTAGTTAATACTTGGTGTTACCAAGACCGTAGCCACCATATGGTATTTATTACCATCACAAATCTTAGTCCCTAAGTGGACACCCTAAAATTGTGTTTTTACAAAACAAAGGCTTTATGGAAAACCCGGGAAAAAGGCGGATCCTTATTCACCGGAGGAATGTGGAAGTGGTCATTTTTGGGAAAATGGTGTTTTTTTCAAAAATGACACATAACCTAGTCTTCGCCGGACAACCTTTACCGTACTGCCACCCTACCCCAACATGGGCACGGGGCTTAACTTGAAGTTTGTTCTTATTAGTGTGTGCTCTCTCACTTGCTATAAGGGACGTCGTACCCTCGAACCGAATGTCGTCAAAACTCCCAATGTTGAGGCATATAAAGTGTGGGATTAATTTTCCCTCCGGATGCATTCATTGAGGCTCCCGTCTAGGCAGAGTGCGACTTGGTGCCGGGGAGAACAAACTCAATCGAGAGATAGACATATTCTAGCTTGAACATAGTGGATGGTTATGATCAGATACCTGATGTTTGCATACTGTTGTTACAGTCTGTGGTTGTTCACGGTAGGTGCACTGTATCTGGTGGATGTGTACACCTCTACAGAGTACAACTTTTTTGAAGAAGCCGCGTCCTCGGATATGGACAGTTGAATGGCCATGTAGCTAGCATTGTGTCAATGTTTTCAAAAAGGAGTTTTTGAAAGGAAGTGTTGAACTTGTGAAGTTCGGAAAGGAATGAAAACTTATACCGCGGAGGTACCATCGATGATGAAAAGCCAGAGTTATACAAAACAAAATGTTTTGCAAATAAAACCTTTTCTACTCTAAGCAAGAATTCTGGAAACTGATTCCAAGAAGTTTTGCAAAGAGAAAATATTCTTTAAAACAAAAGTTTAACAAAACGTCTTGTACATGTGGTATCTACAAGAGAGAGGAAAATTATATTATTTTCTTCTGAAGTATCTTCTTCAACGAAGATACAGATTAACCTGACTGCAACTGTGGTGTCATCATATATGAAAACCATTGATAGTGAACCCTATTTATAGCCTACCTATTCCACCATATAAGCATACTTGCATTTTGGTAAGTGACATGATGGATGTCTTGCTGAGTACATTCAAACGTACTCATAATGGTTTCGCCCCTGGTATCTACTTGCCAGACTTTGAGAAGGAGCCTCCGAAGGAGATCTATGAAGAGAAGTACAGAGCTGACGGCTTTGAGAACTAGGATCGTCTCCGGATCAGCAACCTGTAGGTTAAGGCGTGACTTGGGCTCTACCGCGTTTTGTGTGTGTTTAGTCTTCCGCTGTGTGTGTTGTGTGTTGCCCTGCGTGGCAGCCGTTTAGGCTTGGTCAAGTGACCATGCCCCATTTGTAAGTATTTATGCAACCGTGTAATGGATATTGTATCTGTGTACCAACTTGATATGTTGTTCACGACTGAATTCCTGGGATCGTGAATGTATGCATATCGAAGGTGTCCTTGAACAGTGGTTTGAAGGGCGGACCTTACAGAGTTGGTATCAGAGCTATCCTGACCTTAGGAGACCTTAGTTAGCATGGACGTCAGATAGGAAAGGAAAGTATTTTTGGGTAAAAATATATTTACTATCTAAATTATTCTTATCTAAGGGAGTTTTAACTATAGTTTCCACTCTAATTATCTTTTCAAATCATTCTAAACCCTTATCTCTCTGGGTGAAGAGTTTAATTCTTGCTTGTTTGCAACTGCCCCGCTCTTGTTTTTGAAATCTCTCTCGTCTTTAAATTTTTCTGTCAAAAATAAAATAATTAGTGTTTCAAAAACAAACTTTTTGCAAAATCTTACCCATGCTTGTATACTTGGCGATGTCCCGAGAGAGACCGAAATATTGGTCTATCCGAAGAAAAAGAAGCATCTGAAAATTTTGCACACTGTTACCCAACTTAAACTATACCTAAACATTTGGTATAGATGACAGTTGTCTTCAGCGAATCCTTCCGGTTAGGTATGCATGCACCTTGCTACCGCCGCTTTGAGGAGGATTTGATCAAGATGAATCGTCTCATCGGTCGCCCATTACCTGAGTTGAAGGGAGCTCAGACTCACCATGATGGACGAGAATTGTCCTGTTGGTGGTCTGTACCATTAGTGCACCTTTACTAGAACCTTCGACCCCATAGATCACTTGACAAGCCCATAGAAGTCACTGGAGACTTTGTGTTTGCACGTCACTTCCAGCACCTGGAAGGACAGCTGTACAACACCCAGCTCTCCCTTGATAGAGTTAGAGCAGATTATGACCTCCGAGGCAGAGAGATAGACCAGCTAGAGGCCAGTATTGGTGCATCTTCGGCTAACGAGCGTCGTCTCAAGGTACTGAAGAAGACCATGAAGTACATTGACTCCCAGCACCGCACTCGAGTGTTAGCGCTTCAGCTTCAGCTTGCAGCCAGCAAGGCCAGAGTTGAAGAGTTGGAGGAACAGCTACGCGCTTCCTCGAGCACTTAGGATTGCCGCAGGATATTAGGATGTTGTGTTATTTCCACACCACACGCCTGTTTGTCTGTATTGTGTGAACTTTGTTAGAATTTTGTGTGTGCCAGTTGTGTTGTAAGCCTTATGCTTAGCCTTGTGAACCCTTAAGTTAAGTTATGCTTGTTAAGACTCTGTTTCATGCGTATGTTAATCTTGGTTTGAGTTGGCATTAGTTTCTTCGATGTTTGCTTGTTGTCGTGTTATCTACCGTTCTCATATCCGCTATGAGCCGGTATATGAGTCACGAGCTTTTAAAACCAAAGCCACCTTTAGTTGCTCTCGTCTTACACCATTCTTTGTCTTCAGCATGGTCAGCGATCTACCTCCGTCACCTGAGCCGACAGTTTCTCAACGGTTTGCTCTGTTGAGGGAAGAAAGTGAAGCCGCTCGTGCTGAGCACATCGCCACCCATGCTATCCTGGAACATTTGACTCAGCTTGTCATCACCAACGCTGAGAATACTGCGTTCCTTATGAGAGGATACCAGCAACTACTTGCTGGAGAGAGCCGCAAACGGAAGATGGTGACGCCAGGTGAAACTAGTTTATGGGTGACTCGCGGCGTTTTGCCTGCGATGCCAAAATCTTCAAGGGGACGTGTGAAGGTCAAGCCTAGAACCACGGGTTGCTTTGCCTGTAGACAGGAAGGACACTTTGCTCGCGAATGTCCCAAGAAGAACCGTATTCTAGCTCATCCTGAAGAACCCCAAGAAACCCAAGGTCCAGCCCAGAAGAAACGCAAGAATCTGATGAGTGGACCTCGAGACCAAGATGATGTTGCAGGAGCACCTGCGACTCCTGCCATAGCCAATGGTACGTTTAAAACCACACCTGTGAACCCCCTTGTTTTGTTTATCGTCGTACCCTGAGAAAGCCCGACGTAAATGGAACACTAGAAGTGTCACGTCGGACTAAATAAAATCTTAAATAGTTAACGATACTAACAAAAAAGCTCATCTAATTTTAGTATAACACCCTACAGAGTAAACTAAATTTTTGCCACATAAAATTGTTGCCACCCTACAGAGTTAGTAAAATGGTTTCATCTAATTCTAGTTCGAGGCCTTACAGAATTGGAGACCTTACAAAATTGGTAAGATAACCTCATCTAATCTTAAGCTTAAAACCCTATAGAGTTGGCTCATCACGTTTTTGTTTAAAGACCCTACAGAAGTGGTATCTAAAACCAAATACCTTACAAAGTAACTTAAAGAGTTGATATGTTACAGAGTTTGTTATCACCCGTTTAAAAAGAAAACGTGTAATCAACTTTTTCCAAAAACAAAGAGAAAGGTGCCTTAGGATGATTCTATAGCGGTTTTGAAGAAGTGAAAGGTTGGAAAAAAAATTAGATGGATAAACTATGATCATTACTAGGCGACAATATCTCCCGTATATATGTATTGGAGGAACCGGATTTTAGATTATGAGATGGTGGAAAACTCATTGAGGTTTAGCGTAGGAAGGAAAGATGGAGGATCTTATGATTTTAAGTGGAGTGAAGTTATGATGTAATCTCCGGGATAACCAGTTGTGGACCCCAAAGATTTGGAAGTTATCAGTAACAAGATTTGTAGTTTTGAAGTATGGTTGAGGTTTAGAAGATTGATGGGACTTATTAGATTTTAGGAAAAATCAATATGAGCTTGGAGTTTTTAAAAGGAAACTTATAAAGTTGATAGTACTCAGAGTTGGTATAGCTTTATGATCTTGATAAACTACCTTTGAGGAAAACAAATGATTTGTGATTTAACTATATTAGTAAGAGGAAGATAGTGGATTTTCCTGGATTTTGGACAGTGAGCAATGGAAAGCTCATACTAAATAAATGTTGGTGGATGTCCATTAAATTGAACATTTAAGATTGGGAAAAATAGGTTTTTATCTACAAAATAAACCCTGGTTTGATAGCATGGTTTTAAGGAGCAATAAGTTCGAGGTTTAGAACATGGCACCCAAACCTTTGAAAAGAAAACAAATTTACCGGTGAATTCTGGTAAGATAAATCAAAGGGGGGAAGCCCCTGTATATAATTTTACAAAACACCAACACATGTTTTGTAAACAAATCATCTAACATTGTTGTTTTGACTATACCCTCTTTTCGCTTGCCTGCGAATCTCGGGACGAGATTCTTTTAAGGGGGGAAGGTCTGTCACATCCCAGTTTTTGGATTCTTGGACTGTGCTCAAGAAGACAAATATTAGGGCCAACAAATTATTTTTATAACACCATGATTGTTTGAACTAACTTGGGTTATGATCTTAATCATATTTGCAACATAAGTTTTGTTTCATTATAAAACCAACACCATATGTTTCTGAAAAATATTCCTGATATTTTTCCCAAATGTTTTCTTATTATTACTTGAGTGGATTTTCATTCCAAGACTTGGATCATTCTTGTTTGCATATTAAAACAAACTTTTAAATTTGTTGGATCCAAGAAAACAAGTTTCCAAAATGATCTATGAAAGTTTTCTTTTAACTTTCTTATAGAAAACAATCTCTGAAGCCAAGTACCTGTTTTCTACACCTGGTTTCACTAAGCTATAAATTGTTAGTTTATGATTTATTGGCATTTAATTAATCCTTGATATATATACTACAAAACTATAAGCTTACTTTTACTTTTGGACAAATAAAAACTACCTTTTGCTTGTTGTGTTTGTGGTATAAAATTAAGGCAGAAAAAGACAATTTTTTAGAAACATAAAGTATACCTTTTCCCACATTGTTTTCATGGCGTTAAACTAGTTCAAAATTGTTTTAAAAAGTTGTTTCTGAAAGTATATAACATGTCTAACAAGTCCATACTTTGAAAACCAATTTTGGAAAACAATTGAACCCTGAAAACAAACACAACTTTTTGAACCTTTGATCTGTTTTCCAACACTTAGAGAATTTTCTAAATTTTTCGGAACAGTAACAGATACGATTTTGGGCAGAAGATTTCATTGCCTTCCCTTGCAAGATTCGAAGTAAGACCTTGTCCCTTGTGTTGAACACAACTATTACTCCACCTTGGATGCTTGACCTTGCTTCTAGAAGCCTTAGGCATGAAGATAAGAGAGGAGCGAGGTGGTGACATGGAAGGTATGGGCACACACATGTCTTTGATTATTTGGCTTGCCCACTTGCCACTTGCACTCAAGGGCCATCCCTCGCTTGCATCACTCTTAGTATTGAATAGGACACCTTGTGCACTCAAATGGAAAAGACCAAAAAGTCCCTTGAACACCTCTATGCCATCAAATGGTAGGGATCCAAAGCCACACTTGCCATTTTTGCCCTTGCCCTTGACTATAAGCCCAACCATTGATGTTTCCTTACTCCATAGCCCTCCTCCGCAACCCCCCCCCCCACTACCACACTTCATCCCCAAGCTGAGAGGAGCCTTGATCCAGCCTTGTGAGCTCCATGAGCTCCAAAATCGCCGCCGGCCATTTTTCTTGAACCGAGGTGAGGAACCTCAAATCCCTGCAGATGTTTGCCTGTGTTTTGAGCTTGTGAAAAATAGTTTTAGTGCAGATTATTTTCTACAAAAATTCACAGCAATAGTATTATGTTTTCCTAACCATGTCCCGTTGGAAGATCCAAGTTTGCACTTTTATTTTTGTCACAATACCTGTTTTGCCACAGACTGTCTGTTTAGCCATTTTTGGCATAACTTTTTGGATCTGTATGCATTTTGGTCAAATAAAATTGTTTTGAGTAGCTTATTAGTAGATATATCCATAGGACTTAGCCTTACATCAACGCCATTTACCAAATGGAAATGACATCCATTTTGGTAAAAGACCAGTAGGCTTTTCTAGACTTTTTAGAAGGAGTTTAAAAATGATTTTTGAAGTAAATCCAACTGGATGAGTTTGGTGTTGACTAGATCTATCTTATCCTGCTTAGATTAATTTTTGAGGCTCTAGATTATTTTTGGTGGACAGATCTAGAAACAGCAGCTTTTCTGTTTTGTTTTCTTTGTTTGTTTTTGTTTGAAATGAAATGTTTGGTTGGTTTAATCTTTGTTCCTAGAATGTAGGGATGTGTTGGATCTTGTTATTAGGTTGTTTTCTTGCATTACATCTACCATACAAAGTGTGTGCATGTTTTCAATATCATTTGGCTATAGAAGTAGCATATGTTATTTCCCTAGTTTAGTTATTTGATGTTTTGTGTGAACCAACTATTTGTGTGCTTGTTACCTAAGTTTGTGATATGATTGTGGTGAGTCCAGTACCATTTTGGTACTGTTATTTATATGCTATTATCTCCATTAACTTTCATGTTATCTTATAGAAAAGCATGAGTAACATTTGTTATTTTCCTAGTTTTATTATTTGGATTGTTGAGTGGGCAAATCCTTGTAGATTTTTTGTACCTAGATTTTTGTTATGGTTATGATAGATCCAGTACCACTTTGGTACTATTATTTCTCTGTTATTATCTCTATTAGCTTACACCTTATTTTATAGCAAAGCATGTGTAAACTTTGTTGTTTGGTTTCTAGTACTTATTTGACTAGTTGTGTGAGCAAATCTTTGTGTGGTTGTGCACCTAAGTTTTTGAGGTATTTAAGTTTATTACAGTACCATTTTGGTACTTATATTAGGATGGTAGTATCTCTGTTAGGTTGCCCTCGATTTTATGGAGATGCATGTGTAGCATTTGTTTGCTTGTTTGCACTTTATTGTTTTCACTAGTATTATTTTCACTAGAATAAATAGCTTTGTATTATATATCTTGTATACTAGTTTTTGTCATGAGTAACCAGAGGATTAGTGCCTCATTTACCTTGGTATTAATGGGTCCATACCCCACTGGTCCCATTACATCTTGGTTGTGGGTAGGAATTCCCAACCATGCACATGTGTGAAAATAACCTTTTTAATTATGTGGTTGATATGATATTTTCCACCATGGAAAATATAATTGTTTGTTTTCACTTATGCAAGTGAGAAGTTTATTTCTTATCGTAAGCTACTAGTATGTTAGATGTGATCCATTTGTTAGCATAATATTCCTTAGGAGTATCATGTTAAGAAATGATTCACTATTGAGTGCTAAATTAAATTGTTTGCAAATAAACTAAATTCCTTGTAATTGATAGATTGATTGTAAATGATTTTAAATTGAGTGTTTGGATTTTTGAAATTGTTTAGTAGAGATTGTATTTAGTACATAGCTACTGGTTATATATCATGCACCTTGGATTGCTTGCTATTAATTTATTAGAAAAACATGTATTAGTACAATGGATTGATTCCTTCTTAGTAGATGTTTTCATAGAATTATTTTTGTGTATTTGATTACTAGAAAGTGTAAGATGTGTATGCTGTTATTAGGTATTTATACCCATGTGTTGCTTGTTTAAGATTATGCATCCTTGTTGTGGTGTTTGTTTCTCTAGTGATGGACTAGTGTCACCACTAGAGATTATGAGACTACCTAGTATTGTTGTCTTCTTATTTTCTGCGTGTAGGACTATACTAGCATGTTTAGGATGATGTTACTTCTGTTATTATGTATATTTATGAGCATGACTTGCTTGTTTAGGTTTAAGCATCATGATAGCATTGTTTGCTTCTCTAGTGTTGAAGTAGTGTCACCACTAGAAAATGGTGAATTTTGCTCTAGTATTGTCATCTTTTGTTTTATGAGTGTATGAGTTTATTATAGCATATTTAGGAAGTTATTACTTATGTTATGATGCCATGAATTAGTTAGTTTCTTGTGCTATAGTTGTAGAATACAAATATTCCTTATAGCATGTCTGTATAGAATTTCCATACTAGTATGCTATGAGTGCAGTTCTGTTTTTATGTTATTTAATAAGAATATTTTCTTGAGTGAAGATCGTGTTTTAGATTATTTCCATGACTTGTTATGTTTGTTTTTAGCTACTGGTTACATGCTAAGATTTTCATGATTGATGGATTCCATAACTTCAATTAAACACAAATGTAGTAAATAAATGGTCTATTCAATTGTGGTGTGTTTACCTGCTGTGTGGAAATTGTCTGTGTGTGTACCTTAGCTTGATTGTCATATTTGTGTTTATTTTTGTGCTAGTGTTGTTTTTGTGATTAATAGTATATTATGAAACTAAAACATCCAACTAAAATCATCAACACATTAAGTGATAGTTGCTTGTGGTGAGTAATACCCACTGCCATGGGTATTGCTCTGTCTGTTTGTTTTACCCTAGCAACCTAACCTTTTGCACCCGCAAGCTATATTTTTAGCTTCTTATATATATTTTTATGAGAGTGGTACACCACTCCATATATGTTATGTAAGATGTGGGATATGGTTTTCTAAACCATACATAGTGCCTGACGTTAGTTTTGAGACCGTGAGAGTTATGTGAGATAGTTTTCGCGTTATCGTTTCGAGAGAAACTCGTGAGTGAACGTTTGTTGCTGTATGTGTTGTTTATCTTAGTTATTTGCCTTTTATACCTGAGTGTGTGTCGTTTATTTTCTTTACGACGCTAGAAGAAGAAGAAGAAGAAGTTGCGTAGCTGTGCGTCAAGTTCAAGTTGCTTCAAGGCCAGGGACATTAAGAGACTTGAGGCAAGCCATCCTGATGCTTGCTGATATTACACTTATCATTATCTATCATGCATGTTTTACTTCTGAAAAGTTTTACAAAACTTTGATTTCCAAAAGAAAGCTATTTTTGAAGTGAGAATCACTTCTATTAATATTATATCTTATTATGCCATTAGTTAATACTTGGTGTTACCAAGCCCGTAGCCACCATATGGTATTTATTACCATCACAAATCTTAGTCCCTAAGTGGACACCCTAAAATTGTGTTTTTACAAAACAAAGGCTTTATGGGAAACCCGGGAAAAAGGCGGATCCTTATTCACCGAAGGAATGTGGAAGTGGTCATTTTTGGGAAAATGGTGTTTTTTTCAAAAATGACACATAACCTAGTCTTCGCCGGACAACCTTTACCGTACTTCCACCCTACCCCAACATGGGCACGGGGCTTAACTTGAAGTTTGTTCTTATTAGTGTGTGCTATCTCACTTGCTATAAGGGACGTCGTACCCTCGAACCGAATGTCGTCAAAACTCCCAATGTTGAGGCATATAAAGTGTGGGATTAATATTCCCTCCGGATGCATTCATTGAGGCTCCCGTCTAGGCAGAGTGCGACTTGGTGCCGGAGAGAACAAACTCAATAGAGAGATAGACATATTCTAGCTTGAACATAGTGGATGGTTATGATCAGATACCTGATGTTTACATACTGTTGTTATAGTCCGTGGTTGTTCACGGTAGGTGTACTGTATCTAGTGGATGTGTACACCTCTACAGAGTACAACTTTTTCGAAGAAGCCGCGTCCTCGGATATGGACAGTTGAATGGCCATGTAGCTAGCATTGTGTCAATGTTTTCAAAAAGTAGTTTTTGCAAGGAAGTGTTGAACTTGTGAAGTTCGGAAAGGAATGAAAACTTATACCGCGGAGGTACCGTCGATGATGAAAAGCCAGAGTTATACAAAAAAAAATGTTTTGCAAAGAAAACCTTTTCTACTCTAAGCAAGAATTCTGGAAACTGATTCCAAGAAGTTTTGCAAAGAGAAAATATTCTTTAAAACAAAAGTTTAACAAAACCTCTTGTACATGTGGTATCTACAAGAGAGAGGAAAATTATATTATTTTCTTCTGAAGTATCTTCTTCAACGAAGATACAGATTAACCTGACTGCAACTGTGGTGTCATCATATATGAACACCATTGATAGTGAACCCTATTTATAGCCTACCTATTCCACCATATAAGCATACTTGCATTTTGGTAAGTGACATGATGGATGTCTTGTTGAGTACATTCAAACGTACTCATTATGGTTTCGCCCCTGGTATCTACTTGCCAGACTTTGAGAAGGAGCCTCCGAAGGAGATCTATGAAGAGAAGTACGGAGCTGACGGCTTTGCGAACTAGGATCGTCTCCGGATCAGCAGCCTGTAGCTTAAGGCGTGACTTGGGCTCTACCGCGTTTTGTGTGTGTTTAGTCTTCCGCTGTGTGTGTTGTGTGTTGCCCTGCGTGGCAGCCGTTTAGGCTTGGTCAAGTGACCATGCCCCTTTTGTAAGTATTTATGCAACCGTGTAATGGATATTGTATCTGTGTACCAACTTGATATGTTGTTCGCGGCTGAATTCCTGGGATCGTGAATGTATGCATATCGAAGGTGTCCTTGAACAGTGGTTCGAAGGGCGGACCTTACACTTCATCCTACTATGCCACTAAGATCATAAAATACTCAAGGAGGAAATAACATGATCATCAATGCACACATACATTTACCATGTATTTTATGATCCCAGGAATTCAGTCCTTCAGTATTTTATGGTTCGAAGGGAGGATCTATGCCTATGTATTCTACCCGTACAAATCATCTACGCATAGATCCGGCTCTAATACCATTGAAGGGTTTGTTTGTATAGAAAACAAAAAAATTCCTATGCGAGATAAACCCGAAGGGCCAAGATCTAATCTAGGAGATGAATGCAACGGGGAGAAAGAGTCTTAGGAAAACATACCCTCGAAGACACAAAGCGGTACAAGATCAAATCTTGTTGGTGATGTAGTCATGATCACATCGTTCTCAAGATCACGAAGATGAGCGCTGCAATCAGGCAGCGCTTCCGCCCTCGGTCACACGTACAGCTCGATGACGACCTCCGTTACCTCGATCCAGCGGGGTAGCGGAAGTAAAGAATCCACTAGAATCTCCAACAACACGACGGTGTGGTGTGGTGAATAAAACATTGCTCAGGGCTTTGTCAAGCGCACGAACAAGTGGTGGAGCAGCGGGAGGAGGGAGGAAGAGATGACACAAGTGTGTGTGTAGGGGAGAGGGAGCTCCCACCCCTCCTTATATTGGAGGGGAAGGCAGACACGGATTTTTAGGTGTCTCCACCTCTCCCTCATCATGTGCGTGGAGTCTCCACTCAAGCCAATCATTCTTCCATTAATTCCCACTCAAAATCCCAAGGGTTTACTTTAATAAATAAATAAATAAATTATTTCTTTATTTTAAAACAAACATTAACACATAACCCCTTGTGTTAGTTGTTAAATCTATTAACAACAATTTGACAAGAATCCCCTTGAACTATTTCAAAATTACCCGATACCATTTCGATGATGTCTAAACTTTTATCTGATATTCCGTGTCCACTCAAACGTGTCATCACACCTTAAGTGTGTCACCCTACGGTTCGTGAATAATGTAGACATGATTGAGACACCTCTCTGATCAATAGTCAACAACGGGGCCTGGAGATCCGTAATGACTCCTACACATTCAACGATTAATCTAGTGATCGTGTGAACCATAAACGTCGTAACCAATTCCCTTTGTCTCGCGATATTTTACTTGTCCGAGATCCGATCATTGGTATCAACCATACCTAGTTCAATCTCGTTACCGACAAATAATCTTTTACTCGTTCCGTTATATGACATGCTTTGTGACCTAGTAACGTGGTTCAAGCGGTGTCGATGTGATATCACCAAGAGGGCCCTGAGTATATCTCTCCGTCATTTGGATGGACAAATCCCACTCTTGATCCATGAGCCTCAACTAGTACTTTCTGAATACCCAACGACACCTTTATAGTCACCCTGTTACGGTGTGACATTTGATGACATCCAAGCACTCTTCCGGTGTTAGTGATTGACATGATCTCAAGGTCTAAGATTAGAGTTACTTCGTATGTTTGATTTAACAATGTAAACTTAATGACTTGATCGCATTGCTATATTAACTTTGGGTCTATGTTCATCACATCATTCTTCCAATGATATGACCCCATTATTAAGAACATCCAATGTTCATGATCAAGAAACCTTGATCATCAGTTAATCAATGAGCTAGTTAAACGAGAGGAATTACTAGGAACCATTGTTTGTTTATTAGACACACATGTATCAACATTTCCGGTTAATACAATTCTAGCATGAGAAATAAAATTTATCATAAACAAGGAATAAGATAATAACCACTTTATTATTTCCTCTCGGGCATATTCCCTTCACTTAGTAGATGCTTAGCCTTGCTACAAATTTTTTTTTTACTTGATGTTGTGGAAAAATACTAAGTATGAACGTCACTGAACCACCTGGGTGGATTTGGTAGTGCAAGGTTGTTGAAAGTTGAGTGTCTCCCCGAGGGGTGTTCACTTGAGGAATGCCACCCAGGAACAAAGTGATTATGATGTTCCCTAAGTTCATAATGCTTCCAGTGCAGCCTTTAGTCATATGGGCTCTGTCTTGATCAACTAAATTGTGAGGGTTCAGCCTGGCCTTGACAAGCAGATGTAGCATAATTATTGGTGGAACGGTTCTTGTCGTTGGGTTAAATTCTTGCTTCTGAAAGATCTTGTCTCAATTATTATAATTTCCTTAATGCACTCAGGGTGTATAGGATGACTGGGTTGATTTGAGTTTGAAGGTGAAAGTGCACAAACTCTGCAGAGTCGACAAACTAAGATCTTAGCCGTGTCCCCGATTATGGAAAACATCGAGTAGTTGGACAAGGATGGACAGAAGAATCACATCACCATTTTCAATAAGTAAAATTTTGACCAAGTGAATAGTAGTTGTGGTGCTTGGATTTATTCCAATGATGCCACCCTTTGAAAATAAAAGTTTACAAAAGTGACAGGAGAAAACTGGCTATATGCAAACTTAGCCAAAAACTCCACTCAGCCAAATAAGCATGTAGTACTAGTCTAGCCATTTATATCCACCATAGTGTTACTTGCCAATGGATTAAACTCTATTGACTCCCTTGTGTCTGCATATTCCGTCATGCAGATGAATCTAAAGACGAGTGAGGATTTCGTTTAGGATCTCGAGTCTACCACCAACATGTTTTGCCTATGGGACATGAAGAAGATGGGCTCAATGTTGTACTATGTTTTCTGCTGGGATTTTTTTTCTGCTAGTGTTCTAAGACTATGCAAATTGTAATATTATTTTGTAAATACTGGATCATGCGATGTAATAGAATTTGATGCATTTGCATGATATTTCATTTTGTATTATGGTGCTAGCAATTGATCTAGGGACTAGCACAATAACACAGATGTTCTTACATTATTTCAATGTGGGAACGCTACAAAATAGTATCAGAGCATTGTGTTGCCCGTAGGATTTGAGACCTAAGTTTGGATTAGAACTAGGAAAAGACCCTAGGATTAAAAATCTACTTTTCTCAAGCTTTCTAGAAGAAGAACTTCTCATATTACTATTTTTCATATCCTCTTATCTACTACCTCCGTTCCATAATGTAAGCCTTTCTAGCAAGCTAAACTAGCTTGCTAAAAAGGCTTACATTGTGGAATGGAGGGAGTATTATCCATCTTCAAAATTTTGTTCTCTTGTTCTAGATGACCTAACTCTTGAACACCATCAAGACATGATTGTTGATGACCATACCATGAAGTGAAAGAAGTATTTTCACCACATGAAGACCTACAATCAAAGATCAGTGAAAAATTTGGAGAATGACTCAGATTTCACAACAATCAGAAACACCTACAGACACTGGGAGACGGATTTGAAGAAACTCAAGAAGATATAGATGAGACCACCAATCTAGTTATTTGTTGGAACACCGTTAATGTGTTAGTATATTGATTATACCAATGAGTGTGGTATGATAATATTAGTTGTTTGCTAAACCTTGTTGTTTGGTGTGAATATTTTTTGTTAGATGTTTTTTGTAAGATGAGTTTTCCTTGATCTGCTGTGTTGGCGTAGGAATTACTTTAGTGTATTTCTAAATCTCTACTCATCCATGCTAAGCCAAACCAAATCCTATACTCATCCATCATAGTGAGAATCCATTTATAATACTACAACGAGTTCCCTATAGAGACACAAGCCATCCAATTGAGGAATATCACAGACCTCAAGATCTTGATCTTTTGTGTGAAGGAACAATCACATCCATGATCAAGGCCAACTACATCATAAGGAGCAGCAAGCCAATCAATAAGAGAAGAATCGATGAGGAATAACTATTCAGTTAGTGTTTCTTAAGAGATTACGTAACCCAATAGTATGAGAAACGATAGTTTAGCACAGGTTTGTCTTGCAGATTGGAAACTTTTGTTAGACAAGTGAGATGGCCTAGTGTTATTATAAAAGATTCACCCATCCAAGTACAAGGTAATGATTGAGTGCAACATGTATTGGTCCTCAGGATTACTACTGACATTATTCACTCTTGCTATGAGGAATGGTAAATCTGAGTGACATACCTATCAGAGAGACCGCGATGTTAAGCCTGAACCATAGAATGGTAGAATACAATAATGACCCTATGTTAGTTTTGTTGAAACGTACTATTTTTGGTGAGGATCAAGCCAACTTTGGAGGTATCAAACAAAGGAAGATTTTGCCTGCCATGAGAGTTTCATTAGAAATAGCATGGTGTTTACACTCAAGGAAGGCAACAACAAAGATGGAAGATCGCTCAGGATATGAAAATACCAAGTGGAGAGTGACCTAAGGACTTTTGATTGACCCAAAGAGTGACCCCTCGGTGTCAAAGGTAATTCAACAGACCTATGTTGGTCTGCAGCTCCACTACAAGGGAAAGTTCTACTGAAATCATCCTGAGTAAAACCCCACTCGAAGCTATGTGAATGTACACATCCTATTGGAAGATAATCTTAACCCATAGAACCCTAAAGGTTGTATATATGGATTGAAGACCACAAATACCAAGGAGTTGATGTATGCTATACAAGAATACTATGGATGATGAAGCACGACTCCAGCTGAAGATATAGTAAAACCATCAACTAGTTACACAAGAGTTTTAGACTACGCAAAAGTTTATTTTAAGGGTGGTAGCCAACCCAATTGTTCTGGAACCAGTTACCCAAACTTTTCTTTCTTTCTAGCCTTCCCAAATCTCGGGACAAGATTTCTTTAAGGGTGGTAGTGTG
Source organism: Alopecurus myosuroides (assembly GCA_028641055.1). NCBI lineage: Eukaryota > Viridiplantae > Streptophyta > Magnoliopsida > Poales > Poaceae > Alopecurus > Alopecurus myosuroides. Next base: position 48,630,925 of record CM054063.1, on the reverse strand, counting down.
TAACATCCCTGTTTTTTTTTGTAAAGTTCAAAAACCAGAAGAAAAAAAAGTGTTTTCTATTAAATCAAGCCACCAAAAACAAATAAAACTCAAACACAAAGGTTATATTATTTGTTTTCCAATGCTACTGGAATTTATAAATCCAAATGCCTCTATTTTCCAAAACCCAAAAGCCCATTCAAAATAAATATTCATTAATCAAAGAAATTGTTTTCTCTTAGCAAACCTTATTTTATAAAATGATTTGAATTAATATTACTCTAAGAGTAATTTTATGGCAACAAAAATCAAATATGTATAACCTTTAATAATGTTCTAGCCAAAAAAATGTTTATGAGAATAAGAGATTTTTATAATAATTATTAGTGGTTATTCCAAGTTTTAAACATAAAGTAGTGTTCATGAAATATTTTAACTTTAAAATGATATAAAAGGGGCTTTAAAAACAATAATATTACTTGTGGAATACTTTTCTAATATTATTAAACCCCAAATTAATTTATTAGAGTTTTCTGTTTAAAAAATGGCATTATGTAATATTAGAAATTCAATCATATTTTCAAAATTGAATTCTTTTTCTGTTAGAAACAAGATCTAATGGTATTATTTTTCAAAGATCTCCTTTTTACAAAACCATAGAAACTTGTTTGAGGTAATTTGGGCCTTTAAAACAAAAGTTATGAATTATTTGAGAAAACAGGAAAAGAAAAGAAAAAGGAAAAGAACACACACAAAAAAAACAGACAAGAAAGGAGAGCAGTCGGCCCAGCCCGCTGACTCCCCGTTCGCTCTATCTTCCGCACACTCGCAGCGCGCAGAAGCCCAGCAGCGGCCCAACATGCGCAGCAGCCGCCCCGCTCATCCCCTCCCCCCTCTCTGTGCTCAACGGGACCCATTGTTGACATTAGCAATGACGTCACCCGTCTTCAACCTTCTGAAACGTCAGATGCAGTTTCTGGCCGAGATTTATTCCGTTTGATTGCAGTGTTTAACTCAGAATAGAAGCCCCCTTTGGCCATCCTTAAAAGCCCACTGAGTTGTCTCCTTTTCCCATTCCTTCCCCCTTCTAATCATGCCCTTAGGATGAAGATTTTGCTCGCTGGAGTTGCTCTGCCGCCGCCATGTTTTCGCCGTCTCCGGCCATCCCAGTGAGCCCCTACCACTCCCTTTTGGTTCCTCTGGTTCCCCGTGTCCTTGCGCACCTGTTGAGACCCTTTCCAATTGTTTTACGTATAAAATCAACACCGTCGTGAACAACAGAGCACGCCGGATCCCGCACAGTCTCCATCCGTTCCGCGCCATTGTCTGGAGGTTCCCGAGACCATGTCGTTGTCACCATCTTCCTCGTCGTGCTCCGCTAGACGTCTTCGTGATCTCCGCTGAGCTCGCGGACCACCGGAGCTCCATCACCGTCATTTTCCGAGCCTACCGCCGCCACCTCCTCCATTTCCGGCCAGTCGCTAGTGAGGTGAGATATCCTAGCTCCCGTAGCCATTCGATCTACTTTGAATGCACACGATTAGATCGCAGATCGAAGGGGTACGTGGTAGTTGGATCTCAATCCAGCGATCTAGATTCAAACCACTTAACCCAGTCAGCAGCCCTGTCAGCGTTGCGTGGTAGCCGAGTCAGCACCATGTGGCAGCCCAGTCAGCAGCCACGTCAACCTAGTAATTTTCTGGATTTTTTTCTCATGGTGGAATAAATAGCAGATTTCTACAAAAGTCCCTCGAACTTGTAATCATCATAACTTTTTAACCACAACTCAAAATTTGACAAACATGGACTTTTTAAAATCTTATGGATGCGTAGAATCGTTTGGCATTGACCAAATTTAAATTGGACCATTTACAAATTTTTAAAATTCAAATTTCTTGTTTGATGAATTTTGGCGTAATTCAAATTCTAAAAATCCAAAAATTGCAAATAAAATATATTTGGAAACCTTAGGATGTGTACTTTCATATACTCTACCCCAAAAGAATTTTTGAACAAATTAAAGTTAAATTTAGATTTAAGTTGTCTATTTGAATATATTTTTACATAGATTTTGTTCTATATATAACTAGAATATGTTTTCTTAAGCAAAATTAATCCATTTGGTAACCTTAGACCATAGAGACTAGTACCCTAACAACTTTATAATTATAGAATCAGTTCCATGAATACTTGGCCAAATTTGAACATACCATGTTAACCTTTGTCTTAAAAAACATTTTTCATATATGGTTCTATGTCATGTGGCTATTTTGTACCAAGGCTAAGTCCTTAGTGAGGTTCAAACTTATATATTGCCAACTAGTGAACCCAAAAACACCAGTACCATTTTTTTTCTATCTACTTTCCCACTCCCCTATTCTTGCTTCAAGAATTCATCAAGTTAGCAAAATGGAAATCAAGACTCAAGCACAAGAAGGAGCTTCATTGTCAACTTGGTGGCAACATGAAGAGCTACAAGGAAGGTCGTTTAAGAAATTTAAGGAACAACTTAGACTCCACAACAACTAGAAGAAACTCAAGGAAGTACAAGTGTATGAAGAAATCAAGAAGAAAACATCTTCCTCTCTCTTTCTATCTTTCTTCTTATTGCCTTTCTTTCCTAATTGACTTAGTTGTATTTTGTGCCCATCCCAACTAAACCAAATAGTGAAGTGAAAACCATGAAGATTTATCAAGTTAAAGGGAGGATTCACAACAAGGAGGAAAACTACAATGGAAGCATGAAGATTATCTTCAAGAATACAAGCATGTGAAGACTTGGAGAAATCCATACAATTTGAAGAGTTAGCAAGTTGTTTTTGTCCAACCAATGACCCAAATGGAAAATCCCAAGACTTTATCTTGTTTTCTCTATTGTTATGAAGTTAGTGAAATCTAGACCTACCCTAACCAAAATGGAGAGGATAACTTAGATCACTCAAATGTCTTGATGATAATGACTAAGTTTACACATGGTTATGTGCTACTTTAGTTTAAATAGTGAGATCGCCTTGGTAAACTCGTGGA